>CM071932.1:37723561-38215074 GCA_016081115.2 Rehmannia glutinosa | reverse complement strand
TCAAGTGGTTTGTCAAAAATTGCACCCCATGATTAGGATACTTGGACTTGTTAGGCAAAGAACCCAGGTGGAATATGTTAATACAGGCAAGTTTAGACCTTGACCCATATTGTTGCCCTCCCTAATTTTCCGTTCAGATGAAACCAGATTAGATTCAGAGAGAATTTCTCTCCTCAACCTCAACTTGAATCATACAAGATATCTGATTCTTGTCAAAATTCCCAGAAATGACCGTATTCTAACATATTAATCGAATGTATTACAACAATTTCTTGAGGTTCTTCTCCCAAAGAATTACAGACATAAACTAATGGTATATACACTCCATATGAATGAAAACAGATGATGACAAAAACCAAAAATTAAATGACTGATAAACCTTCATCTTAACACAGATCTTGCACATACACAAATTGAAATTAATGGTATCCCCCTGGAACCTCTGGATTGATACGGCTCAGCTTTCCCTTTGGCCTCCGGTAACAGTCTCTAAGCAACTTCAACTTGGATCAAAGAGAGCATTTCGCGCCCATTCAACACAGTAAGCACTCGGCCCGAGCAAGTTCTTCACTGTCCATTTTTATGCATAGCAATGTGGCACAGCAAAATCAATGCGCAACTCTGCACAATCTGTCCCCAAAGTAGGCAGGCTGAGCAGATGCTTTGCTCCTCCGCAGCGATGATCGCCTTAGAGTGATCAAGTGCAGATAGTTCTCCGAGCACGCAAAACTTGGTGAGCGCAATGCAAGCTTCCTAGAACCAGCTTCTCTATCGTCCAACAACTTCACTAGTGGGCTTATCATCCTCGTTTCTGTAGCCTTAAAAGTCCTACCCAAATTCCCAATAGCCCAATACATGGAACTAGGAGTTCTGAGTCCGCTTTCTCAATAACTCGAAACAATTGGTATCGACCACGGCTTTGCAGGCAGGGGAATTGGGCTTGAATGCTGATCTTCTCAGTTCAGCATCTTCCTCTGCAACGGCCGTTATCTCCATCAATGCCATTGCAGAATTGTGCTGAACTTCTGCTGCCCCTTTCTCCAAAAGGACATAAAAGCACAATAACGCTCTCGACTCAGTGATGCTTCGGCAAATGGGAGAGTTCCTGGCCAGTGCCAAAGGCTCTAGCAGCCATTGCCTTTATATATGCCTCAAGGTAGGGTCCTCCATTTCCCTAGCTCTATTACTCGCCCGGCTAACGAAAGACTCTGGTGGTGCACAGAATTCACCTTCCCACCATTGTTTTTCACACCATTACTACCCTTGATCGACATTGTACTTGTAACAACATTGTACATCTGATTAGGGGTGCTTATTCCCAAAGGATGAGGTAATAGGCTCTTGTCATCATCCACATCATTCCCCTTCATCCCACTATCATTATTATTATTAGTACTCGCTAATACTACAGCAGCGTGCATCGGCGTCGCTTTGCTAACAATAGCATACTTGCTATGCTCCTGCACCGTCTCGGAACGCTAGATGGCTAACGAGCAGGCGAATAATGTTGTGTTGCGCAAAGAGATCTTGACATTTTGGGTAATGAGCAGCGAGCTCCGACACGGCCCAGGCCACCACTGCTTGAACCTTCATCGGACCTTCTTTGAGGATTTTCGCAAACACTGAGCAAACCCCTGCGTGTATCATGTGTTCGACGCTTTCTGAGTCTTTTCCAAGCAATCCAATCGCTCTGGCCGCGTTCTCTTGCCCTTCTAATTTCCTTCCTTCACCAATTTCAACAGAGGTCCAACCCCGCCTTCCTCAATTATCAACTTTCCATACCGATCGTTGTCTCGAGCCAGAGACACGAGCGACGCGGCCGCGTCTCCTCGATCGTCCACCGAACCCGTGTACAAAATGGCGATCTGTTCCCATATGAGGCAGAGGAGTTGGCTCATTGGCGGCGATTGGAGGAGGCCAAGGTACTCGTCGGCTCGATCGTCGGCGGAAGCGGAGACGCGGGAGTAGCCAAGACACGTCGCCGATAGAGTTTTCGAGCTGGGATAACATCTTGCGGAAGGCGGCGGTGGGTATGATAGTGAAAACACGCTTCATGATGCCGTGGCCGCGGCATTTCAGCACCAGGGCAAGTGCCTTCTCCAGGACTTGCTCCGTGTCGTCGATGATGCGGCGAGTGGGGCGCTCGTAGAGGTCGTTGCTCGCACGCGCCGCCTGACGGAGCAGCGTGGCGAGCTTATCGGTCTTGGATTTGAGGTCGATGCATTCTTGCTTGAAAGTTGCGGCGTCGTCCGCCGCTTTTATCACTTGATCTGTTAACTGGATCGGCTTTGCTAAGATCTGCTTCACTAAATCCCCCATCAAACACCACCAGATCACAAACCCAATAAATTTTTACAAGTGGATTTCTCAAAAAAAATCGATGGGTGGAATATATGCGAAGGATAACTGAATTCATATATCGCTACAATTTCTTACAGTTATGTTTTCTGTACAGAAGAAGAAGAAAAAGGTAAAGAAAGGGGGAGGTACGTATGGAGTAGGTGACTGACTTGGGAGAAACGACGTGGTTACAAGGTCAAACGCGGTTTTCTTTCTTCTAAACCTTTTTCTCCTAAATAAAATAACAGCACACTATAGTATGTAGACATTTTTTTTAAATGGGTGCTATTACTTGTGAGAATTGATTATACACCCCACTCCCATATTTACAAAAATATCATAAGTTAAAAGACCATGATCTCTTAATAAAATAAAATAGTGTAAATACACTCTTTAAATTCTAAATACACCCCATCTATTTTTAAACATATAATATTATTTTTCTTTCACCCTCTCTCATTATTCTTCTCTCAACAAAATATCCCAAAAAAAGAGAAATTCAAACCTAAATTCGCTGCAAATATGGACCCAAATGAATTCATCGACATTAATAATGTAAGAATTTTAATACTTTATTGCTTTAAGTATCATAATTTTCCTATTTTCATGTTTTTTAGTTCGAAAATTTATTTGAATCGCGCACCCCACGCACAAATTTCGCCATGTACGCGAAGTACTAATTTTCTACTACGCACCTACGACCATATTTAAATACATGGCACGATCGTGCGCCTTATTTAAATACATGGCACGATCGTGCCTTATTTTAAAAAGCAGTAATCGTTACCGTGTATTTAAATATGTGGCACCTCATCGTGCCTTATTTAAATAAGGCGTTGTTAGGTGTCATGTATTTAAATAAGATACTATCGTGACCATGTATTTAAATCGTGGCACTATCGTGCACTTATTTAAAAATAAAGACTGTCGTGCGTGTATTTAAATATGTGTGGCTATCGTGCTTATTTAAATACATTATCAGTGCCCATGTTTTAATTTTTTGTTTAATTTTTTTGTTCTTTGATTTTTTTAATATTTTGACAGAATCGAGTATACACCGTCACGGTGGTGTTGTTTGTCGAACCAATAATGAAACGAATCAAGTCGAAAAGACTTAAGTATTGTTACGGATTACCAGACGTTTTCTGAAAACTACTGAAATTTTCTCATCTCGTGAGAAGTTATTTTGAATAGGTGCGGAGAGCGGGAATGAACATGGCATGGTAATAGTAATAAGTAGGTGGATAGTGGTCTTCGGTAAGAGGAGATCTACGTATGTTGTTGGCTTGTGAGCGTGTGGAAAATACTGCATGTGAATATAGTGGAAAATTAACCCGAGGAAAGCATCAAGAGGAAAATGTTGAAAAGATGATGTCCCCTCGAGCAATTTGAAAAAAAAAGCGTGGGAGAGAAACCGGAACAAAGAAGTGTGGATGTCCATTTCGTTTAAAGGGTAAGGAAATCTCCGTTGTGAATGGGTTTTGAATGTTGAATGTGGTGTTCATAATCATCCGATTGCCCAATATTTAGAAGGTCACTCATATGTTGGTCGATTGTCCAAAAACAAGGAGGAATATGCCATGGATATGTCACGGGTAATACTCGACCCAAAGATATTTTGTTTGGTTTGCAAAGAAATTTTTTAGATAATAAGTCCACAATACGGACTATCTGTTATTCGTATGAAGAATAGAGTTGTTGAGCGAGGGCGGTCGATCTCGGATGCGAAGAACATGTGGAAATTGAAGGAGCATAAATATTTCTATCATCTCGACGCTAATCCCAATACCGGACATCTTTGCAATCTTTACATGAATGGGCGGGCAAAGGGGCGTCAACATACGGTGCCTTTCCATCAGAATTGCTTTATTGTGGCGATGGCGGTATGAGTGGCAAAAACCCCGATCGAGTACGACTTTAGAGAAATCATACATGCAACTCAATGCTCCCGTAGTTGTGAATAAAAATCACCTGGCCAAGTAGTAATACATTGTCAAAAATCATGAGATAAAAGCTAAAAAATGGTGTCAATCATATAACTTAAATAATATGACTTACATGATCCACGACACTCCACCGTGGAATATTTCCCAACGGTCTCTCCCCGTGGACATACTCAACAAGTCCACTAACTTGCTCGATGATACATCCTCTATCAAATTGGGATCAAGATACATGTCTTAAGGGTCACTTTACTTGTGCAAATCATTCCACACTTTTAAAACCAATTCACCGCATTTAAAATGGATAATCAAGTGACTTACAAATAAACACATATCAAGAAGCAAATTACACTCAGTAGTAAAATACAACTTACGAGAGAAATGTGTATCGATAACACATGGTTTCTCGCATATCTTGGTGAATATGTGCATTCGCCAAGTCGAGCATGTAATGTAGTACAACAAGGTATGCATTGATATCTTTGTAAATGCAAAAAAAAATTGAAAGAGCCAATTATTTTAAAATAAATGAGAGAAATGTTATAAGAAAAATTAAATTACCTCATCTTCCATATCATTATTTGGTTCCTCTATCTCCTTAAACCAACTAGGACCTATTGTGCAAAGTTTATACCCTACATTTCAGGCGAGATACAAAGACAAATATTAAATACAATTTTATGCGGTGTAGGTTTATTATGCTTAACTATTATAAGTTACCTTTGATTGATTCCAAAACGTCGTACTCCATCTCCATTGCATCGACCTACGTGCTCGTTAGTCGTGAAAGGACTACGTAGATACCTAGATTGTACCTCGATCGTGCCCAGTTGCATAGAAGAAGATGGGGCATCATGTGTCGACAAAGGAATCTCGGGGTTACGGGAACCATGAGCTCCTCAAAGGGTATGTATATCTGGAAAAAGGAAGACGATGCCACGAAGTCATCATCCGATCTCGGAAGATGGCTAGGCATCTGAATGATAAAAGAAACAAATAATCAAATTGTGTATATAGGAAATTAGGCAGATTCATTATGAAATGCATATATTAATTAAATATACCTCTTGTTGTTGTTGTTGCTCAACTGCTGCGTATAAGGCGGTATCCCGTGCATGTATGTCGGGAACTCACTGGCGACCGAGGCATCTCCTTCTCGCATATAAGTGACATCTCATACACATATAGTGCCATATCACGCATAAAAGCTGTCATATCGTCGGAAAGCTGCTCTGCCACGCAATGACAAGCCTCCGTATAATATTTGAAGCATACTCTCGTTGAAAACCTCGAGATGAAGTGGTCGGGGGATCATGCGGGCGATCGCACGATCACGAGGAGAGGCATGAGTGGTATGAATATCATCTCGATTGCGAGGGGGATGCCCTGTGATGGTGGTGGGCGGCTAACAGAACACCGGGGGCGCCCTCTGGAAGTGGTGGGGGTAGTACTAGGGACATCACGCTTGAGGTGCATGGGGATGCCATGTGGGAGTGGTAGGGACATCATCATCGGGTACAGGGGCGTCCAGGAGGGCGTCGTCATGGGGGCGGGGAGTGGTAGGGGCGCGATAGTGGTAGGGACATCATCTGCGGGTACTGCGGGATGTCCGGGGAGGCGTCGGGGGCGCCTGTAGTGCGTGGAGGATGTGTAGTTTATTTGCTTTCTTCTTGAATGGATTCCCCGATGTATGTAAATCACACCATAGGACAAATCGTCATGTATATGCTCCCAAAAAGGCTGCATCTGCTCCTCTGCCCTCGGCTCAACATCGCGTATACCTCCATCTAAAATTCAAAATGAAAAAGTCAGCATATACCACGATATTTGTTTAAAACATCATAAAATTATTATATGCTAACTACGTGAAAAAGAAACCCCTCCATGTTAATGCTAACTTTTGGAAATCTCCAATCGGAAGCAACGTGGTATGGCCCCATCAAAGGCGGGGAATCCCACAAACAGTCCCCGATGAAGGGTATCGCCTGCGCCCATACCTATGAAAGATATAATAATTAATAATATCTCAAATAAATTATTAAAATTACATGGAGTGAAATTAAATTTAAAATATCACATACCAGGAATATGTACACAAATCCATAGAAATGGTATTTAGGTAACTCCACGTGTGGTAGCTCGTTGGGCGGTCTTGAAGATAATGCGATAAGATCCGGTATGAGTACTTTCCCCATATAAACGACTCCCACTGATCAGTATCCTCTATTAATGTCCATGCCCATGTTTCAATCACCGTCTTTCCTCCATCCCATCCGAATAATAAAAAATAAGCCATCAACAACTTGTGACTCGTAATGAATCTTGGTGATTCTCGGAAAACCCCCTGTAAAATCATTGCGTAACTCATCCATCTTCAATTTTAGAGCCCAGGATAATAGCGATGATACAATCTGTCTCGGGTGGATCATGATGGCTATTAGGGTTGAAAGTCGTAGACCGAAAGATAGCCCGATACGAGTGCATACTCATCGCAGAGAATCGAATAAATTCGCCTCCAATTCTAAACCCTGACAACTCGTCATCCCTACTTTTGCCTTAATCACCTCATGTCCAAAAGGGAATGCAAAGACTTATTGCAAGCTGGTTCCTTTAGAATTCAAGCCTTGATAGAAACCCAAACATGAGTTTACAAACTCCAAGTACACATCATTATTAATACCCCTCAATTCATCCCTAATTACCGAAATAATATATAATCGATTATAAATATTTAACTTCGCCTTTAAACTGAAAGGACTCCTTTTCCAAGCCCACTCAACTGTACAATAGAAATCGGGTTATTAACAACAAGAAAAAAGTTTAGCATAATTTTAAAACAGTTGAACTATTTATAAAATTACAAATATCCTTTAATGCACTACAATATAAATATTAGTAGAAGCAAATCATAGTAAAAGCTCTTTGATAACTAATTATTTTGAAATATCCTTTAAGGCACGATAGTTAAATTATTTTCGTAGAAGCAAAATATCCTTTGATAACAAAATATTCTTCACAGAAATATCCTTTGATAACAAAATATCCTTTAAGGCACGATAAGCGGAAGCAAATCATAGCAAATCATTACAAATATCCTTTAATCCTTTAAGGCACGATAGTTAATTTTTTGAAAAAAAAATATTATTTTCGATGCCTTATTTTTGATGGCCACGATTATTAATTATTCTGAAAAAAAATTAAATGCCTTATTTTTGAATGCCGCGATAATTAATTATTTTGAAAAAAATATATTTTCGTGCCATATTTTGCAAGGCACAACAGTAAGAAAATTTTCACTGTAAGCAAAATTTCTGAAAATACGAGG
The DNA here is from genome assembly GCA_016081115.2 of Rehmannia glutinosa. NCBI lineage: Eukaryota > Viridiplantae > Streptophyta > Magnoliopsida > Lamiales > Orobanchaceae > Rehmannia > Rehmannia glutinosa. The sequence continues at coordinate 38,207,466 of CM071932.1, read as the reverse complement.
CAAACTATCTAATAAAATTCATATATGTTTTGACCAATGATTGTGAAATTCTTCATGATTCTTTTGTGACTCAGTTGTTAAAAACTGATTACACTTATTCTGCTAAAAGTGGACTATATGAACTTATTAATCCTTTCTGAGATTTGTTAATCCTTTGTCTGGCTATAGAACCCCGGTACCTTGACTGGTTGAGGGAGCAGAGAAAGCTAACCCAAAAAGGATATGGGAATATTAGGTCAATCTGATTGAGTAGGAGAAATAATCAACTGAATCTCTGTTTTTGGACTTCTTCTCCTTCCCAATTTCAAGCCTTAGTCTAAATTGCAGCAAAATACGGTGCGTCCACCTAGGGGTGTTCATTCGGTCAAACCGAACCGAACCGAACCGAAAATTCGGTTGGTCGAATTATGAAACCGAAAACCGAACCGTACTAATTAGTTCGGTTCGGTCAAAACCGAAATTTTTTCGGTTTTCTTGTTCGGTTTCTCGGTTAAACCGAAATTTAATGATAATTTTTTTATTTTTTTTAAAACAATTGCAGAATTTCTCTTTATATACATCAGTACATCGCGTTGTCTGTCAATGGTCTTGATTCTCAATCAATTGCAGCACCCAAAAGGGCCAAAACTAATTAACCTAAGTTATTTATGGATTAGCATTTTTTTTATTCCTACAAGCAGCACCCATGGATGATGGAAGCAAGCATCCAAAAAAAGCAAACCAGTAGTGGGAGTAAGCTAGAAAGAAAAGAGAATTATTGAAGTTGTAACCTGATAAGGGTATGGCTTCACAACTCAAAATGCCTCTGTACGCTTTTGAACAATCACACTAAACATGTAGGGTTTTATAAAATTAAGGATTTTTCAAAATACCATATGACTCAGTGAGAAGACGAGGCAGTGATAGACTGAGAGGACGGAGGAGATTTGCGGATGAGTGCTCTGCCGGATGAAAATGGAGGACAACTAGAGAAAAATATCAGGTTGTGAAAAAAAAATCGGTTTCGGTTCGGTTCGGTTGACCGAACCTCAAAACCGAAACCAACAAACCGAAATTTTGAAACTTGACAAACCGAAAACTGAATCAATTTTTCGGTTCGGTTTTGATTGACTCAAATTGTCGGTTTCATTGATTCGGTTGATTGGCCGAACCTCAAAACCAAACCAAACCGAAAACCGAAATTTTGAAACTTGACAAACCGAAAACGAACCGAATTTTTCGGTTCGGTTTTTGATTGAACCAAATTGTCGGTTTCGATTCGGTTCGGTTAGTTAATCGAATCAGTAAACACCCTACGTCCACCTCCTGTCCATTTCTTGTGCTCCTCTTCCTTCTAAAATATGTCAACATATTTTTGTAGGGATTGGGGTGTGAGGTTTGGGGTGAGAAAGAGAAAAAGAGAGGAGAAAAAGGTTGGGGTGTAGGGGTGTATGTTAAATTAGGGTTTTTAGTTAGAAGGGTAAAATTGGAAATATAGGTGTGGTGTATTTAGTAATTATATGGGTTTGTAAAATAAGGGTGGGATGTATATAGAAATATGGTGTATAAATCGATTAACTTGGGGTCTCAAATGAGCGCAAATGCGCCACCTTTTTTCATTTTTGGTCCCTTTTGGAAACTTGAATATTTGGGAGGATAAAGGAAAACATAAAAACAAAGATAATGATAATGAAAAATCATAAAAGAACTAAGAAAATACTTCTATTTAACAAATGCTTTTAATGAGGAAATAAAGGGAAAAACGCAAAAATGGTCTATAATTTTATCTAGTTGGCAATTTAGGTCTGTCAATTGCGTTTCGCAAATTTAGTCATATAACTTTAAAATTGTCACGATTTTAGTCATGAAATTATCGAAGCAACAATAATAAGCACGTGAGGGGCACATGTCTCAGTTGTAAAAATGAGTTGGACTGTCTCGATCCACATGAACCCATTTTTTTCGATTGAGCAAAATTAGTCATGTAACTTATTTTAACTCTTAAAAAAAAGAATAAACAATAAACAATAAAGCAGATTGGCAAAATTGGTCCTGTAACTTATTTTAACTCATAAAAAAAAGTGTTTTTATTTTGCGCAATTTGAAATTTATTCATGTGATTAAATAAGTTCCAGAACCAATTTTGTCAATTTGGTTTATTATTTTTTTAAGAGTTAAAATAAGTTACATGACCAATTTTGCTCAATCAGATGAAAAAATGGGTCCATCTTTACGGACTAGGGGCGGGTCCAACTCAGCCTTACAATGGGCCATGTGCCCCTCACGTGCTATTTTTCGCCGGATTTTGTTGCTCGGTGACTTGAGGACTAAAATTGCGATAATTTTAGAGTTATAGAACTAAATTTGCAAAATGCAAATCGAGCCAGATAAAATTTCCAACTATGTAAAGTTACATGACCATTTTTGTATTTTTTCCTCTGAGAAATAATCTTGATAAAGGCTTGTGTTTGCTTATTGCAAATTTTTCATTTTCAGTAGAGAAAACTTATGGTGTCAATATTTGTCAAATGAAAGTATAATAATAACAATTTATATGAGTGTTTTTTAATGAAATGATGATTAATTGTAGTTGACAATTGGGAATTCAAAATGAAAGAAGTAGTGATAATGTCTTCTTTAGAAAATTTCAAAAGCAACCTGGATAAATATAAATACAATTGACCACATCACTCCGCGTACTTAAAAAAAAAAAAAAAGTAAAATTGACCACTTCACATTACACTGGCTAATTTATTAAACTAAAGCCATTTAAAAATGTAATTAACCAAATAAGGCCAAAAACAAAAATGATGTATATATTTTCAAATTTATAAAGTAAAAAAAATTAATTTAATTGAATATAACATTATATTTTAAAAAATATTTAATTTTTTGTATAAATTTGAAAATACTACATCATTTTTCGGATAAATACAATGATTTTGCTCAAAATTGAAAAAATGCTTTAATTTAAAATGACTTTAAAAACACAAGCCCGGTTAGCAAACCATCAATTGCCTTACAAGCTTGGAATCTAAATCATCAATCGAGTAAGCGTGGTTTAGATTTTATTATATAACAATTACAATACGATTGGCGTTTTTCCTGTTTGAGTTGTGTTTTAAATTAAACTACAAATTCACATTTTTTCCAAATTTTGAGCAAAAAACTATCCCCTGATCATGAAAAATGGTGTATATATTTTTCAAATTTGTAAAATAAAAATTTAGTTAAACTAATTTTTTTTAAAATCAAAATTATAACTAAATTAATTCAATTAAAAATATGTTTTAAAATTTTTCCAAAAAAAAAAAAAGAAAAACAACCTCTGTTTTCACAAATTTTATTTAAAAAAAAATAAAAATTAAGAAAAACGAGTGCAGCCTCTGTTATATTTAATTTTTTTTTTTGTTTTTGGCGTATTTGGTTAATTAAAAATAAATGGCTTTAGTTTAATAAATTAGCCCATTACACTGCATTGCATATATATAAATTGAATTGAGTAATTTTCAATTATAAATTAAAATAATGATAACAAAAAAAGGGTTTACAATTTACACAAGTGATTACTAGTTAAAAACAAGCACTGAAAACCCCAAAATACCCATAGTTCCAACTGAAAATTTTAACACACAACATGATTCTAATGCAGTGCGATATGTAATAAGAGTCGCCAGCAAGTACTTCTGACATTGGCCTACCCCACTAATCGGCCAAGTGTTATAATACTATTCGGCGGCTAATTGTTTCGATTTACCAGCACATAAATTCGTCATGCCAGCACATACTGGCAGCCTTTTAGGATACATTTTAATTATATGAATTGTATTATGGCAGGTTGGTAAACAAATTTTGATCATGTCCCAGTTTGTCCACCTAGAAATCTTACTAATAAATCTAGGAGCTTGACTTCCATTTTTTTTTTTTTTTTGATAAGCTCGGCCAGGAAATGACGTGCATTACATCTTTGCATTCTTAGCATCTCGGAGCTCTTTATTGTTAAATGGCAAAGCGGGATGTCTTGTATGGCCAGTGTTACGGCGAAGTCTATTGGCGTCTAGAGATCATAAATTAAAGAAGAACAATTATGTTCCCGACCCGTCTACTAATAACGATCTCTCTCTACGAAATCGAACCTGCGCGGATGCTATTGATGTGAGGTTCCACCAAATCTTCCGCAAGCTCCCATATCTTGCGGGGAAGCGATTTGATGGAGAAGGATATGAGCTTGCCCGCCACATGCGCAAGCGATTTGATGGAGCGAGGAATTTGAACCACGCGCCATCCGCGATTCTTTGTGGTGGTTGTGCAAATAATTTAAAAATGCACGCTGTTCTTGACTTCCATTATGTGGATTACTAATCCAATTACAAAAAGGTTATGTTGTAATTAAGTGTAGGTTTAATTCTTGGCAAAAACTTATATTCAACCATATGGGTCATTATCCATAAGATGGGCTCTCGCCTGACCCACTTTTTGGGTTTAAGATTTATTTAGTTTTCTTTATTCTCTTTCTTTCCTTATGTTTTTCTTATTTTGCTCCTTCTCTTTTGATCTTTCCTCTCTTCTTCTCTCATTTTTCCCCTTTCACGCCATTTTTCTTTCTCTTTCTTTTTTTGCTTTCCTTTTCTCCTCCATTTTTTCCTCCAGTCTTTTTCTCTTACGCATCTTCTTCTTTTCTTTCCTATATCCAAAAAGAGTAGTTGATAGTTGATACATCACTTCAAGTAGGAGAAAAAGAAGATGACATATCTCTTTTATCTCTGTTGTAAAAATCCCCGCTGTCTTAATCCGCCTGGCGCGAAGGCTCTTGTCCGTAAAACGACTTTTTTCGATTAGGCCCTTTAATCACTTTAAATCACGCCTAAGCTCAAACGCTAGGCTACTGATCTGCCTGTAATGTGCGCTGTGAACTTGCAACATTGCTTTTATCTGAACTCGTCATCGATCTTCCTTCTCAGTATAAGCATGATAAACTACATATTTTATACGTAAAAAAGTATCAAATTTTGAATAAAGTATCGTATTTTGTAATACATCCATATTAGGAATTTCGACACGGTGAAAAAGTAAAAAATAAATATGACATAGTTAAGTAACACTTTTATGGGTAAAAGTATCCGGTTTTGTAGATAAAGTATCATGGTTTTTAATATGGTCACAAATTAGCTAGGAATTAATTATAGTGAATAATGAAAAATAAAAATGACATAGTTAAAATAACACTTTTATGAGTAAAAGTATCTATTTTTGAGATCTGATATCATATTTCTCATACGAGGATCGACCTGATGAAGAAGGAAAATAAATATGACAATGTTAAAGTAACACTTTAATGAGTATAAGTATCCTTTTTTGAAATGACTATCATGTTTTTTAATACAGTTACAGGTTAGTAGTTCAGTACAACGAAAAAGAAAAATAAATATCACAGACTTAAAGTATCACTTTTATAAGTAAAAGTATCCGTTTATTGAGATAAAGTATCATGTTTTTTAATACAGCCGCATATTAGGAATTCATTACATTGAAGAAGAAAAAAAAATATAACAGTATTAAGGTAACACTTTTATGAGTTTTTTTTAATAGGAATCGAAATAATATATAAAAGAAAAGAAAATTCACTGGTCACAATATTGAAGGTGACCAGGTAAGCGCTATGTTTGGGGCACTTTAAAAACCTACCAAGGTAAAACCCACCCTTGTGGGGAAAACTCTTAGTAGGAAAAAAGTACCTCAGCGAGAGAAAAGAAATCCATACAACCATAGCCAAAACACATAACACAAAAACTAGCTAACGAATACATACCGCGATCAACCGGACATAGTCATCCGTGAGCGGAGAGATGATGTCCACGGTGGGGCGTCCCACCAAACCGAGTCATAAGTGTACTTGCTTAGATGATCCGCCACACGATTACCCTCACGATAGATGTGGGAAACCACAAGGTTCATCTGAGAAAGCATAAAAAGGGTAAAACGCCACATGATTGATAATTTCAAGGCGGAGCCAATCAAAGAGATCGAAGAAGGTGCACCACAAAGGTAGAATCCGATTCCAGCCCAATGTTGGTCTAGCCCTTGTGAAATGCATAGTAGATTGTCGTCATGGCATCAACCAGTTCCGCCTCGAAAGCAAAGCCCGTTCCACACTGCTCCACAAAACACCCATGATAGGTGCGGTAAATGCCGGCGCAGTATCGTCCTGGGCTCCGTTGCACAACCATCAATTAACCTTAATCCGGCCAGGAAGGGAAGAGACCAAGGCGGCTGGAATAATCCGAGGAACCTTGGGTGGGCGGCCCCTAACCCTAAGCCTGAAGTCGAAGTAGATCCTCCCGAGTATTTTGCCCTTTATCCAACGCAAGATCCATTTTTGAGATAAAGTATCATGTCTTTTTTTTGCTAAAAATGATTGTAAGGAATGTTTTTCTCACGATTTTGTATCGAGATAGAATTCAAAATTCAATAATACATGGCCAGGGATCGAGAAAATAGAGATATATGCTACAACCACAATCGAAAAATTGGAGAAGGATGGAGGCGGGGGCATAGCCGGCCAGACTTAGTACCCAGCCCCAAATTTTTTTGCCCCTAGCTTAACTATTTTTTCCCCTTAAAACTTATAAATATATTTTTTTATTTTTTCCATAGAAAAAATGGGACAAAAAAAATTTGGGGTCTTGTGAGAGAGGCCTCCACCTATCTACGCCCACGGATGGAGGAAAGAAAAGAAGGAAGGAGCGAGAGAGAGGAGGAGGGGAGGAGGAAGGAGGAAATTAAACATAAAAAAATGAGGAGAGAGAGAGAGCGTGGGGAGAAGGAGGAAAAAAAGAGAGATAGAGAGAGTCCACGGGAGAAAAGAGTTGAAAAAGGAGAAGAGAGGGAAAAAGGGGAGAGAGGTATCAGATCTGGATCTTTGATTCGTCTTTACGGATGAAGACCGTGATACGGTACTATAAGAGACATATTCTTAATTTTTTTTAACCCCGATATTCTATATTTGGACATTTGATTTTTTAGTACAAATCCTGGAATGAGAGAGAGCAGTAGGAATCGAACCTTAGCACAAATCGAGTTTTGCAAACTACTTGCCACAATGACCCTCTTTTTGACACATTTTCTTTCATTTGATTTTAAAGAAAATACGAGGAAAATTTTGGTGCACTTATATTCTTACAAGATACAAGTATTAACTTGCAATTTTAATTTTATATCTCAATGATTCTAAATGTTAAGTAAAAATTTTTCCATTAAAAATGCAATGACAAAACAATTTCATTCTCAATTCATTCATTCTTTTCTTTTTTTGAAACTTCTCAAATCATTCTTTCAAAACACGAATAAATCTCCTATGTATACTCTCCCATATGTAATTCACAAATCTTCATTTCAAAGCACATCCAAATCTCAGTATATTTTGTAACTATTACGTCATTATGAGTCCATTTGATTAGGATTTGATGGTCTTGATATACTCTTTTTACAATCAATAAGAATATTGCTTGCGCGATGCACGGAGTATAATATAACAAAATATTATATAATTTTATTATTAGGAAATTGATACATTGCGGGAATGGTAATTAGGCGGTGCGGAAAGCTATCTTAAGATCCAAACCCGCCATGTCCTTAATGGAACCAAGGAAAGCGGTGAATGTTGGCATATCTTGGTCCAAAGAAAGGTAGGATTTATTAAATAATAATTATTACAAAATATTATGTTAAATATCCAACAATAAATTTAAAATTTAGAAAAATGAGAAGAAAAATATAACATAAATTGATTATATATTTGAAGCAAATTTATACACATATAAAAAAACCTTATTTTATTAATAGAATCAAAAAACAATATAAAAAAGAAAATGAGGATCCCGATCACAAGTGATTAGGTAGCGCAATGTTTGGGGCCTCGTTAAAAACCTACCAAGGTAAAACCACTTTATTGGGAAAACCCTAGTAGAAAAAGAGTAGCGAGCGAGAATGAAAAAGAACCATAGAAACCATAGAAAAGCAAAGAACAAAAATTATCTAACAAATCTATATTGTGCTCGTCCACATAACTATCTCTGTGAGCAAAGTGATGATGTCCTCTGAGGCGTCTCACCAAATGGAACCTCCCAGTATGTACTAAGATGATCGCCACATGATTTCTTTCTCGATAAATGTGAGAAATGATGAAGTTCATCACGTGAAGTCATGTATAGAGTCGCCAGACGAAAAAGATGCCAAGGAATGGAGCCCACCCGAGATTGAAAGAGATCCACCACAAAAATCGAATCCGATGTAACCCAAAGATTTGTCCAACCCTTATTAAAAGCATAGTGGATTGCACACATCACCGCCAATAATTCACCTCAAAAGCATGGCCAATGCCACACTGCTGCGACAAAACATCCTCGAAAAAATCCCTAGAAGTGCGGTAAACACCCAATGCCGTAGGGCGCCTGGAGATCCAACTGCCGCCATTCGTATTGACTTTTATCCAAACCAAGTGGTAAATGCCAAGGAATCGAAATTATGCGTGGAGCTTTTAGAGCGCGACCACTGAACCCTTAAGGGTGTGGCAAAGAAGATCATCACGGGTATTATTCATGCAACCCTTGTCAGAGGAGCGGCCTCCAAAATTAGCGCCCGTAACTAAACAAGAGTCACCTCCATAGTTCATTTCTTGTCATTAAAAATCACATCGTTGAATGTGCCAAATAAGCCGGATCACGAGGATATAATCGCCACCTTCCATAAAAAATGTAATCGATCAGCGAAGTGAAAACCCATCACATGAACCAGAATTCATTGAAGCTATATCCTTTGTGCAAAGCCACAACAAATGATTGACAATCCAATCCCAAAGAGCCCCCGCAAAATCACGAGAAACAAAAAGATGGTCAAAATCGAATCCAAATGAGCATAACAAAGTTCACGGGAGGAAGGTCGATAAATCACCGATGACGAGAGAACATCCAGGATAGCCAGGCGTCCCGAAGATGGATCTCAAATAACGATAGATAGCCTTTTTCGGGGATGTGAGGTGACCAAATCCAAGAACCCCATTTAACAAGTAGGAAAAGATGGCGTAAAGAGCATAGGGCGCATTAGATGAAACTGTTCCATCCATTGAATGCGTCCACACCCGTTTATCCATAGAATCCGAGTAATTGGGCACGAAACAATATCACGCACAATATCTAAAAGGCGATAAATGAAAAAGTAAGATGCCAAGCGTTATCATAGAAGAAGTTTGAGATGCGATTAAAGTGAATCCGATATTCATGAGAGTGGTATGCTCAACCAATTGGCGATAAGTATTTTCTAGGCCATTCCATAAGATAAGCCGATTGGCTTAAAAAATATGTTATTTGTCCAAAACTTGAAAATTATATGTTCACTTGATAATTTTAAAACTAAATTAAATTAGATTAATTAAGATATAGTTGGCGATTTTACTAATAAATTACTAATAAATCTCGGTAACAATATCATTGTACTCAAATCATGATTATTTGGGAAAAAGATCTTATAACATAAACGAACAAACAATATTGTTTTGTGATTTTAGATTAACAAATAAATACAGTATAAATAATAGAACAAATAAATAATCAATATTTACTTATTTTATATCCAAAAATGTATGTACAAGATAATATTTAAATTGGTATGTTAGTAGATATGGGTCAAAATATAAATCACATATTTTTCACACATAAAGTGGATCGAGTATACATATTTGCAGTAGAACTACTGATTCACATAGCCAGGATTAAGCCCGTTTACAAGCCTTCTTTTGATCTTGGATTATCTTAGTTTAGAAAAATTCTTTGGTTGAACCACAAAACATGAATGTACCCCATGCATCATTGAATCACGAACAAACCACGGGCAAGATCACTATTCATCTTTGTTATTGGTGTAAATAACTAAAGAGTTATTTACTCACCTTAAACCCTTGGAGAAATTTTGGTGACGCTCAACAAATAACATAGAGAGAAATTGTAGGAGAGAAGAGAAAGAGTATATTCGTTATGTGTTCTCGTAGGAGACTAATATCTCTACTACTAATAATATAGGAGAGATATCAAAATATATATTTCAATCCCTATCAAGATTGGATCTTACCATATTAGACGATCGAAAGATGTATGCTAATCAAATAGAATCGCCAATATCTTTCCCAAAATAAAAGATATGGATGCAATATCTAATATCTCTCTCTCTCCCTCTCATATATATACGATCAGCTCATTCGAATCACATTCTAATATTCCCATCTCATGTTCCATCTTTCATATAGGGAATAAGGCGTGCGACTAGCGAGAAAGAATCTGCAAGGAGAGTTATATTAAGTCATCACAAAACTAACATAACTCTTCAACTCGGTAACTCGTTGCACACCCCAAACCAAATGGTGGCACGAAGTCAAGCATCTCTAGATCCCTCAATGAAATAAATAGAGCATGCTCGACTTACTCAAATATATTTCTATATTCATGACTAGTCAAATGCATTTTGACATAGTCTCCGGCTATGAATTATAAAACATAAGTGGGTTACCAATTCGATTCTTCCTCGGACCCGTGTGCCAATTAGCTTGGTCTTGACAACTTTCTAGACATGCTCCGATGAGACCAAATCACACATGGCCATTGGATACATGCTAAAGTAGCATCATCAAGCTTACACCTCATAATATGGTCCGAGTCCCAAAGAGTACAAGAAAATAATATGGGCTAACACTGTGTGAATGCGAGGACCCATTCGATCACTTTTCCATAGGAGGGGAGGTTGAATAGACTTTGCAAATTTTCGATTTTAGTTCTTTTTAAATCATAGTTAAGTCACAAAGCGCTAGGTCCTTGATGGACATCTTAGTTGACCTTCATAGTAAAGTTAGCCACTCATGAGACTAAAGTGAACTATTGATAAGATAACTCGGTGATTCAATTAACCTTATTAGAGATTGATGTAGACTTGGTTTCTGATGGAAGACTTTCACCATTTGGTTAAAATAAGTTTACAACACTTGTTTTTATGTTAAGTTATTATCGATTGACTTAGCAAATATAACAAACATCAATTAAGATATGCAAGAATTAAAATCTTTGAATGTAAAAGGCACGAGCAATTTTTATAGTGGTTCGAGGATGGAGTAATTCCTCTAATCCACTTGCCCAACCCCGAAGGTAATCCACTAAGTGGCGGTGACATTGTTACAAAGGATGGCGGTCAGAGATAAACGTCACCACGGTGGCTTTTAAGGACTCGAACTTAACCATAATATGGTTGTCCTGCTACTTGACTCCTTCAAACTTTTGGATTTGTTCACACCCCTCAATAAGTCCAATGCTTGGTTCGAACGGAACCTTACTACACTTTTTTAACCTTGGATGTGTAGACCCTTTATCTTTCAACAAATTATTTCCACTTCAACAATTTTGAAGTTGTCTTTCTTTCTTTTGAGTGTGTTGGATCAATTTCCTTGAGTTTTAGGTTTGAGGATTGAATAGAATGCTTGAGAGTAGTTTGATCTTGCTTTGTAGGTATGTGTCTATTGCTTGTATCTTTGGGAAACTAATGTATAGATTTTGATGATACCATGTAAAACTTAGATTAGGAAATTAGGGTTGTATGGTGAGTTGAAGTCGACTAAGTTGAAGATTACAAGACTCACTGAAGGCGAAGTGAAGACCCGGTTGTGTGTCGGTGAGTGAAGTAAAGTGAAGAATCGGTCAAGTGGCGAAAAAGTTGTCTCGGTCGGTGGTAATGGCTAAGTCATTCAAAAATGATTGGAATCGAATGTTAAAGAGGTATGCATCGAGACAAGACTTGAAGAAAGGCTGAAAGAGATCATTGTAAAGACAAGTCAAGGTTTTCTTTGGAAATAGGCATGTGTCGGTACCCGACAATAAAGGCTGTTTTCTTTGAAAGAATCAAAAGACAAGGAACGATGAGATGTACTGTAAACTGCGAGAGATTAAGAAAAGGTTGTAGAAGCAATTAATTTATGGTACGATCTCCATTAATCTTTTTGCAAGACAAGACAAGCCAACAACCTACGAGTGTGATTTGAAAATTATGTATATCTCTTTAACGGACATATTTTCAAATATGCACTATAACAGTGAGGAAGCAAGTGAAAGAAGGTCAGGAGTTTAACACAAGCATACAAGCAAATCGAGCAATAACCTACAAACATCTCTCAAGCTTTTCAAAGAAATCCTCAAGTTTAATTTTGAAGGAAATCAATCCGGCACTCGGTGAAGGAAAGACTACTTCATTAGTTGAAGAGGAAAAGCTGTTTCCAAGAACAAAGGGTCTACTTTCTAAGGTTGAAGGAGAAGCGGTGAAGTTCGGATCAAGTCAAGGGTTTGAAGGAGGTGAAGAAAGCAGGACAATTGTCTTGTGAAGAAAGGCGAGTCCCGGAGCGGGGAGGCTGTGTTATCAAAGGCGACTCGGTTTGTATAAGCTGCTTGTAACCAAGTCAAGTTACTTAGTAGATTTTTCAAGGAGTTGGAGAAGAGTGGACCGGAAAATTACCCCATCCTCGAACCACTATAAAAGCTGCTTGTGTCTATTTACTTTTCAACATACTTTATTTCTTGATTTATTTTATATCTGTGATAAGTTAACTTGCTTAAGTCTCTTGATAATAACCATTGCTAAAACAAGTCTTTGAAAACGAACTTAAAACTCAAGGGTGAAAAGTCTTCATTGGCAAAACCAAATCAAGTATTTCTAAGGGTTAGCTTAAAACAACTAAGTTATACTATAAAACAACTCGGTCGAGTCTATTGAGTGGGTAACTTTCTTTGTAAGCCAACCTAAACTGTCCTCAAGGACTTAGGCCGATTTGAGTTAACTTTGAAATTATTTAAAAGGACTAAAATCGATAAGTTGGTAATGGTTATTCAACCCCCCTTCTAAACCTTACACACCACCCCTTGGGACCTACAAGTGGTATCGGAGCGGTTGGTTCATTGGGCCTTCACTTGCTGTTCTTGAACTAGATCTCTCATCTATCACCCTACATGATGAGATTTGGCTCGTGATTGAGGATGGGCCACTACAGGATCCTAAATGTCAATACAGTTGTAAGAAGAGTGCTCTCTTGAAAGAGAAAATCTTTGCACTGCGAGCTGACACTGCCATAGTGGACAAACCACGTTGTGAATGGACAAATGATGATTGAAAGAGATACAACCTTGACAATGTTGCTAAGGATATACTTTATGAAACTCTTGATAAGGCTATGTTTAATAAAGTTAAATCTTGTAAAACCACCAAAGAGATTTGTGAAAAACTCACCTTGATTTGTGAAGGATCGATCAAATCAAGGAAAATAAATTAAATTGTTGTTGTTCAAAAGTTTGAAAATTCTAAAATGATTGTAGGTGAAAGTCGGATGGGTTGGATGCAGTTCACGAGAGATCACCAATGAGCTCTGTAGGTCCCAAGGGGTGTGAGTAAGGTTTAGAAGGGGGTTGAATAAACCTTACCAACTTTTCGATTTTAGTCCTTTTAAGATATTTGAGTTAAATACATGCTAAGTCCTTGGTGACAGACTAAGTTAGTTAACCGGCCGAGAGATAGCCACTCAGCGGACTCGATTGAGCTGTTGATATAATAACTTCAATTTGTTTAGTCTAAAACTTAACTTGGTGTGATAAGATTTTCAGGAAGACTTAACACCCTTGAATTTGGTTTAAGTTTGTTTTAACAACGATTTTAGCACTTGTTAATTATCGGTTGGAATGCAAATTATCGGCCAGATAAAATATAATAAGCGAGAGATGAAATCTTTGAAATGTAAATGACCTGATAAATTTTATAGAGGTTCGAAGATGGGGTAATTCTTCTACTCCTCTCTTCTCCAACTCTGGAGGAATCAATCATCGGTACAAAGTGGTTAACGGTCCGGATACAAGTCTTGATCACCACAAGCGACTTGATCCTTGGGGACTCGATCTGGAGATGCCTTGGTCACCTGGATGGCTTCTCGTCAGGCTCGGCTTCTTCCGCAGGCGATTTGCGCTTGCTCTTGACTCACTTGCTCAAGCTTCTTGGATTTGATCACGAAGCCTCCAATAACTTGAGACTGGTTCGACCTTGAACCTTTCTACAATCCTTCTTTGAATGTAGACCCCTTTTGATTCTTCAAAAGTTTCCTCTTCAACATTTGAAGTTGTCTTTCCTTCACGACTTGGTGTTGGATTGATTTCCTTGAATTTTAGGGCTTGAGGATTTGCTTGAATAACTTGACAATACTTTGCTTGTTACTGGCTCGAATGTTAGCTTGAATGTTCGTAGTTCGGTATGCAAGGTCACTTCTTCTCAAATTGATTCCTCTTGCCTTTTATAGTGCTCTTTCAAAAATGCGCCCGTTGAAGAGATATCTGATTTTCAAAAACACTAGTGTTCGATTAGCTTGTCTTGTTGCGATCCTTGATGTTGACATTTCCTCGTATTAAATGTCTTGTAGCTTTCTAGGGCACGACACGGTGCGGTGCTTCCCATTGGTTTATTCCTTTTGCACTTCGGGGTGAGCACTTTAGAATATTGCGGCATGGTAGTATTACTTATTTAAGTAACTTTCTTGACTTACGTACAGCGAGACTCTTTTGATTGTCTTGACTTGGCTTGCGGTTCCTTAACTTCCCCCAGGTGACTTGAGTCGGCTCCCAATCGTGGAATACTCATCTGTCACTTCAACTTAACTTGTTTGTCTTGGGTTGACTTGGTGACACTTCTTTACTGTTGTATTCAAGCGATACTCCTTGATCGAGTTCATGACTTCTCCTTCTTGCCCCACTCGGCCGCTCCTCGGTCTTCAATTTAGTCTTCAATTGATTTCTTGCATATCCGGCATAGTGACTTGACTCGGCTCGTACAACCCTATCTATTACAATGCAAATTACAAGAAAATGGGGTGCCAACTTACTAGTCTAAGTTTTACATGGCATTCATCAAAATCTAAACAACAAATTTCCCAACAATTTCCCCTTTTTGATGATGCCAAAACTTAAAACATACATGCAAAATGTAAGCATCAAAGATACATACGGGTAGTGCGATGTGAGAGAATGTATGCGTAGAATCAATCATTTTATTGATCATAACATTCTTGTCCTTTACACAGCTGTTTACAAAGTGTATCAGATCAAACAGCTATGTCTAAGTAAAAAGAAAATAGAGAAATTACAAATTTTTATTCAATATACAAAGAAGACTTACATACTTATGTATTTACAAAGTAAATTACATGAAGGGTGGACATCAACACTTCATCTCCTTGTTTTGCCTCCTTCTTTCTTCATCGGCTCTGTCGTCTTCTAACCTTTTTCTCTTCTTCTCTTCTTTTGCTTTTTCTTTTCTCATAGGCTTTTACGCGACTTCATCTCTTCTTTTTCTTTCTTGTCTCTCTTCCCACAGCTGAGTTTGTCTTTTATTTTCTTCTTCAATTCTCTTTACATACTCAGCATTGTTCTTGGCCACTTGCAGGTTGGCTACTTCGTCAAACCCAGCCTAATAGATCCCTCATTTTTTCCCTGGATCTATATATTCAATGTTTTTGGGTAGAGGTCTAGGTTTGAAACCTCTTCCTCACTTTGCTTCTACCTCTTCCTCTGGGTGTGTATTGTCTTTGGGGCCTTCTTCTTTCGGTGGAGTGACCCGGTAGTGGTGTGCTAAGTCTGCTGCTGTCGACTTCTTCACACAGACTTGAGGCATTTTTCCCAATACAAATCCCAGGCTTGGGCCATAGTCATGTTCTCAGTATCCTTCGGATGCGGCGTCTTGAATTCATCAACGGATCTAGGCTCGGTTCGGCGTCGAAATGGCATCGGTGTCTCTTCTGCCGGAATGTCTCGCATTGTTTGATATATCCATCGCACGGGCATCCATTTTTCTTTCAATCTCCGACATCTCTGCTTCTACTATCTTCTCTTTTTGGACATGGGCTGTAGTGTTGGAGCGCGAAAATCATTTGGAAGTTTCTTGATTATGTCATTGTGACAAGTCTTATTGAGGGTTCTAGCAACCATCAAAGTCATATCATTCGAACCTTCTCCCTCAAGCGATTTTCCCTTTTCTTTCTTACGCTTTTCAAATGTCTTCTCCTTCACAGTGCGTCCTTTTTCTTAGGCGTGGACCCTTCAACGTCTTTAGGTATTCCTCTTCCCCCTTTTTGCATCATCAAAGGAGAGAGGAACCACGGCATGCCAACAAGCATGAAATCTAGCGGCGATAACTAAGTTACGCTTGGATTACTGCTGCGGAGTATGCTTCTCGAAATTGCAATGCGAGTGGCGTTGGATTAATTTGTTACCAACTTCATTTCAGACCATAAGAATCTTTGAATTTTTCATTCATGTTCTCCTTTCTGTGTGAAGTTCTTTTTGATGAAATTCGCGCGACTCCATTTACGTGGTATGAGAGGTATGCATTGTATCAATGTTTTCTTGCATCCTCTTCTTCATGTCATCATTGTCGGCGCTCAGTTAGCATCTTATTGTACAATGCTTTGAAATATCGAACTTTCAATGCGCATTGTCTGCTGCTTTGTTGCCACCATTCCCGAATCGACTATGATTCCCGCATAGATAGCGATAAGATTAGCATCTCGGTTATCGGCCGCATGTCTAATGAGGCACTGGTGCCTTTCCATCTTTTCTATCTCCGCAAATATAGTCTTGAAAACTTCTCGAACCTCAATTTGTTACTAAGCGTCAAAGTCAAGTTTCTTTGGAGCGATGGTATCTGTTGGAATAGTGGATCGGTCTATGGAAAGCGTTGTTGATCTCTAGGCGATTCTTCATCAAGATCGAGGCGACTCTAGTGAGAAAGGAAAGTTTGTTCAAGCGCATCATCACGGACATATGGAATCTGTTCAGCGTGACTTGTGGCGTGATGTGCCCGGTGGAGTCGATTCTGCTGCGACTTTGGGAGCTTGCTTGTGATTGGTATGATTGGTGGGGTC
The DNA here is from genome assembly GCA_016081115.2 of Rehmannia glutinosa. NCBI lineage: Eukaryota > Viridiplantae > Streptophyta > Magnoliopsida > Lamiales > Orobanchaceae > Rehmannia > Rehmannia glutinosa. The sequence goes on along the minus strand of CM071932.1, from coordinate 38,190,509 downwards.
TTTTGTGGTATGGACCCGGTGGTGAGCCTCAGTTGTCTCAACAACCGTCGGTCTCGTTGGTTTTCCATATGAGTTATGCGGTCTCGGCCGTATCGATAGCGTCATCGGACGATGATGAGACTTGTAGGGGTGGCTCATCATCAAAATTGAACTTACGACGAAGCGACGCTTGAATTTTGGCTTACTCGTCTTTGGGAAGAACATCCTCGGTGAGTCGTTTGGACTTACAGACGGGGATGACTCGGCCTCATCTTCACCTTGGATCCCGGAAATGTTACATCGGGGTTGTCTTGGGAATCATGAAGGGCACTTATCTCCTTCTCGGATGCATCGATGATAAGCTGGAGGGATGTTACGTATACCTTCTTTACCTCGGGAAGTCTCAACCTCCGTAGGCCTTGATACCTCTGTAGTCTCAAGCTGCGGCAAGGCATGGACATTCCCTTCGACAGACTCAATGTCTTGGGGTCTTCGGCGGTGGCATCCACGGGAGTCTCAACTCCGTGGATTGCACTTTCATTGCCAGTGTTAACTCCCGGGGTAGATCCATCATGTGCCTCATTGCATCGGCGGCGTCCTCGGCTGCGGAAGCGATTGGCACTTCCGATGAGATAAGTCTCAAGCTATCCGAGCTTAAATCGGTGACAACTTCTTTGTGTTTCTTTTTCTTTTTCCTTCTCCACTTCGCCTCCTAGATTTGTTGTGGAGTCATCTGCGGCAATCTCAGGCCTAGGCTGCGGTGGAGGGAGTTTCCCCTCGGTGGCACACCGGTGAGTGACTTGGAGTGGGGTCACTCTTCTCCAAGCTCATTTGTTTCCTTTGAGTGTTCGATCGTTGGGGCGGTGGTAAGACACCTTGATAGGGGTTGGCTCGACTCGGGTCCCGAATTCCCGGTTTCATCGCCCGTGCCCTTAGATCCATCATCGAGAATGAGATGGGGAAGTGGTTGCGGCAATAACGATTTGCAATTTGCTTTGCACCACTCCCATAGGGTCAATCTCGGTGTGATTTGGAAGATTCTCCGAGTCCTTCCATCATTGTTTGCTCATGCATCACTCGGATTCCCGCATGGCTTCTTTGCATTTCCATCTCTTACATCGCGGCGGCGGTCCAAATCTTTATCACTCTACGAGAGAACATCGAAGTGGGGATGCGTGTGATCGATGGTTTCGGTGAAGGGACAAATATTGGCCTTTTCTCGGGCTTGACTTCCTCTTGAATCGCTCCTTCTCCTTTTCTTTGAAGATATTCAAAATATCTATGCGATTATCTTCATCGAATGCTTGGACCATTGTGGTCAAACCGAGGAAATTCATCGATTCTTCTTCTTCTTCAATAAACTCGGGTCTTTGGAAGCTGTTCCTCGATCAACTCAACTTCCACTTCCTCCATTCATGAGATGATTTTGGATGTGCGGATATGGTGGAAATAGCATGATCACATCATCATCATCATCTTCCCTGAACTTCTTTCTCGGGGAATGGAGGGTAGCGAGTTCTTTGCTCTTCACCCTCGGCCAACGTCATCGCGGCGGAGATGCGATCTGTCGGCCAGGACATTCAACTATCTCATTTCTTCTTGATCATCATATCTGTCCACCTGTTGGGTCTTGACTTGCCTCTGTGATCGGGCTCGATGACTTGGTTGTTTCATCAATTATCTCTGGAGACTCTACTTCTCCATTTGTTTTTGAGCGATCTGTTCGGTGAGTGGCGGGCTCATTGTTTTCTCAAGCTCACGAGCGGCTTGATGAGTCTTCTTCTTCTTTTGGTTTTCACCAGGAGGAACGTTTGGTTCCACTTCCTCCGGTTCCTCGAAGGTAAAGGCCTTGCGATTGTCTTAGAAAGGCAGTTTGCCTTTCTCGTCTTGGCGATCCTCTTCTTCTTGGACCGGGAGAAGGTACTAAGGATTCCTTCTGCTGCTGGCTGCGGGAGCGGGGAGACACGGCTGCGAGGGGCGGTGACTCGGCTACGGGCGAGTGCATCTTTCGTCTTCTTCTTTCTTTGGGGCAACGATTTCTTTCAGTGCGGGGGCGACTTTCTTCTTGGGAGGAGGAGAGACAAGCTGTATCTCTGGGATCAGGTGATTCCCCCTCACTTGTATCCGCTCTCTTGGCATAAGCTCTCTTGAGCTCAGGAAAGATTCGATCGAACATCTTCTTGTTGACATGGAATGCCTTTCCATGTCGGTGGAACTCCCTTCACCTCCATCAGTAGGCCAATCACAAGGCCATACCCCAGGATCCTCGAGCGATCCATATTCCTTGAAAGACTTATTTCCAACATTTTGGCGAGTCATTGTATACAAACTCAGCCCAATTTACCTTCTTCTCTGCATGATCCACGACCATCACGATCATCTTAGTTTTGGATAGGCTGATTAAAGCTTCCAAATTTGATGTATCGCGCCCGCAACAATATCCATCAACTTGTGGTAATCTTCTTTCAGCGACTTCTTATCATTTGTGTAAACCACCTTCGACATAGTCGGGTTTGGCCACTTTCTTCCATGCGGCAGCCAAGTTTACATCGGCCTCCAATATCTCGGCCTTCCTTCCGCGGAAACAAACAATGCTCCGCTAGATCCTTAGCGATGATCGTAAACTCTTTTAAAGTGAGCAGAGGACTTGATGCCCTCGTCGTGAACTTGGCATTCACGTAGAGCGGCGACTTCTTCGACATAAGTCATCACGAAACTCCATAGTGAGAAAGGGTTTTAACCCCAGATTTCTCCACTTTCTCGGCTATCTTCTTCACAAGGGTTTCATCCAACCTCTGTTTGATCATACCTTCAAAATCCGCAGTAGAGCCGATGTGGATTTGCTTTCCCACTTAACAAAATCGTAAGTGGATGCCATTTCTTGAGGTTTTACCCGAGCGAAACTTTTGGAAAATTACTGCGGAGATCTATAGGGTTTCGAGAGAAAAGTTGCTTTCTTTGCTTTTGAGAGAGATGAGCAGTTTGTGTAAAGTGAGAAAATGGACGAAAGGGTATATATGTGGGTTATGAAAGGGCGTGCATATGGTTTTGAAATTTGATCGAGATCAATGGCTCAGTTTAGAAAGCCGATTAGCATTTAATTGCTCGCATTTAATGCGGTAGCATTTATATCAATCATATGCTTCGCTATGCGACTTTTGTTGTATCCGTCATTATGGCCGACATCATCCTTAAAAACATTCCCGCTCATTAAAAATGACTGCGTTTTTGTCACTTAGCTCATAAATAATTGACTTACTCCCTAGCGATTCAACTCTTCTTCCCTCCTTTCACATAGGTACTTAGGTGTCGGCTAACTCGATCTGGTGATTTTCCGACATGGTGATTCACTCAGCGGTTCTGAGACTTAGCTCCACTTTCATCTTTTCTTGTTTCATCTCCTCTCCTTGAGTCTTACGAGTGTTAACTCGAAACAATTAACCCTAGCTCATGCTTGAGTTCTTCAAATCTTGATTCACATAGTGGCTTTGTGAATATGTCAGCTAATGCTTGTTTATCGGTTGAGATATATTCAAGGTGATGTCCTTCTTTTCAACATGATCTCTTATAAAAATGATATCGACATCAATGTGCTTTGTTCTTGAGTGCAACATTTGGATTACGAGTGATTGGAATAGCACTTGTGTTATCACACATAATTGGAATTTCTTTTTCTTCAACATCATAATCTCTCGGTTGTTGTATCATCCATAAAACTTGAGGCTGCTTGCTTGCCCGACTATGTACTCGGTGTGGATGTAGCAATTGAGTTTTGCTTCTTGCTAAACCAGGAAACCAATCTGTTTCCAAGCATTTGACATGTACACGAAGTACTCTTCTGTCAACTCTACATCGGCATAGTCAGTCACGAGTAACCAATAAGCTTGAATCCACCTTCCTTTGGATACCATAAGCCGACTTCTGGCATCCTTCAAATACCTTAGGATTCTCTTAGGCTGCAATCATGTGACTTTCTTTTGGTGCGATTGAAATCTTGCACATACACCTCTTTGCAATGGCGATGTACGGCCTCTTGCTATGAGATAAGCGGTGATCAATAAGTGCTCTGTATCTTGTTTGATCCACAAGCTTGCCATCTGCATCCATATCCATCTTGGTGATGTATTCATTGGTATTTTCACGAGAAGACTTCTCTTCCATACCAAATTTCTTCATTAAATCTCACGGTGTACTTTGTTTGACTTATGAAGGTTCCATCCTTGCCATTTGTTTAACTTGAAGTCTAGAAAAAGAATGTCGACTCTCCCATCATGCTCATCTCAAATTTGCCTTGCATGAGGTTTGAGAACTTATCACACAACTCTTTGTTTGTGGATCCAAAATGATGTCATCCACATATATTTGAACAAGTAGTATACTCTCTCCATCTTGAATTACGAAGAGTGTTACGTCACTTTGCCTTTGGTGAATCCATTATCTGTCGAGAAATTGAGATAATGTATCATACCATGCTCTATATGCCTGTTTCAATCCATATAGAGCTTTCTTGAGCTTGTACACCTTATCTCCAAGAGTCTTCTGCTAAAATCTTGGAGGTTGCTCAACATAGACTTCTTCTTCTAACAGTCCATTTAAAAATGCACTCTTCATCCATCGATATACGGTGAAGTTCTTGTGTGCAACATAGGCAAAAACATCCTAATTGCTTCTAATCTTGCAACAGGAGCAAATGTTTCATCAAAATCTATTCCTTCCTCTTGGCAGTACCCTTTGGCTACCAATCTTGCTTTGTTTCTTACCACAGAACCTTCTTCATTCATCTTGTTTATGAAAACCCATTTTGTGCCAATGACATTTTGATGGGTTGGTCTTTGAACCAATTCCCATACTTTGTTTCTTTCAAAGCGATTGACTCTTCTTGCATGGCTGAATCAATGTGTGTCATCAATGCTTGGGACACATCTTTTGGCTCAATTTGGGAAATAAAACAAGTGAACATAGCTTCTTCTTTGAGCTCGGATCTGGTTCTTACACCATCTCTTACATCTCCAATGACTAGCTCTGCGGTGGATGGTCTCTCGGCCATCTCACATCGGGTTGGAGTAAGTCGGTGGGTTGATCGTCTTGCAACATTGTGTTATCTTGAGCGACTCTCTCATCATCACTTAGGCTGATTTTCCGACTTTCTTTGAGATTGACTATCTCATCTTCACCTTGATTAATTGCTCGAGCTTGACTTCAACATAGGGACTCTTACGCATGGTTGGCGATTTGGCTTATCGGTGACTCCTCAATGTCTTCTCCATTTACTTTAGGTTCATCAAAAACCACATGGATAGACTCTTACGTGACCATAGTCCTTTTGTTCGGCCTCTATAGGCTTTGCTTTGGTGAGTATCCCGAGGAAGATACCTTCATCGACTTTAGCATCAAAAGCCTTTAGATTATTCTTGCCATTGTTGTGGATGAAGCATTTACATCCAAAGATCCTGAAATATGCAACATTTGGCTTTCTCCCTGTCCAAATCTCATAGGGAGTCTTTGTCAGCTGTCTATTTATCATGCATCTATTTTGAGTATAGCATGCGGTGTTTATTGTTTGACCCAAAAATCTTTTAGGCGACCTGCTTAGCTAACATGGTCCTTGCAACTTCCTTGAGGAGTTACATTTCCTTCTTTGCAACTCCATTACTGTTTGTGGAGTCCTTCTTTGTAGATAATTTGTGAGTAATACCATTTTCAACACAATACTTAGTTATTATTCCATTGACAAACTCAGTTCCTCTATCAGATCTTATCTTTATAATGGTTTGACTCTTCTCATTTTGAACTCTTTTCATCATTGTGGTAACCACGCAAAGTTTCCTTCTTTTTACACATGAAGATTGTCCATGTATATCTTGAATAATCATCCACCACTACTAGAGTGTATTTCTTCCCACTTATCTTGGTTGGCTCAACGGGACCAAATAGATCCATATCGATAGATGCAATATCCTTGTTGAAGATGGGCTTGACTTCTCTTTGAATGATGATTTGATCTGTTTTCCCATCGGCATGCATCACGACACTTTCTTTCTTGTATCTTGAGTTTGGCAATCCTTCTGCAGTTACTCCTTGCAAGCTTGTTTATTGTCTTGAAATTCAAGTGACTCGGCTTCTTGTGCCACAACCAACTTGATTAATTTGTGCTCTTTGCTATGAGACAAGTGCTTGGTGTGGCGATTGACCAATCTACCACATACATGTTCTTTTATGCGGATCCTTGCAACACTACTTCATTTGATTGATATCTTTGATCGGCACACTCCCATGTTGAATCAACATTGTAGCCACCCTTGTCCGCGAGTTGGGCGATGCTTAGCAAGTTGAAATTAAGACCTTCAACGTATGCAACATCGTGATTTCTAATCCATTTTTTTGATGGATCCGATGCCTCTTATTTCCCACGGGAGCTTCATTTCCTCCAAATATGACTTTTGCACCTCTAATTTCCTTGAATCTTGTGATTTTTCTTGTTTCTGCCATGTATGCGGAACAACCACTATCCATGTACCAGGTTCCTTGGCACTCAAGCTTTGTTCCTTGAACACAATCAAGAAATCGGTTTTTAGGTACCCATACTTATGCAGGTCTGAGGGAGTTAGTCTTTGTAAGATGATCAACCAACCTATAGCCAAATGACTTGACTCTAAGAGGTTGCCATCTATACGTGCCATAATCATAATTCACTTTGGCAAATTGCTTGGGGTTTTAGGTTCATCTGTTGTCTCTTTTATTTGTATGCACAGTGTGTGTTTTAGCAATTGCCTTCTTTGGGTAATTGTGATATTTAGAGTGTAGTGCTTGGGTGCGTATGTGTGCTAATAATAGCTCTTTGGCCTTTGGAATGACCTTTGCTGAGTTCTAGGTCTTTGCCATTTAGGCTTGTATTCCATAGGTCTTTGCTGATATTTAACATTATTCCAGTCAGCTTGGCTTGGGTAGTTTCTACCATTCCCATTATTTGTGTTCCTTTGATAGAACTTTTGGGGATTACGGTAGCTCTGTTTTTTCTTCACAGAGTACTTCCTATTTGGAGTTTGATGAGGAACTCTGCTGGATTTCTTCTCAGCTGTCCTCTCAGCATACTCAACTGGCTGTTTTACTTTTCCTTTATACCCTAGGCCGGTTTGTTTGTGATTGTGCTTTGGAATGATTTGTGTGTGCAACATTTGGTGTCTTGGATTTTTGAGAAGCTTCATTACTTGAAGATCCTTTTTCCAAGATCACTGCGGGAGTTTGACTATGCACAAATAAATTGAATCTAAGCTTTGTCTTGTCTCCACATTCTTTTTGGCTCATGATAAGGTCATCCATGATTTAGATGTCTTTGTGAATGAAGCAATCACATTTTTGAGATCATTTTCTCTCTTTTCTATAAGCGACTATCTCTGCTATTAGTTTTGCATTTTCATCCTTGACTCTTTGTTCTCATCGGCTATGTGACTTAGAGTACTCGGCTCCTTAGTCATTTTGTGAGTTTTGGCTTTTAATTTGGCTGTTTTCCTCATTTAATAGTGTGTGTGAGGATTTAATGTGCTCAAAATCTTTCATCATTTTGCCTAATGAATCATAAAGATCGGTGGGTGATGAAGTGTGTGTGTCACAATCACTATCACTAGAGTCGGCGAGATGAGTTAGAGTGTACCTCATTTTCTTGGTCGGGTTGATCTTGTTCTTTATTCATTAGACGGATCATAAAGCTTCTTCTTGAGAATCACTTGAGTAGTCGACTTCACTACTCTCGAATCTGCGTATCTTTTGACTTAGTTGTTTTTGACTTTAGCGACCAACATTGCTCTTTTCTTTTCTTGTCTTCTTTCTCACGAAGACTTTTCTTTCTTCTTCATTCTGTATTTATTGACTACGAGGATATGGGCGATCAATAGCAAAGTGTCTGGTATATCTGCAATTCCAACACAAGTTTTTCGACTTTTTGATCGGCTCTCTCATTTCTTGGGTTGTCGGCTCTTTGATATTCGACCTTTTTGTAGGTCCCAATGGGTGTGAGTAAGGTTTAGAAGGGGGGTTGAATAAACCTTACCAACTTTTTGATTTTAGTCCTTTTAAAATATTTGAGTTAGATACACAACTAAGTCCTTGGTGGACAACTAAGTTAGTTAACCGGCGAGTTAGCCACTCAGCGGACTTCGATTGAGTTGTTGATAGAATAAATCAAGCTGTTTAGTCTAAACCTTAACTTGGTTGTGATGAGATTTTCATTGGGAAGACTTAACACCCTTGAATTTGGTTTAAGTTTGTTTTAACACGTGATTTTAGCACTTATTTAAATATCAATTGGAAGCAAAGTTATCGGAGATATAATGTGATGTGCATAAATGAAATCTTTGAAATGTAAATGACACAATAAATTTTATAGAGGTTCGAAGATGGGGTAATTCTTCTACTCCTCTCTTCTCCAACTCTGGAGGAATCCACTAAGTATTGATTAGAGTACAAAGTGGTTAACGATTCGAGATACAAGTCTTGATCACCACGGTGACTTGATCCTTTGGGACTCGATCTGGAGATGCCTTGGTCACCACAGTGGCTTCTCGTCGGCTCGGCTTCTTCACGGGCGTCTGCGCTTGCTACTTGACTCACTTGCTCAAGCTTCATGGATTTGATCACGAAGCCCTCCAATAACTTGAGGCGGTTCGACCTTGAACCTTCCTACAATCCTCCTTGGAATGTAGACCTCTTTTGATTCTTCAAAAGTTTCCTCTTCAATTTGAAGTTGTCTTTCCTTCACGACTTGGTGTTGGATTGATTTCCTTGAAATTTAGGCTTGAGGATTTACTTAAATGTTCGTGGTTTAGGTAACCTTCTCTCAAAGTGATTCCTCAGCCTTTTATAGTGATCATTCAAAAATCTGCCCGTTGAAGAGATAGGCTGATTTTCAAAAGTCACTTGTGTTCGTTGGCTTGTCTTGTTGCGATCCTTGATGTTGCCATTTTCTCGTATTAAATGTCTTGCGGACTTTTTGAGAACGACATAGGTGCGGTGCTTCCCATTGGTTCATTCCTTTTGCAGCTTAGGGTGAGCACTTTAGAATATTGCAGCATGGAAGTATTACTTATTTAAGTAACTTTCTTGACTTCTGTGCATCGGACTCTTCTCAGTTGTCTTGACTTGACTGCAGTTCCTTAACTTCCCCAAGTGACTTCGAGTCAGCTCCCAATCATTGGAATACTCATCTGTCACTTCAACTTGACTTGGTTTGTCTTGAGTTGACTTGGTGACACTTCTTCTGATTGTATCGATTGATACTCCTTGATCGAGTTCTTGACTTCTCCTTCTTGCCTTACTCAATTTGCTTCTGTGGAGTCTTCATTTTAGCCTTGATTGACTTTTTGCATATCCAGGCATAGCTGACTTGACTCAGCTCGTACAACCCTATCTATTACAATGCAAATTACAAGAAAATGTGGTGCCAACTTCCTAGTCTAAGTTTTACATGGCATTCATCAAAATTTAAACAACAAATTTTCCAACAATTTCCCCCTTTTTTGATGATGCAAAACTTAAAACATACATGCAAAAATGTAAGCATCAAAGATACATACAGGTAGTGCGATGTGAGAGAATGTATGCGTAGAATCAATCTTTTTTATTGATCATAACATTCTTGTTCTTTACCCAGCTGTTTACAAAGTGTATCAGAGCAAACATCTATGTCTTTGCAAAAATAGAGAAATTCTGATTTCTTATTCAATGTCAGAAGACTTACATATTTATGCATTTACAATAGTAAATTACATGAAGGGGTGGACAACAACACTTCATCTCCTTCGCTGCCTCCTTCTTTCTTCATCAGCTCTGTCATCTTCTGACCTTTTTCTCTTCTTCAGCTGCTTTCTTTTTCTCATAAGCTCTTTTGGCAACTTCATCTTTTCTTTTCCTTTCTTGTCTCTCTTCCCACAGCTGAGTTTGTCTTCGATTTTCTTCTTCGATTCTCTTTACATATTCAACATTGTTCTTTGCCACTTGCAGGTTGGCTACTTCATCAAATCCAGCCGAATAGATCCCTCATTTCTTCCCTGGATCTATGTATTCAATGTTTTTGGGTAGAGATCTAGGTTTGAAACCTCTTCCTCCACTGCTTCTACTTCTTCCTCTGGGTGTGTATTGTACTAGGGCCTTCTTCTTTCCCGGTGAGTGGCGGCGAGTGACAGTGTGGCTTGCTCGGTCTGCTTTGCTGTCGGCATCTTCACACAGCTTGAGGCCTTTTTCCCAATACAAGTCCCAGGCTTGGGCCATGGTCATGTTCTCGAAGTATCCCTCGGATGCGAGCGTCTTGAATTCATCAATGGATCTAGGCTCGGTTCCAATGTCTGAAATGGCGTCAGTGTCTCTTCCTGCTGGAATGCCTCCCTACTGTTTCAGTATGTCCATCGCACGGGCATCCATTTTTCTTTCAATCTCCGACATCTCTGCTTCTACTATTTTCCTCTTTTCAGACATGGGCTGTAGTGTTGGGCGGCGAGTCTCTGGAAGTTTCTTTGATTATGTCAGCTGTGACAAGTCCTTGTTGAGGGGTTCTAGCAACCATTAAAGTCATATCCTTCGAACCTTCCCCGTCAACTGATTTTCCCTTTACTTTCTTCTTCTCTTCAGCTTTCTTCTCCTTCACAGCTGCGTCCTTCTTCTCGGCTGCGGATTCTTCCAACGTCTTTAGGTATTACTATTCCCCATTTTTGGCATCATCAAAGGAGAGAGGAACCCCTGGAAACATGCCAGCAAGCATGAAATCTAGGCGTGATATTTGAATTCTCTTTGCGGAGTATCTTTGTACAAAATTACGGCGAGTGGCGTTTGATTGGTGTCACCAACTTCATTTCAGCCATAAGAAGGCTGAATTTTTCATTCATGTTCTCCTCTACGCGCATAAGTTCTTTTCGATGAAATTCGCGCAGTAGTTCCATTTCTGTGGTATGAGAGGTATGCATTCTATCAATGTTTTCTTGCATCCTCTTCTTTATGTCAGCATTATCAGCGCTCCAGACTAGCATCTTATTGTACAATGCTTTGAAGTATCGAACTTGTTCCACATGCGCATTGTTTTTCTTTGTTGCCACCATTCCCGATCCTGGCAATTATTCCACCTTGAGATCGGTAAGATTAGCATCTCGATTATCGGCCGCATATCTAATGAGGCACGGTGCCTTTCCATCTTCTCTATCTCCGCAAATATAGCCTTGAAAACTTCTCGAACCTCAATTTGTTACCTCCATCTCGGCTAGTAGCCAAGCGATGTCAAAGTTAAAGTCTGCTTTGGAGCGATGGTATCTGTTGGAATGATTGGATCAAGTCTATGGAAAGCGACTACGATCTCTAGGCGATTCTTCTTCCCGGATCGGGCGACTCTAGAGAAAAAGGAAAGTTTCTTCAAATACATCATCACGGACATAGGGAATCTGTTCATTGTGACTTGCGGCCGTGATGTGCCGGTTGAGTCGGTCTGCTGCGACTTTGGAAACTTCTGCGATTGGTATGATTCATTGGGGTCTATTGTGGTATGGACCCGGTGGTGAGCCTCAATTGTCTCAGCAACCGTTGGTCTCGGTGATTTTCCTTTTGAGTTATGCGGTCTCGGCCGTATCGGTAGCATCATCGGACGATGATGAGACTTGTAGAGGCTCATCATCAAAATTAAACTTTTGACGGCGACCTTGAATTACAGGCTTACTCGTCTTTGGGAAGAACATCCTCGGTGAGTTGTTTGGACTTGCAACGGGGGGATGACTCAACTTCATATTCACCTTGAGGATCCCGAAATGTTACATCGGGGTTGTCTTGGGAGTCATGAAGGGCACTTATCTCCTTCTCGGATGCATCGATGATAAGCTGGAGGGATGTTACGTATACTCTCTTTACCAGAAGTCTCAACCTCCCGTAGGCCTTCAATACCTCCTGCGGTCTCAAGCTGCGGCAATGCACTGGACATTCCCTTGACGGACTCAACTGTCTTGGGGTCTTCGACGGTGGCATCCACGAAGTCTCAACTCCGTGGATTGCACTTTCATTGCCAGTGTTAACTCCGGGCGAGATCCATCTGTGCCTCGGCATCGGCGGTGTCCTCGACTTTGCAAAGTAGTTGGCACTTTAGGTGAGGCAGTTTAGCTGTCGGCGTCGTCGTGACAACTTGTTTGTGTATCTTTTTCTTGTTCCTTCTCCACTTCGCCTCCTAGATTCGTTGTGGAGTCATCTGCAGCAACCTCCATCCTAGCTGCAGTGGAGGGAGTTTCCCCCTCAGCTGGCACACCAGCTGAGTGACTTGGATTGGGGTCACTTTCCTCCAAACTCCCGGCTGTTTCCTTTGAGTGTTCAACCATTGGGGAAGGTGGTGAGACACCTTCAATAGGGGTTGGCTTGACTTGGGTCCCCGAATCCCCAGTTTCATCGCCATTACCCTTATAACCTTCCTCAGAGTGAGCTGGGGAAGTGGTCGCAGCAACAACAGTTGCAATCTGCTGCACCACTCCCATAGGGTCAATTTCCAGCTGTGACTTGGAAGACTCTCCAGGTCCTTCCATCAGCTGTTGCTCATGCATCACTCTGGATTCCCCCATGGCTTGCTGCATTTCCATCTCTTCTTTCGCAACAACAGGGTCCAAATCTTCATCACTCTCTGAGAGAACATCGAAGAGGGGATGCGTGTGATCAGTGGTTCCAGTGAAGGGACAAATATTGGCCTTTTCTCGGGCTTGACTTCCTACGCTTGTCGCTCCTTCTCATTTTCTTTGAAGATATTTAAAATATCTATGCGATTCTCTTCATCGATACTTGAACCACTTGTGGTCAAACCAGGAAATTCATCGATTCTTCTTCTTCTTCAATAAACTCGGGTCTTTGGAGCTGTTCCCTCGTCGACTCGGCTTCCACTTCCTCCATTCATGCGAGACGATTTTGGATGTCGGATATGGTGGAGACAACATGATCACATCATCATCATCTTCGCGTTGTCATTGTCTCGGGAATGGAAGGTAGTAGAGCTTCTTTGCTCTTCACCCTTAGCGGCGTCGTCGCGGTGGGGATGCGATCTGTCGATAGGAGATTGTTGTCTCAGTGCTTCTTGTTCCTCGGTTGTCTGTCTCAGGTGGGTCTTGACTTGCCCTTCGATCGGCCTCGATGACTTGGCTTTGTTTCATCAATTATCTCTGGAGACTCTACTTCTCTGGCTGTGTCAGCGATCTGTTCTAGCTGAGTGGCAGACTCAGCTGTTCTCTCAAGCTCTGAGCGCTTGAAGAGTCTTCTTCTTCTTTTGGTTTTCACCAGAGGAACATGTGGTTCTACTTCCTCAGGTTCCTCGAAGGTAAAGGCCTTTTGGAATTGCCTTAGAGGCAACTGCCTTTCTCGTCTTGGCAGTCCTCTTCTTCTTTATTCCTAGAGAAGGTACTAAGGATTCCTTCTCCACCGCGGCTGCATGGGCAGGAGACACGGCTGCAGGGGTAGGTGACTCGGCTGATGGGGCAAGTGCATCTTTCTTCATTGCTGCAGGGGCAACAGTCTTCTTTCCCGCTGCATGAGCAACTTTCTTTTTCGGGGGGGAGACAACAGTTGTTTCCTCAGGGTCAGCTGATTCCCCCTCACTGGTGTCTGCTCTCTTGGCATAAGCTCTCTTCTGAGCTCCTGAAAGATTCGATCGGAACATCTTCTTATTGACATGGAACGCCTTTCCATGTCAGAGTGGAACTCCCTTCACCTCCATCGTAGGCCAATAACAAGGCCATACCCCGAGATCCTCCAAGCGACCCATCGTCATTGAAGGACTTATTCCCGATATTGCAGCGATCTGTTGTATACAAACTCAGCCCAATTTTCCTTATTCTCTGCATGATCGCGACCATCACGATCGACTTAGTTTTGGAAGGTGATTAAAGCTTCCAAATTTGATATCGGCGCAACTTGCAACAATATCCGACAACTTGTGGTAATCTTCCTTGACAAACCACTTCGCGACATAGTCGGTTTAGCCACTTCCTTCCATCGGCGACCAAGTTTACATCGACCTCAATATCTCGGCCTTCCTTCCAATGGTGGAAGCAAACAATGCTCAGCTAGATCCTCGGCGGTGATCGTAAACTCCTTTACGTGAGCAGGAGGACTTGATGCCCTCGTCGTGAACTTTAGCATTCACGTAGAGGGCGACTTCTTCAACATAAGTCATCGAAACTCCATAGTGAGAAAGGGTTTCAGCCAGTTTCTCCACTTTCTCGGCTATCTTCTTCACAAAGGTTTCATCGGACCATTGTTTGATCATCCGTCGAAATCCACGGTAGAGCGGTGTGAATTTGTTTTCCCAACTTAACAAAAATCGTAAGTAGATGCCATTTCTTGAAGGTTTACGATTTTAGAGAAACGTGCTTTGACAAATGATAGGGTTTCGAGAGAAAAGTATAGTCTTTGCTTTTGGAGAGATGAATAGTTTTGGTAATGTGAGAGAAAACGGACAAAGGGTATATATGTGGGTTATGAAAGGGCGTGTTTTCGATTTTGAAATTTGATCAAGATCAACAACTTCAGTTAGCACATCACTTTGCATTTAATTGCTCGCATTTAATGTGGCAACATTTATATCCAATCATATGCTTTCTTTGTGCAACTTTTGAATGTACCCATCATTATGGCGGCGTCATCCTTCAAAACATTCCCGCCCATTAAAAGCATTGCGTTTTTGTCACTTAGCTCATAAATGACTCGAACACTCCTTAGGCCGATTTAACTCTTCTTCTCTCTATTCACATAGATACTCATTTGTCGGCTAATTCGATCTGTTGTCTTTCCGATCTGTCGATTCACTTAGCTAATTTAAGAAATTAGCTCCATTTTCATCTTTTCTTGTTTCATCTCTTCTCCTTGAGTTTTAAGTGTCAACTCACTCAATTAACCTAGTTCATGCTTAAGCTCTTCAAATCTTGACTCACATAATGACTTTGTGAATATTTCATTCTTTTTATCGGTTGAGATGTATTCAAGCCATAAATCCAAGGTGATGTTTTTCTTTTCAACGTGATCTCTTATGAAATGATATCGACATCAATGTGCTTTGTTCTTGAGTGCAACATCTTTGGATTACGAGTGATTGCAATAGCACTTGTGTTATCACACATAATTGGAATTTCTTTTTCTTCAACATCATAATCTCTCATTTGTTGTCTCATCCATAAGACTTGTGCTGTAAAATGCCCGCCTAACTATGTATTCCCTTGATTGTGGATGTGGCTATAGAGTTTTGCTTCTTGCTAAACCAGGTAACCAATCTGTTTCCATGCATTTGACATGTACCTGAAGTACTCTTCCTGTCAACTCTACATCCAGCATAGTCAGAGTCTGAGTAACCAAAAAGCTTGAATCCACCTTCCTTTTGATACCATAAGCCGACTTCCTGGCATCCCTTCAAATATCTTAGGATTCTCTTAGCTGAAGTCATGTGACTTTCTTTTGGAGCAGATTGGAATCTTGCACATACACCTCTTGCAAAAGGTGATGTACGGCTGCTTCTTTGTGAGATAAAGCGATGATCGATTAGTGCTCGTATCTTGTTTGATCCACATGCTTTCCATCTGCATCCATATCCATCTTAACTGATGTATTCATTGGTATTTTCACAGAAGACTTCTCTTCCATACCAAATTTCTTCATTAAATCTCTAGTATACTTTGTTTGACTTATGAAGGTTCCATCCTTCAGCTGTTTAACTTGAAGTCCTAAAAAGAATGTTAGCTCTCCTATCAGGCTCATCTCAAATTTGCCTTGCATGAGGTTTGAGAACTTATCACACAGCTCTTTGTTTGTGGATCCAAAAATAATGTCATCCACATATATTTGAACAAGCAGTATACTCTCTCCATCTTGAATTACGAAGAGTGTTACGTCCACTTTGCCTTTGGTGAATCCATTATCTGTCGAGAAATTGAGATAATGTATCATACCATGCTCTTGGTGCTGTTTCAATCCATATAGAGCTTTCTTGAGCTTGTACACCTTATCTCCAAGTCTTCTTCAAAATCCTAGAGGTTCAACATATACTTCTTCTTCCAATAATCCATTCAAGAATGCACTTTTTACATCCATTTGATATACAGTGAAGTTCTTGTGTGCAACATAGGCAAGGAACATCCTTATTGCTTCTAATCTTGCAATAGGAGCAAATGTTTCATCAAAATCTATTCCTTCCTCTTGGCAATACCCTTTGGCTACCAATCTTGCTTTGTTTCTCACCACAGAACCTTCTTCATTCATCTTGTTTAAAAACCCATTTTGTGCCAATGACATTTTGATGGGTTGGTCTTTGAACCAATTCCCATACTTTGTTTCTTTCAAACTGATTGACTCTTCTTGCATGGCTTGAATCAATGTGTGTCATCGATGCTTGGACACATCTTTTGGCTCTATTTGGGAAATAAAACAAGTGAACATAGCTTCTTGCTGAGCTCTGGATCTGGTTCTTACACCATCTCTTACATCTCCAATGACTAGCTCTGGTGGATGGTCTCTCAGCCATCTCACATCAGGTTGAAGTAAGTCGGTGGGTTGATCGTCTTCTTGTTTGTGTTATCTTAGCGACTCTCTCATCATCACTTAGGCTGCGGGTTTTCGGTTTGTTTTTGAGATTCAACTATCTCATCTTCACCTTGATTAATTACTCGAGTTTCAACTTCAACATAAGGACTTTTCTGCATAGTTGGCTGATTCAGCTTATCAGCTAACTCTTCAATGTCTTCTCCATTTACATTAGGTTCGTCAAAAACCACATGGATAGACTCTTCTGTGACCATAGTCCTTTTGTTTAGCACTCTATAGGCTTTGCTTTCAGCTGAGTATCCCAAGAAGATGCCTTCATCAGCTTTAGCATCAAAAGCCTTTAGATTTTTCTTGCCATTGTTGTGGATGAAGCATTTACATCCAAAGATTCTAAAATATGCAACATTTGGCTTTCTCCCTGTCCAAATCTCATAGGGAGTCTTTGTCAATTTGTCTATTTATCATGCATCTATTTTGAGTGTAGCATGCCGTATTGATAGCTTGACCCAAAATCTTTTAGCGACCTGCTTTAGCTAACATGGTCCTTCTTTGCTTCCTTGAGAGTTCTATTTCTTCTTTACTGCTACTCCGTTACTTTGTGGAGTCCTTGCGTGAGATAATTCATGAGCAATACCATTTTCAACACGATCTGAGTTATTATTCCATTGACAAACTCAGTTCCTCTATCAGATCTTATCTTTATAATGGTTTGACTCTTCTCATTTTGATCTCTTTTCATCAGCTGTGGTAAATTCTGCAAATTTTCTTCTTTTTACACATGAAGATTGTCCATGTATATCTTGAATAATCATCCACCACTACTAGAGTGTATTTCTTCCCACTAATACTGGCTGGCTCAACAGGACCAAATAGATCCATATGCAGTATATGCAATATCCTTGTTGAAGATGGACTTGACTTTTCTTTGAATGATGATTTGATCTGCTTTCCCATTTGGCATGCATCACAAACACTTTCTTTCTTGTATACTGAGTCTGGCAATCCTTCTACAAGATTACTCCTTGCAAGCTTGTTAATTGTCTTTAAATTCAGGTGACTTAGCTTCTTGTGCCACATCCAACTTGATTCAGCTGTGCTCTTTGCTAACAAACAAGTGCTTGGTGTGGCAGTTGACCAATCTACCACATACATGTTCTTTTGTCTGGATCCTTGCAACACTACTTCATTTGATTCAGTATCTTTGATTTGGCACCTTCCCATATTGAATCCAACATTATAGCCCTTGTCACAGAGTCGACTGATGCTTAATAAGTTGAAATTTAGGCCTTCAACGTATGCAACATCTGTGATTTCTAATCCATTTTTCTTGATGGATCTAGTGCCTCTTATTTCCCCTGGAG
Source organism: Rehmannia glutinosa (assembly GCA_016081115.2). Classification (NCBI taxonomy): domain Eukaryota; kingdom Viridiplantae; phylum Streptophyta; class Magnoliopsida; order Lamiales; family Orobanchaceae; genus Rehmannia; species Rehmannia glutinosa. The sequence continues at coordinate 38,172,639 of CM071932.1, read as the reverse complement.
CTTCATTTCCTCCAAATATGACTTTTGCACCTCTAATTTCCTTGAATCTTGACATATTTTTCTTGTTTCCTATCATGTATGCGGAACAACCACTATCCATGTACCAGGTTCCTTGGCACTCATTGTTCCTTGAACTGCAATCAAGAAATCGTTTTTTAGGTACCCATACTTGTATGGGTCTGAGGGGTTAGTGTTGTAAGATGATCCAACCAACCTATAGCCAAATGACTTGACTCTAAGAGGTTGCCATCTATCATGCCATAATCATAATTCACTTTGGCAAATTGCTTGGGGTTTTAGGTTCATACAAGCTGTCTCTTTTGTTGTATGCACAGTGTGTGTTTTAGCAATTGCCTTCTTTGGGTAATTGTGATATTTACGAGTGTAGTGCTTGGGTGCGTATGTGTCTTTGATAATAGCTCTTTGGCCTTTGGAATGACCTTTCTTGAGTTCTAGGTCTTTGCCATTTAGGCTTGTATTTCATATGTCTTTGCTGATATTTCACATTATTCCAATCAGCTTGGCTTGGGTAGTTTCTACCATTCCCATCATTTGTGTTCCTTTGATAGAACTTACGGGTATTTTGGTAGCTCTGTTTCTTCTTCACAGTACTTTACATTTGGAGTTCTTTGAGGAACTTTCTTTGGATTTCTTCTCAGATGTCCTCTCAGCATACTCAACTGGTTGTTTTCCTTTTCCTTTATAACCAAGGCCAGTTTGTTTGTGATTGTGCTTAGGAATGAATGTGTGTGCAACATTTGGTGTTTTGGATTTTTGAGATGCTTCATTACTTGAAGATCCTTTTTCCAAGATCACTCTTGGAGTTTGACTATGCACAAAGGAATTGAATCCTATGCCTGTCTTGTCTCCACATTCTTTTTGGCTTATAATAAGGTCATCCAATGATTTAGATGCCTTTGTGAATGAAGCAATCACATTTTTGAGATCATTTTCCCTCTTCTCTATAGCAGCTATCTCTGCTATTAGTTTTTCATTCTCGGCCTTGACTCTTTGTTCTCATCGGCTATGTGACTTAGAGTACTCGGCTCATTAGTCATTTGTGAAGTTTGGCTTTTGGCTTTGTTTTTTTTCCTCATTTAATAGTGTGTGTGAGGATTTAATGTGCTCAAAGTCTTTCATCATTTTGCCTAATGAATCATAAAGATCGAGTGGGTGATGAAGTGTGTGTATCACAATCACTATCACTAGAATCGAGTGAGATGAGTTAGAGTGTACCTCATTTTCTTGGTCGAGTTGATCTTGTTCTTTATTCATTAGACAGATCATGGCTTCTTATTCAGAATCACTTGAGTAGTCAGCTTCACTACTCTCTGAGTCTGATGTATCTTTTGACTTAGCTTGTTTGGCGACTTGACGACCAACATTGCTCTTTTCTTTTCTTGTCTTCTTTCTCTGAAGACTTTTCTTTCTTCTTCATTCCTATATTTATTGACTACGAGGATATGGATCAATAGCAAAGTGTCTGGCATGCGGTTCAACACGAGTTTTCGACTTTTTGATCAGCTCTCTCATTTCTTTGGTTGTCAGCTCTTTGATATTCGACCTTTTGATATTCAGCTCTCTTTGGTGGCCTATCCTCCCTTGACTTGGAGGGAGTTGAATGTCTTCTGGAGGATTCACCTTTATTTCTTTTGTAGTTCTTATTGAAGAACTTGTTGAATCTTTTAACCATCAAGGCAATCTCCTCCTGGTCAATGATTTCTTTGGTCTCAGCTCTCTTCCCTTGATCCTTTCTTCTTCTCTAAAACTCAAACTCATAGGCTTTGAGGTCTGAGAATAGTTCATGATTGGATGTTTTTGATAGGTCCATCGAGTGCTTTAGAGCCATGGTCTTCATTTCCCACTCAGCTGGGAGGCTCCTTAGTATCTTCATACACATCTCCTTTTGTGTGTATTCTTTCCCAAGTGCTGAAAGCTCATTTGTAATTTCAGTGAATCTAGCGTCCAGCTGATCCATTGTTTCACCTGTAAGCATTTTAAAGTTCTCAAATTTTTGAACAACAACAAATAATTTATTTTCCTTGATTTGCTCAGATCCTTCACAAATTAAGGTTAATTTATCCCAAATTTCTTTGGCTGTTTTGCAAGATTTGACTTTGTTGAACATGGCTTTGTCCAAAGTCTTGTAAAGTATATCCTTAGCCACATTGTCAAGATTATATCTTTTTTCTGTCATCATTTGTCCACTCAGCTCTTGGTTTATCAACCATAGCTGGTCTAGGAGGAGCAGCCTCCTCTTCTTCAGCTTCGGCAGCTCTCTTTGCAGCTGTGTTCACCTTCATTATTTGCAGTGGCCCATCTTCTATCACTAACCACATCTCATCATGTAAAGGCGATAGATGAGCACAATACGTATTTTCCGAGTCATCAAATTCCTCAATGGTGAACATAGGGATGCGTGTCAAATTTGCTTCCATGATAATAATTTTGCTAAAAACAATGGCTTTTAAAAGAACAAGTGTTAAAAACTTCTTTGAAAGATTGGAGATCTAGTTCAGTAACCAGTGCAGAAGGCTCAATGAACCAACCGCTCTGATACCACTTGTAGGTCCCAAGGGGTGTGAGTAAGGTTTAGAAGGGGGGGGGTTGAATAAACCTTACCAACTTTTCGATTTTAGTCATTTTAAAATATTTCGAGTTAGATACACAATTTAAGTCCTTGGTGGACAGACTAAGTTAGTTAACTAGCGAGTTAGCCACTCAGCGGACTCGATTGAGTTGTTGATAGAATAACTCATTGTTTAGTCAAAACCTTAACTTGGTTGTGATGAGATTTTCATTGGAAGACTTAACACCCTTGAATTTGGTTTAAGTTTGTTTTAACACTTGATTTTAGCACTTTGTTAAATATCAATTGGAATGCTAGTTATCAGCAGATATAATGTGATGTGCAGAAATGAAATGCTGAAATGTAAATGACACAATAAATTTTATATAGGTTCGAAGATGGGGTAATTCTTCTACTCCTCTCTTCTCCAACTCCTGGAGGAATCCACTAAGTATTGATCGAGTACAAAGTGGTTAACGATCCGGATACAAGTCTTGATCACCACGGTGACTTGATCCTTTGGGACTCGGTTTGGAGATGCCTTGGTCACACGGTGGCTTCTCGTCCGCTCGACTTCTTCACGGGCGGTTTGCTGCTTGCTATTTCACTCACTTGCTCAAGCTTCTTGGATTTGATCACGAAGCCCTCAATAACTTGAGGCCCAGTTCGACCTTGAACCTTCCTACAATCCTCCTTGGAATGTAGACCCCTTTTGATTCTTCAAAAGTTTCCTCTTCAACAGTTTGAAGTTGTCTTTCCTTCACAGCTTGGTGTTGGATTGATTTCCTTCGAAATTTAGGCTTGAGGATTTGCTTGAATAACTTGAGAATATTTTGCTTGGTTACGGTTCGAATATTAGCTTGAATGTTCGTGGTTCAGGTAACCTTCTCTCAAAGTGATTCCTCAGCCTTTTATAGTGATCTTTCAAAAATCTGCCCATTGAAGAGATAGGTTGATTTTCAAAAGTCACTTGTGTTCATTGGCTTGTCTTGTTGCAGTCCTTGATGTTGCCATTTTCTCGTATTAAATGTCTTGCAGCTTTTTCAGAACCTGACATAGGTGCAGTGCTTCCCATTGGTTCATTCCTTTTGCACGCTTCTGGGACTGAGCACTTTAGAATATTGCAGCATGGAAGTATTACTTATTTAAGTAACTTTCTTGACTTCTGTGCAACGGACTCTTCTCAGTTGTCTTGACTTGACTACAGTTCCTTAACTTCCCCAGGTGACTTCGAGTCAGCTCCCAATCATTGGAATACTCATCTGTCACTTCAACTTGACTTGGCTGTCTTGAGTTGACTTGACTGACACTTCTTACAGTTGTATCCAGCTGATACTCCTTCAGTCGAGTTCTTGACTTCTCCTTCTTGCCTTACTCAGCTGCTTCACAGCGGAGTTCTTCATTTTAGCCTTTAGTTGACTTCTTGCATATCCAGGCATAGCTGACTTGACTCAGCTCGTACAACCCTATCTATTACAATGCAAATTACAAGAAAATGGGGTGCCAACTTCCTAGTCTAAGTTTTACATGTCATTCATCAAAATCTAAACAACAAATTTCCCAACACTTTTGATACTCAACTCTCTTTGGTGGCCTATCTTCCCTTGACTTGGAGGGAGCTGAGTGCCTTCTGGAGGATTCACCTTTATTTATTTTGTAGTTATTGTTGAAGAATTTGTTGAATCTTTTAACCATCAAGGCAATTTCCTCCTGGTCAATGACTTCTTTGGTCTCAGCTCTCTTCCCTTCTTTGACTACGAGTGCAACTATTTTGGGTATAACTATCTCCTCTTGATCCTTTCTTCTCAGCTCAAATTCATAAGCTTTGAGGTCTGAGAATAGTTCATGATTTGACATTTTTGATAGGTCCATCGAGTGCCTTAGAGCCATAGTCTTCATTTCCCACTCAGCTGGGAGGCTCCTTAGTATCTTCATACACATCTCCTTCTGTGTTTATTCTTTCCCAAGTGCTGAGAGCTCATTTGTAATTTCAGTGAATCTAGGATCCAGCTGATCTATTGTTTCACTGCAAGCATTTTAAAGTTCTCAAATTTTTGAACAACAACAGATAATTTATTTTCCTTGATTTGCTCAGATCCTTCACAAATTAAGGTTAATTTATCCCAGATTTTTTTGGCTGTCTTGCAAGATTTGACTTTGTTGAACATGGCTTTGTCCAAAGTTTTGTAGAGTATGTCCTTAGCCACATTGTCAAGATTGTATCTTTTTCTGTCATCATTTGTCCACTCAGCTCTTGGTTTATCAACCATAGCTGGTCTAGGAGGAACAACCTCCTCTCCTTCAGCTGCAGCAACTCTCCTTGCAGCTGTGTTCACCTTCATTATTTGCAGTGGCCCATCTTCTATCACTATCCACATCTCATCATGTAAAGCTGATAGATGAGCCTGCATACGTATTTTCCAGTCATCAAATTCCTCAATGGTGAACATAGGGATGCGTGTCAAATTTGCTTCCATGATAATAACTTTGCAAAAAAAAAATGGCTTTTGAAAGAACAAGTGTTAAAAAAAATTCTTTGAAAGATTGGAGATCTAGTTCGATAACCGTCACGGAAGGCTCAATGAACCAACCGCTCGATGCCACTTGTAGGTCCCAAGGGGTGTGAGTAAGGTTTAGAAGGGGGGGTTGAATAAACCTTACCAACTTTTCGATTTTAGTCCTTTTAAGATATTTCAGAGTTAAATACACAGCTAGGTCCTTGGTGGACAACTAAGTTAGTTAACCAGCAGAGTTAGCCACTCAACAGACTCGATTGAACTATTGATAGAATAACTCAGCTGTTTAGTCTAAAACTTAACTTGGCTGTGATAAGATTTTCAGCGGAAGACTTATCACCCTTGAATTTGGTTTAAGTTTGTTTTAACACTTGATTTTTGCACTTGTTAATTATCAGTTGGAATACAAATTATCACCGGATAAAATGTAATAAGCGAGATATGAAATCTTTGAAATGTAAATGACACAATAAATTTTATAGAGGTTCGAAGATGGGGTAATTCTTCAACTCCTCTCTTCTCCAACTCTGGAGGAATCCACTATGTATTGATTAGAGTACAAAGTGGTTAACGATCCGAGATACAAGTCTTGATCACACGGCTGACTTGATCCTTCGGGACTCGATGCGGAGATGCCTTGGTCACACAGGTGGCTTCTCGCCCGACTCGGCTTCTTCAGAGGGCGGTGCCTTGCTACTTCACTCACTTGCTCAAGCTTCTTGGATTTGATCACGAAGCCCTCCAATAACTTGAGACTAGTTCGACTTGAACCTTTCTACAATCCTCCTTGGAATGTAGACCCCTTTTGATTCTTCAAAAGTTTCCTCTTCAACATTTGAAGTTGTCTTTCCTTCACAATAATTGATTTTAGGTTTGAGGATTTGCTTGAATAACTTGAGAATACTTTTCTTGGTTACGGCTCGAATGTTAGCTTGAATGTTCGTAGTTTAGGTATGCAAGGACATTCTTCTCAAATTGATTCCTCTGCCTTTTATAGTGCTCTTTCAAAAATCTACCCGTTGAAGAGATAGGCTGATTTTCAAAAGACACTAGTGTTTGTTAGCTTGTCTTGTTGCGATCCTTGATGTTGACATTTCCTCGTATTAAATGTCTTGCGACTTTCCAGGGCACGACAGTGCGATGCTTCCCATTGGTTTATTCCTTTTGCACGCTTACGGGGTGAGCACTTTAGAATATTGCGGCATGGAAGTATTACTTATTTAAGTAACTTTCTTGACTTACGTACAACGGACTCTTTTTAGTTGTCTTGACTTGACATTGCGTTCCTTAACTTCCCCAGGTGACTTGAGTCGGCTCCCAATCGTGGAATACTCATCTGTCACTTCAACTTAACTTGGTTGTCTTGGGTTGACTTAACTGACACTTCTTACAGTTGTATCCAACTGATACTCCTTCAGTCGAGTTCATGACTTCTCCTTCTTTCCCTACTCAGCTGCTTCTCAGCGGAGTCTTCAATTTAGCCTTCATCTGATTTCTTGCATATCCAGGCATAGCTGACTTGACTTAGCTCGTACAACCCTATCTCTTACAATGCAAATTACAAGAAAATGGGGTGCCAACTTCCTAGTCCAAGTTTTACATGGCATTCATCAAAATCTAAACAACAAATTTCCCAACAATCTCTCAGCCCTAGGGAAGGAATATACACAAAAGGAGACGTGTATGAAAATTCTAAGGTCTCTCCCAGCTGAGTGGAAAATGAAGGTTATGGCCCTGAGACATTCTATGGATCTCGCCAGGACATTAAACCATGAATTGTTCTCACGATCTTAAAGCCTATGAGTTTGGTGAGAAGGAAAGAACAATAGGAGACATCGTGCCCAAGGCAGTTTGCACTCATGGCCGGTGAAGCAAGAGCGCTGAATCGAAGGAGGCCATAGACCAAGAAGAGATTGCCCGATGGTGAAAAGACACAAGGGTGAATCATCAAGAAGACACTCAACACCCTCCAAAGCAAGGGAGGACAGACCACCCAAAAGAGCTGAACACAAAGAATCGAGTATCGGAGTGAAAGAGGCGACTTGCGAGAGTTTGAGAATCGTGTGTTGGAATTGCGAGGCAACTAGACACTTTCTTTGTTGGTGTCCTTATCCACCAGTTAACAAGTATAGAAATGAAGAAGAAATAAAAGTCTTCAGAGAAAGAAGATATGAAAAGGAGAAAGCCATGTTGGTTGCGGAGACTGCTGAAACAGCCAAGTGCAAGGAACCAACAGAGTCAGATAGTAGTGAAGCTGACTACTCGGTGATCTGAGAGGAAGAGGCTTTAATATGCTTCATGGCCAAAGAACAAAATTCCAAAGATCAAGAAGATGAGGTACACTCTAACTCATCTCATTCTGACTCAAGTTATAGTGATAGTAACACAAACACTTCATCACCCACATATCTTTATGACTCAATTGGCAAAATGATGAAAGATTTTGAGCACATAAAAACCTCTCACACACTCCTAAATGAGGAAAACATCCAACTTAAATGCCAAAAATCACAAGTGACTAAGGAGTTGAGTACTCTAAGTCATATAGCTAATGAGAATAAAAAGGCAAGAAGGTTTGAAATTGCCAAGATCCATGCAAACTTAGCTACTACGGGAAAGAGGAAAAGGATCTTAAAAATGTGATTGCATCATTCACTAAGGCATCAAATTATTGGATGAACTTATAATGATTCAAAAGGAAAGTGGTGACAAGGCAGGCATTGGATTTAATTCCTTTGTGCATGCCTAAGTCCCAAGAGTGGTTATGGAGAAAGGATCCTCAAGAAATGGGAAGTCAAAAATGAAAGCATCATATGTTGCACCAACACCCACTTAAAAACAAAATAACAACTATGATGGCCTTGGATACAAGGGAAAAGGCAAGAAGCCAGTTGAGTTTGATGAAAGGACAACTGAAACTAAATTCAGAAGAACCCATCAGCAGACTCCAAACAGGAAATACTCTGTAAAATCCAAACAGAGCTACCAAAAGCCCCAGAGATTTCAACAAAGAAAATCATATGATGGGAATGGTAGAAACTACCCTAGCCAAGCTGATTGGAATAACCAAATGAGATATCAGCCAAGACCTATGGGATATAAGCCTAAGTGGCAAGGACTCAACCTCATCATAGGTTATTCCCAAGGCAAAAGAGTTATAATCAGCACACATAGGCACCCAAGCCCAAACCCTATATGCACAAAAGTTCCACTATTACCCAAGAAAGCAAATGCTAAAACACACACAGGCGTACTGACAAAAGAGACAGTTGTATGATCCTAAAGTCCCCAAGTAATTTGCAAATGTGCATTATGATTATGGAACTAATAGGTGGCAACCTCTTAGAGTCAGATCATCTGGCTATAGGTTGGTTAGATCACCTTATAGCACTAAACCCTCAGGACCCAGCAAGTATGGGTTCCTAAAAACTAATTTCCTTGATTGGAGGTTCAAGGAACAGTTGAGTGCCAAGGAACCTGGTACATGGATAGTGGTTTTTCCAGACATATGACAGGGAATAAGAAAAATCTGTCAAAGTTCAAGGAAATCAAAGGTGCTAAAGTCATATTCGAAGGAAATGAAGCTCCATGGAAAATCAAAGGCACAAAATCCATTAGGAAGAATGGAATAGAGATCACAAATGTAGCATATGTTGAAGTCCTCAACTTCAATCTGCTGAGCATCAACCAACTCTGTGACAAAAGCTATAATGTTGGATTCAAATGGGTGTATGCCAAATCAAGAATGTTGAATCAAATGAGATTGTGCTAGAAGGATCAAGGCAGAAAAACATGTATGTAGTGGATTGGTCAACTGCTACACCAAGCACATGCCTTCTAGCAAAGAGTACAGCTGAATCAAGTTGGTTGTGGCAAAAGAAACTGAGTCACATGAATTTCAAGACAATCAACAAGCTTGCAAGGAGTCATCTTGTGGAAGGATTGCACGACTCGATTGTACAAGAAAGAAATGCTAGATGGGAAAGCAAATTAAGTCATCTTTCAAGGACAAGCTAAGTACTTCTTCAACCAGGATATTGCATCTATTGCACATGGATTTATTTGGTCATGTTGAACCAGCTAGTATCAGTGGAAAGAAATACACCTTAGTGGTGGTGGATGATTATTCAAGATACACATGGACTATTTTTATGTGTAAAAAGAAGGAAACCTTGCAGAAACTACCTCAACTGATAAGAAGAGTTCAAAATGAGAAGAGTCAAACCATTATAAAGATAAGGTCTAATAGAGGAAATGAGTTTGTCAATGGGATTATAACTCAGTATTGTATTGAAAATAGTATTGCTCATGATTTGTCAGCTGCAAGAACTCCACAGCAGAATGGAGTAGCTGAAAGAAGGAATATAACTCTCAAGGAAGTTGCGAGGACCATGTTAGCTGAAGCTGGTTTGCCTAAGAGATTTTGGGCTGAAGCCATTAATACTGCTTTCTACACTCAGAATAGGTGTATGATTAATAGGCAGTTGTCCAAAATCCCCTACGAAATTTGGACATGAAGGAAGCCAAATGTTGGATATTTTCGAATCTTTGGATGTAAGTGCTTCATCCACAGCAATGGCAAGGACAACTTAAAAGCTTTTGATGCTAAAGCTGATGAAGATATCTTTTTGGGATACTCAGCTGAGAGTAAAGCTTATAGAGTGCTGAACAAAAGGACTATGGTTACAAAAGAGTCTATCAATGTGGTTTTTGATGAACCTAATGTCAATGGAGAAGACATAGATGAATTAGCTGACAAGAGAAATCAACCAACTGTTTGGAAGAGTCCCTATGTTGAAGCTGATGTAAGAGCACTCAACCCTAATGAAGATGAGATAGCTGAATCTCAGAGACAACTGGAAGGTTTGCAACTGAATGATGATGATGAAGCTGTTCAAGACAACTTATCTGCGAGACGACTGAATCCATCAGACTTGATCAACCAGATGTGAGATGGCTGAGATACCATCCACCTGAGTTAATTATTGGAAATGTTAGAGATGGATTAACAACCAGATCTAGGACTCAACATGAAGCAATGTTCACTTGTTTCATTTCCTAGATAGAACCTAAAGATGTGTCACAAGCATTGGATGACACATATTGGATTGTAGCTATGCGGGGAAGAGTGACTCGATTTGAAAGAAACAAGGTTTGGGAAATAGTTCAAAGGCCTACCCACCAAAATGTTATTTGTACTAAGTGGATATTTAGAAACAAGATGAATGAAGAGGGATTTGTAGTACAAAACAAAGAAAGATTGGTACCAAAAGGGTATTCCCAAGAGGAATGAAGATTTTGATGAAACCTTTGCTCTGTTGCTAAATTGGAAGCAATTAGAATGTTTCTTTCTTATCTTTGCACACAAGAACTTCACTTTGTTTATCAAATGGATGCGAAGAGTGCATTTTTAATGGACTTTTGGAAGAAGAAATCTATGTGGAGCAACCTCCAGGTTTTGAGCGAGAAAACTATTGGAGATAAAGTCTACAAGCTCAAGAAAGCATTGTATGGATTGAAACAATCACCAGAGCCTGGTATGACACATTGCCTTAGTTTTTTATTGACAATGGATTCACCAAAGGCAAGGTTGATAGGACACTCTTCAGAATTCAAGATGGGGAGAGTATATTGTCTGTTCAAATTTATGTGGATGACATTATTTTTGGATCAAAAACAAAGAGAGGTGTGACAAGTTTTCAAAACTCATGCAAGGGAAGTTTGATATGAGTATGATGGGAGAGCTGACTTTCTTCCTAGGTCTTCAAGTCAAGCAAATGAAGGATGAAACCTTCATAAGTCAAACCAAATATACCAGAGATTTGATGAAGAAATTTGGTATGGAAGAGAAGTCATCAGTGAAGATTCCCATGAATACATCAGTCAAGATGGATGTGGATGTAGATGGCAAAGCTGTAGATCAAACTAGATATAGAGCTCTTATTGGATCATTGCTCTATTTGGCAGCAAGTAAGCCAGACATCAACTTTGCTGTAGGTGTTTGTGCTAGATTTCAATCTGCACCAAAAGAAAGCCATATATTTGACCAAGAGAATCCTAAGGTATTTGAAGGGATACCAAGAAGTTGGCTTATGGTATCCAAAGGATGGAGGATTCAAGCTAGTTGGGTACTCAGACTCAGACTATGTTGGATGTAGAGTAGACATGAAAAGTACATTAGGTACCTGTCAAATTCTTGGAAATAGATTAGTTTCTTGGTTCAGCAAGAAACAAAATTCAATAGCTACATCCACAGCTAAAGCAAAATACATAGCTACAAGCAACTGTTGTGCCCAAGATTATGGATGAGGCAACAGCTGAGAGACTATGATATAGAAGAAAAAGAGATTCCAATTATGTGTGACAACACAAGTGCTATTGCAATAATTCAGAATCTAGTATTATATTCAAGAACCAAGCACATTGATGTCAGGTATCATTTTATAAGAGATCATGGTGAAAAGAAAGACATCACATTGGAATACATATCAACTGACACGCAGTTAACTGATATATTCACTAAGCTATTATGTGAATTAAGGTTTGAAGATCTTAAAAATGAGCTAGGATTGATTGAGCTGAGTTAGGAGGCCAGAAGACTCAATCAGCAGAGTCAAAGTAGAGAGAATTGGAAATTAGAAAAGTCTCATTTTTCAGCAAAGTGAAATAGTCAAGATGGCTAGTCAGCTGTATCAAGTTAGCTGAACAGCCGAGTGATTATTATGTGAAGAGAGAAGCAGAATTAAGCCATTTATGGAAGATAGTTGAGTTATTTATGAGCAAAGTCACGAAATGCAGTCGTTTTCTGCGAGCGGGAATGTTTTGGGCATGACATCAGCAATAATTATGGTGTCAGTAAAAATCATGTACACGTTAAGTCTATGATTGGATATAAATGCTGCTGCATTTAATGTGGGGAAATTAATGTGGTTTCAAGACTTAATCTCAACCATTGATCATGTTCGAACTTTTTGAATTCTAAAAATTGTCCCCTCACATCCCATGTATACTCAAAATCACTTTCTCTCTCCTCACACCGCATTCATCTCTCTCAAGCAAAGACTGAAGCTTTCTCTACAAACCAAAGCAAAACCCTAGTTCTGTTTCCGTTCAAGGTTCAAATTTTCAAGTTCCTATTCAGAAATGGCTCTTACTAAAGACTTTGTAAAGATGGCTGAGAAGATTCACTATGGTTCTACCGTGGATTTGAAGGATTGGTGAAGCAAGGTCTTGAGAAAGCCCTTGCTAGGAAATTTGCTGAAAAGTTGGAGAAATCCGATCTAAAGGAGTTTCTCACTCGCACACCTACATGGAAAAGGTGGAGATGTTCTATGTGAATGCCGAGGTTCACGATGGTAAAATCCGTTCTTCCGTCCACAACTCTGAAATAAAGATTACTATTGTGGACTTGGCTGCTAACTGTCATCTTCCTTCTTCTGGGTTGAAGGAGATCACATAAAAGGATATCAACCCTGCTGCGACATGGAAGAAGATCGCCAAGCGAGCTGGCTCGCTGTTTACCAAAGAAGTCGCTCATCAAAGAGGATTACCACAAACTCATGGACGTGGTATCCAAATGCGTTGAAATGAAGTTTGGCAATTTCAATCAGTTGTCAAAAACTAAGTTGACTATCATGGATGCTATATTGGAGGAGAAAAAGGTGAAGCTGGTTGAGTTCATCTTCCCAACGAAGAGGGGGACGGGGAAAGCTACGGGCGAAAAACTTGACCCTTCTTTCTAAATGGGGTGCCCGGGCACCTCATCTTCTCATTTCGTCATTGCTCATTCCCATTAGGCGAAGTGTTTGGCTTTTCCTTCTCCGCGCCCGCTCACGCTTTGCTTTGACCTATCGCGTGGTAAAAAGAAGAAAGCACGAAAGAATAGTAAAGGGAGCACACCGTAGAAAGATTCTAAATATGATAATAACATAATCTTCGAGCGTGATGAACAAGACCATCAACGATCTTTGATGCTTTGCAAGCTCTGGGGGATATGGCACAGTGATTGGCCATTTCATGGAGGTGAATGGCATTCCTCTAAGGAATGGGAAACCTTTTCATGGGAACAAGAAAATGTTCAAGGCTAACCTCTCGGTTTGCTCGGAGAGCAAGCCCATACAAGAAGAGCTAACACGTGTGATGGTGAGTTAGCTGACCCTATCCCCAAGAGCACTCTTTGTTGCAACCTGCAAAGGCTCCATCTCAAGCTTTGTGCGAGAAGAAGAAGAAGAAAGTTCTTTGCGAAATGCACCTCCCCTGCGATCGTGGAAGACCACCTTTTGCCCCAAAGATCGAGGCGAGAATGAATCCACTGCACCTTCTCCAGTCATGAAAAAAAATGCTCGGATGTCTTTGGGAAGTCACCGTTATGACAAAAAAAGCGAAGTTGGGAGAATCAGCTTTCACAGTTGAAGAACCGGAGGTTGTGGAACCCGAAGTTCCATTGGTTAAGACCAAGAGAAGGCATTTGGTGAGAATATCCACCTTAGACAAGCCAACCGAGTGTGGCACAGAAGTGGTGAAGGAGGCGCTGGGAACAACATTAGTCTGCAAAAGTAAAAAGAAAGGTGGTGAGGAAACCACAGCTGAGAAAGAATATGAAACTGTTGTTGGCGAACAACAGGCGTTGGTCATGGAGACTGCTGGTGGAGATCATCAGAGTGTGGGTGAGACGGATGTCCGAGAGAGAGCTGGAGAGAAAAGAAGTGAACACAGCTGACCAGGGTGAAGAGTTAGTTGTCCTCTCCCCTCAAACATATTCAAGAACCACTGAGGAGGAAAGGGCTCCCCTGAAGCCTATACAGGAGGAGGAAGATGATCTTGTGATGAGCTCAGATGGTTTTGATTGTCTCAGCTGAAATCCCAGCTGCCATATATGCAAATGAAATTGCTGATGCAACCAAGGCAAAAGTTGGAAATGAAGCCACGGGAGTTGAGACTCTTGGCTCTGAATCTTAGGGGTTGAGACTCCAAAAGTTGCCACTAAGACCCTAATGTAGGCGAGTTTGCTTTGAAGGGATTGTAGAAGACCTGCTGCGATTTGAGGCTACAAAGGGATGGTGAAGGCCCATCAGCGGTTAACACTGCTGAGAGTAACAAAGGCCCAGAGGAGGTTGAGACTTCCCTGGGTAAGCAAGGTGAAGGACATGTGCTTGCCCCTCAGGAATAATTAATGGAAGAAGAAGAGACAAGTGCTCTTCATGACTATCAATAACATGTTGATGTAGAGTTCTTGGGAACAAACGATGAAGCTGAGTCCAGTCCCATTGAAAAATCAATAAAGGACACAACCACTGAGGAGGCCCTAGCAAAGAGGAGGCAAGCTAGTGACAAAACTGCTCCTACAACTCTACATTGGTTGATGGCCCACTTCCTATGGTGCCATCACCTTCCCATGATGTTGATAAATCAGCTGAGGAACCATCTTCTCAACATGAAGAATCTACTAATGCCAATGACGTTGTTAAGACAGCTGAGGGTCAGTCAGCTCAGTATGCTAACATAACCGCACAAGATGTCGATGACGCTGAGACAGCCGAGGCACAAAGAGTTGAAGAACTTTTGAAGGAAAAGGGTAAGGCTCTAGAAGTAGAAGGGGTGGAGATACCTATTTTTCCCGGGGACTTATTCGCTGATGACTTTCCTTTCGAGGCTCACATCCCCTTGAAATCAGAGTCAGCTGCTGAAAGTGCTAAGTATCATGTCCAAGTCCCAAAAAAACTTGGAACTCCTGGCGACAACACAATGGTGCCGATTGGTTTTGATTTTGATGTTGTGTGGCACGAAGAAGCGATCCGCTAATGTAGCCAACTTCCGCAAAGCCTTCAAAGCCATATGTAATGAAATAGAGAATATGGAAAGAGGATTCACAACACTCAACCAACGATTGGACAACGAGATGCCAACATCACATGAGATATCAAGGCACGGCCTTAAGAATAAGGGAATGGATAAGGTAGACAAAAGCACTAAGGCGTGAGCATGTTACGTAGTTCAAATCTTTATTTGCCAAGACGGTGATATGGAGTTCATAGAATGCCAAATTTCAGCGAGAGACAGAGGATCATAAATCGATATGGAGTTCTTTGAAGGCACAACACAAAGCGAGATCTTCAAAAGATAGAGGCCAACATGTGTACGGAGATTATGGTGCTCCAAACTGAAATGAATTTGATGGCGGTGAAATGAAGGCACATGCGATCTAAATTTAGAACAACACACTCACGAGAGTCATGATAAAATGAACATGACCAACAAGAATCTTGATCTACTCCTGGGAGGAATATTCCCTCGATCGACTCTACCCCTTGGTGATGATGCCAAAAAATGGGAATGGTAATGGAAGTAAGAGGAAGCAAGCAACAAAGGGAAGGGAAGGGTTTGGCAGTGATGGAAGAGGCAGAGGTACTCCATCATAGCCAAGACCTAAAGACGTTCGGTATGTAGATCCGTAGAAGAAAGGGATAAACTACTGGGTTGGGCTGGATACTTTAGCTAACATTGAAGTGGAAAGAAGGAATGAAGAAGCCAAAAGGAGGCAAGAAGAGGAAAACATTAGGCTCAACAAAGAATGGGAAGAAAGGCAGAGAAGGGATGATCCAGCTACCAAAAGAGCCTATGAATAGTAGGAGATGGAAGAAGAAGATAGAAATAGGAGGAGAGCGGAAGAGGATCGAAGAAGAGCTGGAGAGGATGAGAGAAGAAGGAAGCAACCGAGGTGTTGAATACGACTGAATCCCATCATGTTGTATTTCACTTAACTGTAAATACACATATTTGTAAGTATGTTGTGCATACCTTGTTATACAAAATTGCTCTGATACAAATTGTTGATGCTTTGATACAAGTTGTAATTTGATACATATGTATAGCTCTATTACTTTGTATAGGATAATACATTGTAAAAAGTATTGTAAAGTACAAAGAATGATATGTTCAATAAAATGACATATTACACAATAATTCTTTATTTTTTCTGCACTATTTGCGTTATTATTTATTTAATTGTTGGCATTATCAAAAAGGGGTAAATTTTTGGGAGATTAATTTATAGATTTTGATGATACCATATAAAACTTCGATTAGGAAATTGGCACCCCATTTTCTATGTAATTAAACTTGTAATAGATAGTGCTGTATAAGCTGAGTTGAAGTCAACTAAGTTGAATATTACAAGACTCGATTGAAGACTGAAGTGAAGACCCAGCTGTGTGTCAGCCGTGTGAAGTGAAGTGAAGAATCAGTCAAGTGATCGAAAAGCTATCTCGGTCGGTGGTGACTACTAAGTCATTCCAAAATGATTAGAATCGAATGTCAAAGCGGTATCGATGACAAGACTTGAAGAATCTTTGAAAGAGATCCGTTGTCAAGACAAGTCAAGGTTTTGCTGGAAATAGGCATGTGTTAGGCTGCCAACAATAAAGTTGTTTTGCTGAAGGAGTGCAAAAAGCAAATAACCAATGAGATGTACCTGAAAACCTGCGGAGATTAAGGGAATGCTGCAGAGCAATTAATTCATGGTGCGATCTCCATCAATGTTGCAATACAAGACAAGCCAACAACCTACGAGTGTGATTTGAAAATTATGTCTATCTCTTCAACATACATATTTTCAAATGTGCACTATAAAAGGTCGAGGAAGCAAGTCAGAGAAGGTTACCTAGTTTAACACAAGCATACAAGAAACCAAGCAATAACCTGCAAACATCTCTGAAGCTTCCAAAGAAATCCTCAAGCCTAACATCGAAGGAAAATAAATCCAGCACACTCAGTGAAGGAAAGACTACTTCATCAATTGAAGAGGAAAAACTGTTTTCAAGAACAAAATGGTCTACCTTCCAAGGTTGAAGAAGAAGTAGTGAGGTTCGAGATCGAATCGGTTTTTGAACTGTTGAAGGGCTACATGATTAAGTCGAGGGTTTGAAGGAGGTGAAACAGGACAAGCTTTTCTTTTCAAAAGTTGAGTCCCAAGAGCGATGGCTTGTGTGATCAAAGCTAACTCGGACTGTATAACTGCTTCGTAACCAAGTCTAGTTACTTAGTGGATTCCTCTAGGAGTTGGAGAAGAGTGGACTACATGAATTAACCCATCCTCTAACAACTATAAAAATTGTTTGAGTCTAATTACTTTTCAGCATACTTTATTTTTTGCTTTATTTTATATCTGCTGATAAGTTAACTTGCTTAAGTCTGCTGATAATAACCAGTGCTAAAACAAGTTTTGAAAAATGAACATAAAACTCTAAGGGTGAAAAGTCTTCCGCTGGTAAGACCATATCAACTGTATTTCTAAGTGTTAGCCGAAAACAGCTATGTTATACTATCAACAGCTCAGTCAAGTCTGTTGAGGGTAACTTTGTTGTGTAAGCAAACCTAGCTGTCTCTCAATGACTTAGCTAATTTGAGTTAACTCTGAAATTATTTAATAGGACTAAAATCAAAAACTTGCTAAGGTTTATTCAACCCCCCTTTTAAACCTTACACATCACCCCTTGGGACCTACATTGCATTTCGTAACCTTCTCTCAAATGAGTTCCTCAGCCTTTTAAAGTGCCATGTTTAAAAAATATATCTGTTGAAGAGATAGTTGTATTTTTCCTACTACATTTTGAAGTCGTTGGCTTGTCTTTTCTTGATCTGCAGCAGGTGATGGTGACATATGAACTCTGCAGTTTTTCAGGTTCTGACACTTGTTCAGTGCTTCCCATTGGTTTATTCAATTTGCACGCTTCTGGGATGAGCACTTTAAGTATTGCAGTATGGATGTATTACTATAATAAGTAATTTCCTCGTCTTGAGTGCAATGGATCCATCAGAGTCGATTTTGACTTTAACAGTTGCTTTACCCCTTGTCTTGAGTCAACTCCAATCATTTTGGAATGACTTGGCTGTCTGTCAGCTGACATAAATAGCCTTCTATGTACTTGACTGAGACTTGTCTTTACTTCACTCAACTGATCCTTCACCTTGGTCTCTAGTTGACTCCTGCATTCTTCATCTTGGCTGCTTCGCCTAGAACCCTATCTATTACAAGTTTATTTTACAACAGAATCGGGGTGCCAACTTCCTAATCTAAGTCTTACATGGTATCATCAAAATCTATTACATAAATTTCCCAACAAACTTGGAAAATAGATGTCTGAAGTAGCCTACTTATTCCCTGCGAAGGGCCTTAGTTTGCTGAGCCCATTCCCTGATTCTCAGCACTGCTCCACGGATGTCCCCAGATATTGCGGCATCATGACTGTCTATCCTTTCCTTGAGTGTAACAAACCCTCTTTCCATGGCCTCCATCTATTGGAACATGGCTCGAAAGGCAAGTCAGAAGTCGGTTGCTTCTAGAGATGAATTCTCAGGAAAGAAAGATTCAAAGTCATAGGCAAATGGACAAGTCTTAACTCCACTGGAACATGCAAATCAGCTGGGTCAACTTGAACGTTGACGCGAGCATCTTCCTCTTCAGTATCAGCTTCGAATGGGATCTCCTCAACAAATGGGAACTGTAGCATTTCAAACATGCCAACAGGTTCCGAGGAAGTTTCCACTCCTCCTTTGGGAATACTTCTCTCTTCACCATGGTTCACAACTCTATTTGTCTCAGCTGTTGAAGCTTCACTGGCAGTAGCAACTGTGGAAGCCTGTCGAGCTGACTGTGTCTCACCTGTCTAAACAGCTTCACTGGTGACAGTTGTGTCTTCCTTCTGAGTAATCGTTGCCTCAACAACATCATGGGCAAGAGATGGGACTAGTGGTGGTGGCCCATCAACTAACACAAATTTCATTCTTTCTTCCAAGTCATTGGCATCCTGATCTAACCAGCTGATTCCTCAAAATCTTCTTCAACGTAAGAATACTCAGCCTCAGAGTCGATTAAGGCATCTATCACCATGCGTTTAGTGCACTCGGACTCGACCAATGTAGGAACATCCTCAGAAATAGTCATATTCCCCCTGGCAATCTCAACCACCATAGGGTCTTCAGCTACCTTGGCAGCAGTCTCAACCAATGCAAGGCCTTGGACATTCCCTGTTGCAGCATAGAGCTGCAACTGATCTTCTTTAGTGGCATCCTTTGAGGTCTCAACCTATAGGATTGCACTTTCAAGACCACCAGTCTCAACTGCCTTGGTCATCCCATATCCATCTTGTGCCTCAGTTACAGGAATTTGGACCTCTGTAAATTCATTAGCCTTTAGTGTTGTTAAGTCCTCAGCTAAAACAGTCTTAACCATTGCACCTTCATTGGTACCAACAACTTCTTTCTCAACAACCTCACCATCGACTCCTAACACTAATTGTTCTTTGTCCCCTGCAGCCTCCTCCGACATGGCTGTAGTGTGAACAACTTCTCCCTCAACTGGCATTCCAGCTGATTGTTTTTCCACGGGGTTAGCTGTCATTGGGGGCTTGGCTCTTTCACTTGAATGTTCAGCCATATCCTTAGTTGTCTCAACAACTACCTTAGGGTGTGTCTCTGTTGGGTTACCCTTTTCTACTCTTTCTTTTCCCAACATCATCGCCATCCTCCCTATTTTATTGTCCTTCGGAGTGAGTTGGTGAGGTGATTGCATCGAGATCCCTCACAACTTCTTTGATCATAGGGTTGGAGCAACAATTATAGAGGATTCTTCAATACCCTTTAGCCTAGATTGCTCATGCATCTCATATGACTCCTTAATGCAACTGAGGAGTTTCGACCGTATCAACTCCTTCAATGGGTTCCACATCACTGTTGCTACCACTAATGAAAGCACATTCTGGTTTATTGACATCTGTGAAGGGGCTAACATGTGGCTCGGGACCCTTAGCCTTGTCCACAACCTTTAGCTTTTCAAACCTCCTTCTTCGGATCTGAGAATAGTGGTGCAGTAAAATTCATCAAGAACACACGATACAGATGAATTGTCCAGGAATTCAAGAAGATATTCCTCTTCATCATTCATATTGGGCCTCAATAATTGAACTCTGCTAGCACTCAGATTCCATAATCTCCATACACTCAACCGACCTCAATTTCAGGATATCTTGGGGATCCTGGTTCTTCAAAGGCAACAGGTCTTGAGCAACTAATTCTTTCTCGGCAGGGTAAAAAGGTAGATTCGATGGAGGAGGTTGGGTGAAAAAGCTTTGAGCATAGCGATTTGGGGTAAAAAGGAATCACCACTTCCAATAATTGTCTCAATTCTTTGCTTTTTGGATGCGGGTGCAACAATGTCATCGACAACTTCTACCACTTTTTCTCGGTTGTTGGGGGCACACCAACAACAATTGGATTTGCTGCAGCTGTTTCAACAGCTTCTGCTGCATCATACTTCTTTACAAGCCATCTCTTGGAGAGTCTCTCCAAGGGGGATTCTTCCTTCTCTCTATCGAATCCTTCAGACACAACTCGAGATAGGCGACTCAAATGCGGGCTCATCAACGGCCTTGTAATCGATTCCTCTTCATCTCTCAAACCAAGTAGTGGCTTGAGTCTTACCTTCTTTGCGACTTCCTTCCAGGAATAGATGCCCTTCTCTCCTTGGTTACTTTGGGAGCAACGAAAGCAGGTTTAGGAGAGGGGATCGGGACGGGCGGTGACTCTCTTTGGAACATGCTCAGCTGATTCCCCCTCAGATGCACCTTTCTTCTTTGCATGCGTCTTTTTTTGAGCAGCTGATAGATTCGCCTTCAACAGCTTCTTGTTCGCGTGGAAGGGATTCTTTTTGGGAAGGGCACACCCTTCTTCTCCGAAGTATCCCAGGACTAGCCCATAGCCGAGGTGTTCACGAACTTCCCTTCATCCAAACAATGTTCGACATTACGGCATAACTTATCAAAGATGAACTCGATCTAGTTCACCTCCGGCTCCTCCATGATCGCAACCATCATGATCATTTTAGTTTGGGACAAGCGATTATATGACCCAAACTTCATGTCTACACATTTGACTACCACATCTATCGACTTGTGATACTCATCCTTAATGACCTTCTTGGTAGGGGGATTCGACATCAACTAGCTTCTTTTTCGCGATCTCCTTCAAAATCTTAATGTAGTCGAACTCATAATCTTTAAGTTCCTTGAGTCCACTATTGGGCAGATGTAACAACTCAGTCAAGTCGGCTGCAACCAACTTGATCTCTTTGCTATTCACTGATGAGTGAAAGCCATCAATTGAACCGCATCATTTACATAGAACATAGCAACCGCTTTTTAAAAGATTTGCGCCATCTTGACCGACGAAAATTTCTTCAACCCAGACTTCTCGAGATGTCCAACAATCTTCTTAGCCAATACCTTGTATTCAGAATTCTTGACAAGGCCTTCAAAGTCAACCAGTGCACTAGTGTGCACCTTTTCAATGAGTTTGGCGAAATAGAGGGTGGATTTCTTCAGTGCCATTGATGATTTCTTGAGATTCTCTTGAAGAACTTGATAGGGTTTTTCACACAGAGTACTTAGGGAATTTTTGAATGCTTGAGAGTGAATGGGAGAAGAGAGAGAAACTGATTTTAGATATATATGAGATGTGAAAAGACGATTTCAGAATCTGTAAGGTTTGAAATATGATCAACGGTCAGGATTAAACCGTGCAAAAAGCATTGATCATGTCGTATTTCATTCGAACATCATTTTTATCCAATCCTGAAATACTCTTGCAACTTTTACTGAGCCGCATTTTATGATGCTTACATAATGCATCTAACATTCCCGCTTTAATACAAACAACTTCGTTTTGTCTCTTAGTTCATAAATAAGTCAGCTTTATTCATTTATGGCTTGACTCAGCTTCTCTCTATCTCTAGTCTGCTGATGGAGACTTACTTGTTACGTTGAGACAACTTTGTTGAATAGCTACATAGGTTATTTTACTCTGCTGATTGAGTAAAACTCTTCTGAAATGCAATTCTCCCATATCTAACTCTGTCGATTGAGTCTTCTGACCCTCCTAACTCAGCTCACTCAATCCAAGCTCATTCTTAAGCTCTTCAAATCTGGATTCACATAAGGGCTTAATGAATATATCAGCTAACTACTTGTCAGTTGATATGTGTTCCAATGTGATGTCTTTCTTTTCAACATGATCCTTTATAAAATGACATCTGACATCAATGTTCTTGGTTCTTGAGTGCAATACTGGGTTTTGAGTAATTGCAATGGCGTTTGTGTTATCACACATATTTGGAATTTCTTTTTCTTCTATATCATAGTCTCTCAGTTGTTGCCTCATCCAAAAAAACTTGGGCTGCAACAATTTGCTGCAAAGAATGTGCTCGTCACCGGTGGATGTAGCTATTGAATTTTGTTTCTTGCTGAACCAAGAAACCAACCTATTTCCAAGCATTTGACAGGTACCTAATGTACTTTTCCTGTCCACTCTACATCCAACATAGTCTGAGTCTGAGTATCCAATCAATTTGTATCCACCTTCCTTTAGATACCATAAGACAACTTCTTGGCTACCCTTAAAATATCTCATAATCTTCTTGGTTGCAGTCATATGACTTTCCTTAGGAGCAGACTGAAATTTGGCACATACACCTACTGCAAAGGTGATGTCTGGTCTGCTGGCAGTCATGTAGAGAAATGATCCAATAAGTGCTCTATATCTTTTCTGGTCTTGTTCGTGCTACCCTAAGGTTAGTACCATATGTCTTGCAGATCTTGACATGTGTCCCATGTCCTATGTTTTGTAGGATTCACAAAAACAAAGAAAATAAATTAAATTGAGACATGGGACACATGTCAAGATCTGAAAGACCCAATGTACTACCTTTAGGGTAGCATAAACTAAAGATCGTGTCTGATCTACTGGCTTTCCTTCTTCATCCATATCCATCTTGATAGAAGTGTTCATGGGAATCTTCACAGACAACTTCTCTTCCATGCCAAATTTCTTCATTAAATCTCTGGTATATTTGGTTTGACTTATGGAGATTCCATCCTTCATTTTCTTAACTTATAGACCTAGGAAGAAAATCAGCTCTCCCATCATACTCATCTCAAACTTCCTTGCAAAAGTTTTGAGAACTTGTTAAACGACTCTTTGTTTGTGGATCCAAAGATGATGTCATCCACATATATTTGAACAAGCAATATACTCTCTCCATCTTGAATTCTAAAGAGTATTCAGTCAACTTTGCAGTTGCTGAATCCATTGTCTATTAGGAATCGAGACAATATATCATACCATGCTCTTGGTGCTTGCTTCAAACCATATAATGCTTTCTTGAGCTTATAGACCTTATCTCCAATAGTTTTACTGCTCAAAACCTGGAGGTTATTCCACATAGAATTCTTCTTCTAAAAGTCCATTTAAAAATGCACTCTTACATCCATTTGATAGACTGTGAAGTTCTTGTGTGCACCATAAGCAAGAAACATCCTTATTGCTTCCAATCTTGCAACAGGTGCAAAGGTTTCATCAAAATCATACCTTCTTCTTGGAAATACTCTTTAGCTACCAATCTTGCTTTATTTCTCACTACAGATCCTTCCACATTCATTTATTTATGAATACCCACTTTGTACAATAACATTTTGGTGAGTAGGCCTTTGAACCAATTCCCAAACAGTATTCATTTCAAACTGATTCAGCTCTTCCTGCATAGCTAGAATCGAGTGAGTGTTATCTAATGCTTGTGATAGGTCTTTTGGCTCGATTTGAGGAGGGAAACATTTGAAATAACTTCATGTTGAGTCCTAGAACTTTTTCTTACTCTTTCTCTTACATTTCAAATGACTAACTCATGTGGATGGTCTCTCAGTCATCTCATATCTGGTTGGAGTAAGTCTACTAGATTGGTTCTTCTAGCAGCTAAGTTGTCTTTAATGACTTCTCCTTGATCATCTTCATTCAGTTGCAAACCTTCTAGTTGTCTTTGATATTCAGCTAACTCATCCTCATCAGGATCGAGTCTTTTGACATTTGCTTTTGCATAAGAACTCTTCTGGATAGTTGGCTAATTCATGTTCTCAGCTAACTCATCAATGTTTTCTCCATTCACATTAGGTTTATCAAAAACCACACGAATAGACTCTTCTGTTACCATAAATCCTTTTGTTCAACACTCTGAAAGCTTAACTCTCAGTTGAGTATCCTAAGAAGATAACTTCAAATTGTCCTTTCCATTATTAAGAATGAAACACTTGCTTCCATAGATATAAAAATATCCCACATTAGGCTTCCTTCCTGTCCAAGTAGTGTTAATGGCTTTAGCCCAAAATCTCTTAAGCCATCCACCTTCAGCTAACATGGTCCTTGCAGCTTCCTTGAGTGTTCTGTTTCTTCTTTCAGCCACCCCATTCTGCTGTGGAGTTTTTGCAGCTGGTAACTCATGAGCAATATCATTTTCCATGCAATACTGTGTTATAATCCCATTGACAAACTCAGTTCCTCTGTCAGAACTTATCTTGATAATGATTCGACTCTTCTCATTTAGAACTTTCTTCATGAGTTGTGGAAGATTTTGCAATGTTTCTTTTTTCTTACACTTAAAAGTGGTCCATGTGTATCTTGAAAAATCATCTACCACTATTAAGGTGTATTTCTTTCTACTTATGCTAGCTGGTTCAATTGGTCCAAATAAATCCATGTGCAATAAATGCAAGGTCCTTGTTGAAGGACATGGCTTATCCTTGAAAGGTGACTTGATTTGCTTTCCATTATGACATGCATCACAGATGCTTTATTTCTTGTAGACGAATTTTGGAAATCCTTCAACTAGATGAATCCTTGCAAGCTTGTTGATTGTCTTGAAATTCAGGTGACTCAGCTTCTTGTGCCACAATCAACTTGATTTAATTGTGCTCTTTGATAACAAACATGTGTTGAGTGTAGCAGTGAACCAATCCACTACATACATATTCTTCTTTCTCATTCCAGATAGAACAACTTCATTTGTTTTAGCATCCTTGATCTGGCAGACACCCATGTTGAATCCAACATTGTAGACTTTATCACAGAGTTGGGTGATACTCAACAGATTGAAATTATGCCCTTCAATATAAGGTACGTCTGTGATTTCTACTCCATTCTTCTTGATGGATCAAATTCCTCGGATTTCCCCTAGAGCTTCATTTTCTCCAAATATAACTTTGGCTCCTCTTGACTCCTTGAAGTTTGATAGATCTTTTAATTCCCTATCATGTGTGTGGAACAACCGCTATCTATGTACTAGGTTCCTTGGCACTCTAGTGTTCCCAGAACCTGCATTCAAGGAAATCAAGTTTTAGGTACCCAAATCTATCTGGGTCCTAATAAAGGGTTAGCACTATAACGTGATCCAACCGACCTATAGCCAAATGATCGACTCACAATAGGTTGCCACCTATCGGTACCATAATCATAATGAATCTTAGCAAATTTCTTTGGAACTTTAGGAACTATTGGGAAATTCATGTAATAGATTTTGATGATACCACGTAAATCAACTTGTAATAGATAGGGTTATATAAGCTGATTGGAAGCAGCCAAGTTGAAGAATGCAGAAGTCGACTGAAGACCAAGATGAAGAATCAACTATGTGGCAGCTGAGTGAAGTGAAGAAGAGTCTTAGTCAAGTGATAGAAAAGTTATCTCAGTTAACAGACCGACAGTTGAGTCACTACCAGATAAGTGGAGTTGACTGTCAAAGGGATTATGCGTGAAAAGGATCAAAGAAAGTCAAGAGATCATTTGTCAAAGCAAAGTCAAATGTTTGCTGAAAATAAGCATGTGTCAGACTGCCATCCTTAAAGCTATTTTTGTTGAAAGAGTGCAAAAAGCAAGGAACCAATAGGATGTCCCTGAAAACCTGTAGAGTTTAAGGAAAGGCTGCAGAGCATTAAATTCAAGGATCAGTCTACATCAAAGTTACAAGACAAGACAAGCCAATGACCTCAAAGTGTAGTTTGAAAAATTCATCTATCTCTTCAACGGATATATTTTTCAAACAAGCATTATAAAAGGCTGAAGAATTCATTTGAGAGAATGTCATGAAGACATACCCACACACAAGCTATCTGAGCAAAAAGCAAAATACTCTCAAGCATTCTATACTATGCTCAAGCCTAGAACTCGAATGAAATCAATCCAACACACTAAGTGAAGGAAAGACAACTTCAAACTATTGAAGAGAAAAACTTGTTTAGAAGAACAAGGGGGTCTACACATCCAAGGTTGAAGGAAGTGTAGTGCGGTTCCAGTTCGAACTAGAAGCTTTGGACTAGGGCTGTGTGAACAAATCTAAGAGTTTGAAGGAGATGAACTAGCAAGACAAGCTGTTTTGTGAAGAAGTTGAGTCCTAGAAGCATAGCCAGATGTGTGATCAATCCCGAGCTTGGACTGTCACCATTTTTTAATAAAGTCACCATTACATTAGTGGATTCCTCCAGGGGTTGGAGAATAGTGGATTAGAGGAACTACACCATCCTCGAACCACTATAAAATTGATCTGTGTCATTAGCATTCGAAACTTTATTTCTTGCATATTTCTATTGATGTTTGTTTTGTTTGCTAAGTCAACTGACAATAACTAATCTTAAAACAAGTGTTGAAAAACGTATTTAAAACAAAAGTTGAAAATCTTCCGCTGTAAAAACGAAGTCTACTGAATTTTGAAAGAGTTAACTGAATCAGCTGAGTTATCTTCGCAACAGTTCAGTTGAGTCTGTTGAGTGGCTAACTCAACTGTGAAGGTAAACTAAGCTACCCACCAAGGACCCAACTGACTTGTGACTAAACTCTGACTTTAAAGGAAGAAAATCAAAAGGTTGGTAAAGTCTATTCAACCCCCCCTTATAGATTTTACATTATCACCCCTTGGGACTTACAAGTGGTATCAGAGAGGTTGGTTCATTGATCTTTCCGCACTGGTTACGGAACTAGATCTCATTCTTTTTTAAAGGAAACAACACTTGCAGTTTTAAAGCTTTTCTTGCAAAACAAGTTATTATCATGGAAGGAAAACTAACTCTCAATCCTCTGTTTACTGTCGAGGAATTTGATGATTAGAAGATACACATGCAGGCACATCTTTCAGCTCTACATGATGAAATGTGGTTCGTTATTGAATATGGGCCACTACAAGTAATAAAAGTAAATATAGCTGCAAGAGGTGCTACTCCTGCTGAAGGAGAGGATGTTGCACCAAGACCAGCCATGGTCAAGAAGCCTCAATACGAGTGGACAAACAAGGACAGAAAAAGATACAACATGGATAATGTTGCCAAGGATATTTTGTATAAAACCCTCGGTAAAGCCATGTTCAACAAAGTGAAATCATGTAGAACGGCTAAAGAAATTTGGGAAAAACTGACTTTAATTTGTGAAGGATCTGATCAAATTAAAGAAAATAAATTGATTGTTCTTGTACAAAAATTTGAAAATTTTAAAATTCTTGCAGTGAAACTTTGGAGTTGGATGCCGATTCAAAGAATTTACAAATGAGCTCTCGGCTCTAGGCAAAGAATACACACGAAACAAATGTGTATGAAAATATCGAGGTAGCTCGGTGAGTGGGAAATGAAGGTGATGGCTTTGAGGCATTCAATGGACTTAACAAGAACATCCAACCATGAACTATTCTCAAATTTGAAAGCTTATGAATTAGAGCTCCGAAGGAAAGAGCAAAAAGAGACAATTGTACCCAAGACAGCTGCACTCATGGCTGGAGATCCAAAAGAACTGAATCCAAGGAAGCCATTGACCAAGAGAAGATTGCCTTTATGGTAAAGAGATTCCACAAGTTCTTCAATAAGAACTACCAAAGGAACAAGGGTGAATCATCCAGGAGACACTCAGCACCTTCCAAAGCAAGGGAATATATACCACCCAAGAGAGTTGACCATCAGAGGACTGAATATCAGAGAGTTGATAATCAAAGAGCTGACTTCCAAAAAACTAAAAATTTGTGCTGGAATTGCAGACAGCCAGGACATTTTGTTGTTGACTGTTACTATCCACCAGTCAACAAATACAGAAATGAGGAGGAAAGAAAAGTCTTCAGAGAAAGAAGACAAAAAAAGAAGAAAACCATGTTAGCTACTGAAGCTGACACATCCAAGTGCAAAGAACCAGTTAAGTCAGACATCAATGAGGCTGATTACTCCTCAGACACTGAAGAAGAGGCTTTGATATGCCTCAAGGCAAAATAACTGGAAGATGAGGTACACTCTAACTCA
The DNA here is from genome assembly GCA_016081115.2 of Rehmannia glutinosa. Lineage (NCBI taxonomy): Eukaryota > Viridiplantae > Streptophyta > Magnoliopsida > Lamiales > Orobanchaceae > Rehmannia > Rehmannia glutinosa. Next base: position 38,144,410 of record CM071932.1, on the reverse strand, counting down.
TCTCATTTTAATTATGATGATAGTGATAGTGACACAAACACTTCATCACCCATAGATATTTATGATTCATTAGGCAAAATGATGAAAGATTTTGAGCATGTGAAAACCTATCACTCTTTTAAATGAGAAAAACAACAAGCTCAAAAGCCAAAACTCACAGCTAACTAAGGAGTTGAGTACTCTAAGTCACATAGTTGTTGAGAACACTAAGTTGAAGGCCGAGATAGCTAATATCAAAGCAGCTTAGTTAGAAAAACAAAATGAGGGAAAAAGATTTAAAAAATGTGATTACATCATTTACTTAGGCATCTAAATCATTGGATGAATTGATAATGATACAAAAGAAAGTGGAGATAAACCACGCATATGATTTAATTCTTTTGTGCATGCTCAAACTGCAAGAGCGGTAATGGAAAAACTCAAGTAATTAGGGATTCCAAAAATCCAAAGCACCATATGTTGCACCGACACCCACTCACAAATACAATCACAAACATGTTGGCCTCGGATATAAAGGCAAAGGCAAAAAGCCATCAGAGTATGCTGAGAGGACAGTTGCAACCAAATTCAGAATAGTCCATTAGCAAACTCTAAACATGAAATATTCTGTGAAATCAAAACAGAACTACCAAAAGCCCAAAGGGTTCAGCAGAAAAAGCCATATGACGGGAATGGTAGAAATTATCCTAGCCAAGATGATTGGAACAACCCCAAGTAGCAAAGACCTCAAACTCAAAATAGGTCATCCCCAAGGCAAAAGAACCATTATCTGCACGCTTATGCACCCAAGCACAATGCCCAAAATGCACAAAAACTTCATTACTATCCTAAGAAATCAAATGCACAAGCTCACACACATGCATACAGAGAAAAGAGACAGTTGTATGAGCCTAAAGCTCCCAAAATATTTGCAAATATTCATTATGATTGTGGAACTGATAGGTGGCAACCTCTTAGAGTCAGACCATTTGACTATAGGTTGGTTGGATCACCTTATAGTGCTAACCCCTCAGGACCCAGACATGTTTGGGTACCTAAAAACTGATTTCCTTGATGTAGGTTCAATGAACAGCTGAATGCCAAGGAACCTGGTACATGGATTGTGGTTGTTCCATACATATGATAGGGAATGAAAAGAACTTATCGAACTTCAAGGAAGCAAAAGGAGCAAAAGTCACATTTAGAGGAAATGAAGCTCCAGGGGAGATCAAAGGCACTGGATTCATACGAAAAAATGGACTAGAAATCACAGATGTAGCCTATGTTGAAGGGGTAAATTTCAATCTGTTGAGCATCATTGATAAGACCATCTCTAGTAGTCGGAACTACTTTGATGCAGAATTTGCACCATTTTAGTGCAGAACATACATTTCATCTCCAGCAGTTTGCACTACTCTCTGCACTAAAAAAAAATATTCTATAAGATTCCCTTTTTTTATTTATTCAATATTGATTTCTATTACATTATAATTCATAAAAAAATATTAAATAAATAATTTTATTGAATATAATGTTTATTAAACGGTTATTTTTAAAATTAAACAAATAAATCAATATTAAATATAATGAAATTAATGCAAAATTGAAAAACAATTCATAAATTACATATTATATTGTTTAAACAATTATCCCATATAATTGAATTAATTTTAGTATTATTTTTATTAGATCAATTGAAATATAACATTAATAATAATATTTAAAGTTAAATAAACCCAAAACAAATTACATAAAAAAACAAAAAAAAAAATTAACGGCGCTGCTATAGTGCAACGCCATTTTTGGCGCTGAACTACTGCAAATGCTAAAGTAGAGAAGATAATAGCACACTACTAGGAGAGGAGATTGTGGCTGGGCGCCATTTTGCATCTTCTCTTGGAGATGGTCTAAGGGCTACAATGTATGATTCAACATGGGAGTATGTTGGATCAAGGATGATGAATCTAATGAAGTTGAGCTATCAGGATCAAAATAAAAAAAACATGTATGTAGTGGATTGGTCAACTGCTACACCAAGTACATGTCTGTTAGCCAAGAGTACAGTCGAATCAAGTTGGCGGTGGCACAAAAAAGCTGAGTCGCCTGAATTTCAAGACAATCAACAAGCTTGCAAGGAGTCATCTTGTGGAAGGATTGCCAAACTCAGTATACAAGAAGGAAAGAATTTATGATGCATGCCAGATGAGAAAGCAAATCAAGTCTTTATTCAAGGACAAGCCAAGTCCTTCTTCAACCAGGATATTGCACTTATTGCATATAGATTTATTTGGTCATATTCAACCAGCCATCATTAGTGGGAAGAAATACACCTTAGTGGTGGTACATGATTATTCAAGATACACATGGACCATTTTTATGTGTAAAAAGAAGGAAACATTGCAAAACTTCCTCAGCTGATGAGAAGAGTTCAAAATGAGAAGAGTCAAACCATTATCAAGATAAGGTCTGATAGAGGAACTGAGTTTGTCAATGGGATTATAACTCATTATTGTATAGGGAATGGCATTGCTCATGAGTTATTAGCTGCAAGAACTCCACAACAGAATGTAGTAGCTGAAAGAAGGAACATAATTCTCAAGAAAGCTACAAGGACCATGTTAGCTGAACTTGGATTGCCTAAGAGATTTTGGGTTGAAGCTATTAATACTGTCCGCTACACTCAGAATAGGTGTATGGTCAATAGGCAGTTGTCCAAAACTCCTTATGAAATTTGGACAGGGATGAAGTCAAATGTCAGATATTTTCATATGTTGGATGTATGTGCTTCGTTCACAATAATGGCAAGGACAACTTAAAAGCTTTTGACGTTAAAGCTAATGAAAGTATCTTATTGAGATACCCAACTGAGAGTAAAGCCTTGTGATCTTGAACAAGAGGACTATAGTCACAGACGAGTCTATCTATGTGATTTTTGATGAACCTAACGTTAATGGAGAAGACATTAACAAGCTAGCTAACAAGATGAATAACCAACTGTTCAGAAGAGCCTCTATGTTGAGGTTGATATCAGAAGACTCAACCCAGATGAAGATGAGGTAGCTGAATCTCAAAGACAATGGAATATTTGCAAACAATGATGAGGAAGTTGTTCAAGACAACTTAGCCAAGAAGAAGACTTAATCCAAAGAACCTTACTACAACCGGATGTGAGATGGCGAGAGACTATCCTCTAGAGATTGTTATTGGAGATGTTAGAGAAGGAGTAAGAACCAGATCTAGGACTCAACATGAAGATATGTTCACTTGTTTCATTTCCCAGATTTAGCCTAAAGATGTGTCAAAAGGATTGGATGACACACATTGGATTCTAGCTATGCAAGAGGAGCTGAATCAGTTTGAAAGAAATAAAGTTTGGGAATTGGTTCAAATGCCTACCCTCCAAAATGTTATTGGTAATAAGTGGGTGTTTAGAAACAAGATGAATGAAGAGGGGTCTATAGTAAGAAACAAATTAAGATTGGTAGCAAAAAGGTATTGCCAAGAAGAGGGCATAGATTTTGATGAAACCTTTGCACCTGTTGCAATATTGGAAGGAATTAGGATGTTTCTTGCTTATGTTGCACACAAGAACTTCACAGTTTATCAAATGGATGTAAAGTGTGCATTTTTGAATGAACTTTTGGAAGAAGAAGTCTATGTAGAACAACCTCCAGATTTTGAGCAGAAAACTATTGGAGATAAAGTCTACAAGTCAAGAAAGCTTTGTATGGTTTGAAACAAGCACCAAGAGCCTGTTATTACACATTGTCTCAATTTCTTATAGACAACGGATTCACCAAAGGCAAGGTTGATAGAACACTATTCAGAATTCAAGTTAGAGAGAGTATACTGCTTGTTCAAATATATGTGGATGACATCATCTTTGGATCCACAAACAAAGAGATGTGTGACAGATTCTCAAACCTTATGCAAAGAAAATTTGATAAGCAGACAGTTTATATATTCACTAAGCCATTATGTGAATCAAGATTTGAAGAGCTTAAAAATGAACTTGGATTGATTGGTGAGTTAGGAGACTCGGAAGACTCAATCAATGAGTTAAAGAAGAGGGTATTGGAAATCAGCAAAGTTTTATTTTTCAGCAAAGTGAATCAGTCAAGACGGCTAGTCAGCTATCGAGTTAGCTGGACAGCCGAGTGCTTATAATGTGAAGAAAGAAGCAGAGTCAAGTCACTTATGAAGATAGTTGATTTATTTATCAGCTAAGTGACAAAACGCAGTCGTTTTAAGTGAATATTTTAGGCTTGTAGGTCCCAAGGGGTGTGAGTGTAAGGTTTAGAAGGGGGGTTGAATAAACCTTACCAACTTTTCGATTTAGTCCTTTTAAAAAGTTCGAGTTAATACTTCACAAATGAGTCCTTGGTGGACAAACTAAGTTAGTTAATCAAATGAGTTAGTCACTCAACAGACTCGACCGAGTTGATAGAATAACCCACTTGTTTTGATTAAAGACTTAACTCGACTGTGATATGTTTTCAGCGGAAGACTTAACACCCTTGAATTTTGTTTAAATATGTTTTAATACTTGGTTTTAGCACTTTGTTGATTATCAATTGGATAGCAAATTTATCACAGATATTAAAGTAATGTGCGAGAAATTAAAGTCTTTGAAATGTAAATGACACAATAAGTTTTTATAGAGGTTCGAAGATGGGGTAATTCTTCTACTCCTCTCTTCTCCAACTCCTAGAGGAATCCACTAAGTATTGATCAATATACAAAGTGGTTAACGATCCAGATGCAAGTCTTGATCACATAGGCCGACTTGATCCTTTGGGACTCGATGTCCGAGATGCCTTGGTCACACAGGCCCGGCTTCTCGTGCGACTCGGCTTCTTCACGGGGCACTACCTTGCTACTACAACCCACTTGCTCAAGCTTCTTGGATTTGATCATGAAGCCCTCCAAAAACTTGAGACTGGTTCGACCTTGAACCTTTCTACAATCCTCCGTGGAATGTAGACCCCTTGATTCTTCAAATGTTTCCTCTTCAACTGATTTAAGTTGTCTTTCCTTCACAGATAAGTGTTGGATTGATTTCCTTCGTAGTGTAGGCTTGAGGATTGAACTTGAATGATTTGAGAATATTTTTGGTTCAGATATTGCTTTTCTTGCTCGTATTTATTTTCTGATTGTCAATGTAACCAACACTCTCTCAAATAGATTCCTCAGCCTTTTATAGTGTTCTTTTGAAAAATTTGCCCATTGAAGAGATGGGCTAATTTTCAAGAAGACACTTGTGATCGTTGGCTTGTCTTGTTGCGATCCTTGAAATTGACATTTCCTCGTATGAATGAGTATTCGACTTTTCGAGTTCGACACAGTGCGATCTTCCTATTGGTTTGTTCATTTTGCACGCTCGGGGAGCACTTCAAGAAAGCGATATGGAAGTATTACTTGTTTAAGTAATTCTCTTGACTTCTATGCAACGGATCTCTTTCAGTTATCTCGACTTGACTGCATTTCCTTGACTTCCCCAGGTGACTTCGAGTCAGCTTCAAATCATTGGATGACTCATCTGTCACTTCAACTTGAGACTTGGCTCTTGAGTTGACTTGACCGACACTTCACTCACCATCTCGATTGCACCTTGATCGAGTTCTGTCTTCTCTTCTTTGCCACACTCAGCTGCCTCACAGCAGAGTATTCTTGAAGCCAATTTCACCTTTTTAAGTTCTAAATAATTCTGGCAATCAAATAAATTCTCAATTTTTCTTTCCCAATCCAATAAGTGTCCACATCACTCTTCCCTAGAACGATGGAATCTGCATTTTGATGTTACTCAGATGTAGGTCCCAATGGGAACGTGTTCAGTCTAGAAAGGGGGGGGGATTGAATAGACTTAACCAATTTTTTAATTTTTAAACTTAAATAAGAGTTTTCACAAGTATCAATTAAGTCTTTGATAGACAGCTTAGTTCAACCTCAATAGAAAGAGTTAACCACTCAACAAACTCGACTGAACTGTTCATAGAGTAACTCAGCTGAGTGAAGTGAGCTCTTTAATTTTTCAGCTAACTTGGTTTTACAGCGGAAGTCTTACACCCTTTTGGTAAAATAGGTTTTACAACACTTGTTTTAGTTAAGTTATTATTAGTTGAGTTTAAGCAAATATATCAATTAGTATATATAAAATATGCAAGAATTAACAATCATGTTACAAGGATGAGGTAATTCCTCTAATGCAACAATCATGTTACAAAAAGGATAAACAGTCCGAGCAAGCCTTGATCACACAACTGGCTTCACTCATAAGACTCAGCTCCTCACAAGACAGTTGTCTTGCTACTTTAGCTCCTTCGAATTCTTTGATTTGATTACAAAGCCCTCCAACGAATCCAAAGTTGGTTCTAACTTGAACCTCACTGCATTTCCTTCAATCCTTGGATGTGTAGACCACTTTGTCTTTAAACAGCCTTCCTTTTCAACAACTTGAAGCTTTTCTTTCTAAAGAGCATGGTTAGATAGACTTCGAATTTTAGGCTTGAGGATTAGAGCATATTGCTTGAGAAAGTTTTGCTATTTTCTCAGATTGCTTGAATGCTCTGTTATATCTCGTACTCTCTTACACAAACTCCTCAGCCCTTTATAGTGGCAGTTCAAAAATATTTCAGTTGAAGAGATAGATGCATTTTCAAACTCCACTTTCATGGTCGTTGACTTGTCTTGTTGTACAGTAATAGAAGTTGACCTAATCTTGGTTTAATGCTCTACAGGTTTGCCTGAAAACACAGCAGGTGTTCTGCGAACATCTCATTAGTTCCTAACCTTTTGCACTCTTTCAGCAAAACAGCTTTAAGGTTGTAGTCTGTCTTCTTTCCACTTTGATTAATTCTTTGACTTTACTTATCAACGGACTTCTTCAGCTTTCTTCGAGTCCTTTTGTTGCTGAACGCCTTTATAAATCTTCTCCAATCAATTTGGGAGTGACTCAGCTGTCAATCTGCTGACAAAAATAACTTTTTGATACTTGACTGAGTTTTCTCTTCGACACTCAGCTGCAACACAGCTGAATCTTCACTTTGTCCTTCAGTTATTCTGCAATCTTCAACTTGGCTGCTTCGACTCAGCTCATAGATCTTATCCTATTACACAAATTAATTTACAACAGAAATGGGGTGCCAGCTTCCTAATCTAAGTTCTACCATCATCAAAATCTATTCAATAAATTTTCCTAACATCAGATTGTCATCTAATCGTCCCTATCTCCTCTATTTTCATGCCAACGCTGCCTGATGATAATTTTTCTCCCTTTCGAAATCAAAAGCATCAACATTATCTGCCCATTCTTCTGACTCGTTTATCCTAGGCCTCCGTGTCCTAGGTTTTTCTACTTTTGACCATTTGTTATGATCCTTGTACGTTTCAATCACTTTTCATGAGGCTCGTAAGTGACTCCATAAGTAGCTTGTTATTCAAATCCAACGGTTGGCGGTTTTCTTCTGACATGGTTGGTTTGTTCCCTCATGTATACTTGGAACAACCGCAAGCATATCCCAACAGATCAAGAATATTACTATGCGAAACAACGGATCTCAATAAGATGAAGTTGGAAGAAACAAGGGTATATATTATTCTTGTCTTTTCCTCAAATTTAAAAGTTTTCTTCTTTTTTGTGATATATATGTGGATTAGGATTCTTTTAGCTGGTGATTTGCTTTTTGCACTTTTTTTAATATCCTCGAGGAACTAGGGTTTATGTACAAGGGAATAAAAAATCAAGAAAATACAAGAATAAAAGGAAAATGATAGATTTAACCGTGACTAGATGACTCTGATTACCAGCTGATGTAAACTACAATTGCGATGTGCATATGACCCCTCAAAATATGTTGAATAACTAAAGATGGTGGAAACCTCGACCTATTGCTTAGAGAAACAAGAACTTTGGTATGTGAAGATGCCACCAACAATTATGGATTATTGCCGATAAGTCGATAATTTCAACAAGAAATATGAATCTTGAAGCACTTAAAAGAACACTCAAGAATTCTTGAGAGAAAAATCTGAATTCAATTAATAAACTGCTGAATAATAACAAGTGTTTACCTTTTATAGACGACTCAAGACCTAACCTAGAAGTGAATAACCAAAAGGCAGCAAAAAAAACATGCAAGTAAATTCCGCGCAACTATACCATGGTATAGAATGTGTATGGCGCAATATACACCAAAAACTCCACAAACCTTGCATCCCATATCGTGGTATAAAGAATTCATATCGGGATATGGACTGAAACAAAAATACATGTCGCGGTATATTGTGTTGGACCATATCACGGTATGAACTGAAGCTAAATCTGTTTTGTTTAAATCGACTCCTTAACACCTTAAACGCGACCTTATAAGTTTATTTGCCTCCAAAACAACTCAAATAACTAAGATAACTGAATACTATCACAAATGAGAACTCGATTACATAATCTTGGTATCTTTCATAGATGGATTGACATCATATTTACCTGCTTCTTTACGGCGTTTCTACCGGTTGAACCAATGACCCAACTAATTATACGAATCAATATCCGGTCCGAGTTTAAAATTATTGTAGATATATGAGATTTTTTATGAAATCTATATTTCTAACCAATTATCTTAGTTTTGCAATTAATTCTACTAGCACAAAAGTAATCAACGAGTCTCTAAAATATTCCCTAAGTTAAACTATATTCCTAATTAATAAAGAAAATCATGATATGGGATTTTAATTGGACTTTCACAAGAAGTGCTTTGAAAAGAAGAATCGAGATAATATTAAGAGACTTGTTGTTTTGAATTTATTGAATTTTGTCCAAACTTTGTTAATTAAGCCTAATGAATGAGTACATCTGCAACCTCATGAACAATTTAATATATAACCATCGTTTATTCTATTTTGGTGTGCTAGAATTTTGTTGTGAGTACATTGAGCTCTCAGGAGAGGGAACACATGTACTCATTAAGGATCGAACCTGGGTCAATGGCCTTGATAGCACATAAGCTTATATGGCTTAAGCACAAGGTTGATCCCAATTTTGTGTGCTGTAATTGAATTTTGTTAAAATTTAAGGAAGTGTAACAGAAAATGGAATTTATGAAGGATATAAATTTATGCTGTAAAATAAATTTGTTTAGAGTGTTTATTGATATATTATTATTCTTATAATTCAACAAAATAAACAACATCCACATAAATTTTTCACTTTCTGTTCACGGATTCCCCCCCTATGACTCAAATTGAAAGCTCCCATTTTCTTAAAAAACAGTTGAAAAGTGAAAAGTGATTTTCATTTTTTCCCTTGTTTCACAAACTCGCATAATTTAATTTTTTTCATAACATTTTATAGTGGGTTTTGTGTAAGTTCAAAGTCAACAAAGTCAGCAAGGTAACCTTTGATTTTACTAATGCACTAAGTTGAGTAAATATTTTCTTGATGGCCAAAAAAGAATCGTGTTGGTTTCAAAATCAGCCCTGTTAAACCATAATGTTCTCAAGTGCAAGAAAAGCAATTCATATTCAGATGTGGTTGTATATGTTGGCACCTCTAAATCATAAATCAATATCACAATTGAGACAACCCCAGTAGAATGATAATATTTGATATTATCATCAAATTGCCTGCAACAGAATGCAAGTGAACCCAATAACAAATTCAAATCATCAAAAAATAAAAAATAGAAAACCCATCATCTTAAGACAACAAACATCATACATGGTGTCACAAGGAAGACAGCCATTAAAAGCAATAACCAAACTGATGGGCAAAATAACATTGTAGACCGACTATTTAAGAAGAACAATTATCCATCATTCGTCTTGATTCTTCGCTTCAAGATTCACATTCACATTCACCACCTCTAAACACTTTCTCCTCCTCTTCAATCAATTCATCATCACTGTTGTACGTGAACCGAATGTGTTTCCCCATAAATTTTGGCCCGCCCTTAACACTAATCTTGCTCATTCCTTCACAAAGCTCATCAAGCAGCACCTCATTACCAAAATCATCATGCTCTTCTTCTCCGTAACAATAATAATCGTCGTCACATTCTTCTTCAATACACTCCTCGTCTTCGTCATCCCTAGTGCTGCTTGCATTCACCTGAATAGACCAAACAGATGCATCGTCATCATCCGCAGATACTTTCTCTGTGTCTTCATCGATAGACCTCTCAGAGAAATCCAACAGCAGAGACCTTGTGATCACATTCTCATCAAATTCAGTCCCCACTTCTTTCTTCTCCTCCAACATTTCACTTATCATCTTTACGCAAAAACAACAAAAAATAAAAAGGATCAACAACAACACTTGCCTATATTAATAAATGTTCACTAAAATATACTATTCCAATTTCATTAATTTCTTTATCAAGAAAGACAGACTAAAAATAAATAAACAAACCTGTGGTGGGATCAGAAACTTTTCATCAACCGGAGATGGAGTGGCACAAGGCAAACCATTACTAGTATTGGCAGAAAGGCTCAAGATTTGAGGTGTATTTGCAGGAGTTGGGGCAACAAGATTGATCGGAGAGTTGAGAGTAATAAGGCCTTCAAGGTTGAAGAAAGGCCTTTTTTCCAGAGTGATTTTCGAGAGTTCAGCCTCTTCTTCAACTTTCTGCAAAAGGGTCTTCACTTGACCTCTCAGCAGAGCCTCACCCGAACCCGGAGTACGACTGAATAGCCCTTGACCGCTCATTCTCTTCTTCGACATTGCCGATGATGGGGTCTTAAGATTTCCCATTGCAACCCCAACAATCGGCGAATCATTCGTTATGTCGATTAGTGCGGATCGGTCTTGCTGCCTCGATTTAGTCATAGTCTTTTCAGATTCCTCAAATTTCCCTGTAAGAAAAAAAGAAACAAATAAAAAACACAAACAATATCAAGAAAAACTTTTTAAGTATTCTTACAAGGATTTTTGGAAAATAGTAAAAAAAGAAAAAGAAAAATACTTGATAAGAGGTTGCTGTTGTTGTGACTGGCAGAAGCAGCAGCCATGGTTTGCGATCTTGTTACTCTTCTTGTAGATGATGGGGTTTCCATTGAAACAAATTGCGGAAAGGATAAAGATTCTTGATGTGAGACGCCGGAAAATTCAGAATTTGTGATCGCCGGCGGTGGTGAGAGACTGACAGAGATTAGACAGTAGGAGATGTCTTTGGGATGCAGAATCAAAGGTTTTATAGAGAAATTATGGAAAATCTGGAGGAGTAATATGACCGTTATAGAGCGTGTTGAGTGAGGCAGGCGGCGAAAACTAGCCGTTTGGATTTGAATGGGTCCAGGACCTCGGGTTCTAGGGATACGGTACGGTTTGATCCATGGGCTGTATTGGGCCATTGGGCTCGGCCCAGTCCATTTCAAAATTGAAATCTGAATCGGAGCATTTTGATTACTTGAAATAATTATGGTTAATTGTGTTAAAAGCAGGAATATATATGGTGAAATGCAATTCTATAAATTTGTAAGGGTTTCTGAATGTAAAAAGACTTTTTTGCCCCTACTTGTAATAACAACTAGATCTTCGTTAGTAAAATAAAATGGTCCTTGACATATATACGAATATCACTATGTATATATACGTTGATACCTCCTTGAGAAGAATAAAAATGTCCTAAAGAGTTGTTTCCTCCCACAATCACACCATAAATTATTAACAAAGTACAAAACTTCTTTGCACACTTTCGATGGAACTACGTGAAATTGGTCAAGTAACGAGTCAATGTGTTTCCTAACATGGGTGATCATAACAATTAAACACCGTCCGGTTCACACAACATGCATCAAATCGTTTTATCAATTAATTATCTGTGTATATATTAGCAGAAGTCTGGAACTATATTTTTCCGCTCATTTTTACTTGCTAATATTAGAAATAATTTTACTACAAAATCTTAATCGTGGGTCTTGCAATCTCTACTAAATGGAAATCTTGAGCATTAATATTGACATTAATATATCTAATACCTAATATCCTAAAAACAAATGTAAATAAATCATAACTCACAATCCGTCACTCAACAAATCGTCCCTGATTTCTTGTCAATTAACTTTCAACATCATCAATCTATTTTGCTGAATTATTGGTGGACAATTCTACTAACATGGGTATCCTTTTGAGTTATCCAAAATTGATCATGCTTATCCACAAACAAAATAATTGATTGTTTTTGTACAAATCAATCCAAAAATTTTCTTTTGGTACAATTAATAATAAATCTTATGTTTCAATATAATAAACAATAATTAGTATAGAAGAAATAGAAACGAATTAATAGAACTAGAAACAAATCATATTTCTAAATTGAATTGATAATAATTACGGAATTAATATAGAAGAATTAGAAATGAATTAATAAAACTAATTATAAAAAACGATTTGTATATGATATAAATTAGGTGACTCAATTGAAAAGAAATAAAGAAAAAAAAAAGGAAAAATAGAGAAGTAAAAAATTTGGACATATCAATCCGAAAATTCTCCTAACGTGGGCATGTATGTGAGTTATACAAAACTGATTGTGTTTTGATTTGATAAACCCACGACAAATTAATTGTTTGATTTTGGACAAATCAATCCAAAAATCTTATGTGTTGGTATAATTAATAATAATTAGTGGAAATAATAATCTAGAACAAAATAGATTGATTTGACGATAAATAATGAACCAATTCCTATGATAAAATTACAGAACTATTCATATTGATTGAATTGACAATAAATATAATTAACTATAGAAAAATTACAAAAATGATATAGTTAAGAATAATTAGCCGAACAAATATATGATATAAATTGGGATGAGTCAATTGAAAAGAAAATAAAGAATGTACAAGAAAAAAGAGAAATGTTACAAACTATTGGACAGATCAATCCAAAAATATCCTAATGTGGACAAGTTTTTGAGTTATTTAAATTATTTTGTGATTTGGTTTGGTAAATATGCATACATATTAATTGGTTTTCCTTTTTTGGACAAATCAGTCCAAAAATCTTATATTTTGATGTGATTAGCATTAATTGATGGAACTAACTATAGAAAAAATTAACATATGATATAAGTTTGAAAAATTTATATTAAATTGCTAAAAATTATGGAATGAATTCATATGATATAATTAGTAGAACTTTTACTATTTAGATTTAATTTACAACAATTACAGAAATTAATTATATGAAAATTAAAAAAATAATATAATTAACAATAATGAATGTACCTAACTATAGAAATTTAGTATATGATATAAATTAGTATGATTCAATTGAAAAAAAATAAAGAAAATAAAAGAAAAGAGATTAAGTAAGATAAAAGAATTTATTGGACAAATCAATCCAAAATTCTCCTGACGTGGGTATATTTTTTAGTTATCCAAAAATGAGATACATTTTAGGGATTGAATCACAAAATTAACTATGCTCTCTAAATTTAGTGTGGATAATTACTCAAATACTGAATGTGGGCATGTTGTGAAAAAAAAAAAAAAACTGAAAGTAAATGATCAAATGCATCAATCTCTCTCCATGTACTAGCATTAATATGTGACTCAACTAATTTAAAATGGATAACTTAAAAAAGTACTTAAAGTGGATAATTAAAATCAGTATGTAAATTTATCGTAAGCATGTTTTTCAAATGTTTGATGTTTATAAATATTAGATGTTTTCTTAACATTCGATACTCTTAATTGCTAATCACAACAGAGTAAGTCTTCTTGCATTTTACTTCATTGTATGGGAATTGAACACATGAAAAAAATTAAGAATGTATATTTTTTACTGTATTATTTCAAGCAAGCTACTTTACGATTTTTGATTGCATCTTTCAGGTATAGGAATGAAATGATAGTAAATATATATATATATATATATATATATATATATATATATATATATATATATATAGGATTTAGATCAGGTGAGTACATGAGACCAAATCTGAGTCATTGATTTAATTTTTAAACGGTTAAGATTAATCAGGTTTTACCATTATTTAATATGTAACTTAATTTAAAAAATGGCTTATTGGTAATTTTAATTTAAATCAATTTTTGGGAGGGAAATTATTTTTGGTAGTGGGCTAAATTATAGGACCTAAGTTATGGACGTGTGTAAAGCCAAGATACTGCATATCTTTAGATTATTTGGTAAATGAAGAGTCATTTCCTCCATTTCTACCGTCTTCAACACTCACTCTCTGCAAACAACTTCAACCGTCTTCCACCATCTTTCGCTGCAAACAAGTATACCGTCCTCCACCATCCTTTTTCTGCAAATCGTGAAACAACCTCCATTAAAGTGAGAAATCAAAATCCCAAGTCCTAACCATATCCAACTTAACCCTTCGCGAAAATCCCCAAATCTTTGGTCGAGAATCAAACTCCCGCGTGAGGGCGAAAATCAGACGTTGTTTTTCACAGAAGTTTCGTCTTGGAACCATTAGTTTGCTGAAGAACACACCAAAGTATGTGAATTTTTTTTCCGAGCCGGCAACAGTGTAGGTAGGGCTACTTTTTTGTCTTTTTATTTTTGTAATTTTTTTATTTTTATTGTATTTTTCGAGCCGGCAACAATATGAATTTTCCGAGCCGGCAATAGTGTGAATTTTTTTCCCAAGCCGGCAACAGTGTAGGTAGGGCTACTTTTTTTTTATTTTTTCCGAGCCAGCAACAGTATGAGGAAACAAAATCGCTTATTATTTATGATAACTGTGCTTTCAATTGCCTATAAATGTGCTTATACGTACCAAAAGTATAAGGAAAAATGGTGGAAATTAGTATTTTCCTAGTTTGCCATAACTATGGGGAGATAGTTTTTAATCAGCCCAAAATTGCCTATTGTTTGTCAATAACCATGGTCACATCTTTGTTTTGGACAAGTGTTGGTTGTATGCTTTAATGAGGAAATAATATCGCTTATGTATGTTTTATAGTATGCTTATATATATCCAAGTATGTACGAAATGGTTAGGACTTTGTTGTGTTTTTGGTTTAAATTGTCTTTATTATCTGGAAAAATGAAGTCTGGTAGAGTTGGCTCTTATGGGATTTTTAAATACATTTTTGTTCTTTGATAACTATGCATTTCCTACCTTTTTGTCCAAGTCTGGTAGTTTTGCATGTTGATGCTTTGTACTGCTTATTTGTGTTTAGAATTATGCTTACTCACATTCTATATAATGCTTACTTATCTTATATAGTAAGCTTATTGGTGTTCAGAATTATGCTTACTCAAATTCTATATCATGCTTACTTATCTTATATACTATGCTTAAGTCTGCTAGAGTTGGCTCTTATGGGATTTTTAAATACGACAAATCCAAGATTGAATCCCTGTCAAGGATCATAGAAGATCATAAAGAACAATTGATGAAAGATCGACAAATAGAATCCCGTTCGGTGAACAAACAAACATTGGTCGAAGGATTCGTTGGGGACAAAACCCAGCTAGGCGTTGTAGTGTTGCCGCCAACACAGGCCAAAAATAAGGGGAGCGGCAGCCGAGTCAAAAGCCGACTTCAGAGTCAGAAGGAGAAAGCAATAAAAGTTGGACATAAAATGAAGAGACGTTGTGGGAAATGCGGAGAAATAGGTTCGCACAATAGCAGAACGTGCGACAAGTAGTTGATGTTTTTTTTTTGGAGTGCATGTTTGAGACTGCTTATTAAAGCATTCGATAATGCTTATTTATTCATATTTTATCGCTTATTTTTTTAGGTTTATTTTAGATTCTATACTTATTTGTTTCATATACCTAAAATTTGTTCCTTGAAACTAAAAAAAAAGGCATGTGCTCGATAATAAATATTGTGACTGCCTGTTTAATTTTTTACCTTGCACTTTGATTATTTACTAACAATATAAAATAACATGATATACATGCTTACAAAAACAATAAAATCTGCTTGCATAGCATTTGAATCATACTTAAACACACTTGAATACTGCTATATAGTATGCGATACTTGATAAGTTATAATATTTGAAATAGTGCTAACAAGACAATTGATTTCTGCTTGCGCAACGTTTGAATTCTGCTTACGAAACATTTGCATACTTGAAATAGTTAAAACATTAAAATATTGCTTACAACGCAGTTGATTTCTACTTACAAAGAAGAAGAACACTGCTTAAAAAATATTTGAAGTAATGATATAAGTATTATAACATACCATGAAAATGAATGCTTACAATAGAGTAACATTCTGCATATTTACCACTTGAATTCTGCTTACATATGTACTAATCTAAAAAACATTCAAAACATCACTAAAAAGTACTTCAAAAGACCAAACCAAAATTCATCCCTTCTTTAGGAGTCAGATGTTCATCACATTCTGGTATCCAATTTGGAGACGAATCCGTTGTTATTTCAATCCGTTGCTGCGGAACACTTGCAATTACAACTGTCTCAACAAAAGAAATAAATAAGCAAGATTTTGAAAACACGTTAGCATAATGTTCAATTATTATAAGCAATGTTATACTCATATATAAGCAAAGCACAGGATCAGAACAAACGGCGTCGTAATCAAATAATTTCAGTTCATACAACCTAAATAATGATCAATTAACCTGATCGGTTATAACACCGAACAAACGTGAGCAACATGGTTTATTCATGACAGCAAGCAATTCAAGCACATAAAAAATACATTTTCGATCATATCATATACGTTTTTTAAAGAAAAAAATGGGGACGAAGAATTAAATTTCATGCTTCAGCTATATGTTCATAATTATAAGCATAGTATTCACAAATAAGCAATATTATGAATATGAATAAGTAACTTTCTGGGTTAATATGAAGAAAAAAAACGTGGACGAGGAACTAGATTTTAGGTGTTCAAAATTATGTTGGTATGTATAAGCACATTTATAGGCAATTGAAAGCACATTTATCATAAAGAATAAACAACTCACTGGGTAAACATACACACAAAAAAAAATGGGATGAAGATATGTCCTTTTCTGGACTACCAAGAAGTTCAGATTTGTAAGCATGTTTTTTTCAAGTCATAAGCAATATCACAGACACTCATAAGCATATTCTTTGTCAGTAATAATTACAAAAAAAAATGAAATGCATTAATTTTAGGAAACAATCATTGATTTTAGGAAACATTACGAATCAAATTTTAAGGGTGTCATTTCTTTTCTTTCTTGATTCAAAAATTGATGAATTTTAGAAAACAATTTCAAGGCAAGAAAATGTTTAATTAATAAAAGATTGTTCTTCATTAGTATTGAAGCTTTCTTATATTATATGTGTCATCCATTCTTTTCTTTCTTGATTCAAAAGTGAGATGGTTTGATTTACCATATAATTATCTTACAAAAATGATATAACCCTCCCCCATAATTTTATATGAATTGTGAGACTATCTCGATTCTGAGAGAACGGTGGAGAAGGTGAAATGAAGTGGACGATTTAATTGAATAATGATTTGATTGACTTTGATTGTAACTCATCCTATTTTAGAGCTTTAGTGGGATTTACTAGATTTAGCTAAAAATTATAACTTTTTATTATATGGACTAATCTACCCTCCTTTGTCGTTTTTTTGGATGACTTATCGGCAAATAAAAAAGTGATTAATCTCCATATAATTATCATTGAGATCAATTTATTTAAGAGAGATAATTATTGGATGATGGTCCTTGGTGGATCGACGTACTACATATAATATAAGCTTCAAATGCACTAATATATGAAAAAAGGGGGACTATATAACCCTCCCCTATAAGCTATATATATATATAATTTGTATATATAGATGTGTCATGTTAGGATCAAATATGGTCATAGGGACTTACTACATAAGCAACAAGCCTATACTACATGGCAAGAATATACACTACGGATTAATCCAATTCATCCACACATTTTATTCAATGAATATACCGACTACGTATTGCTATTAAAAATAACCGATTTATCAATTAATTAATAGGTGGAAAATTATACACTACGTAGGAGCATAATAGTAATATATACTATATAAGCAAAATGCCATAAATCACGCCCATGCATACGATCAAGGGATTGATTAATATCATGTTTCTATAACCACCCTACCCTTTTTAATTAAAACAAAAAAATAAACATTGTGCACCATTTAATAGTTGAATCATTAATCCAATTCACACCGTTTAATAACTGACTATACACCATTTTATATCTAATAATACATCATTGTATAACTTATTGTACACCATTCAATCCGAGCAATTTTTATGGGATTTGATTTCACAATTGTTCCTGCTTTTCATTCAATTGTGGTTTACTCACAATGATGTACAATTAGTTATACAATGATGCACTTTTAGATATAAAATGGTGCACAATCAGTTATTAAATGGTGCACAATTCAACTATTAAATTGGTGCATAATTCAGTTATGGAAACGTGATCTTTATCACATCCATGATTGTAGGGCGTCATTACGGGAAGATGGTTACACCATTTTGTCTTTATAGGGTTTTTAGATGATGTACAATTAGTTATACAATGATACATTGTTAGATATAAAATGGTGCACAGTTAAGTTATTAAATGGGAAGATGGTTATACTATTTTGCTTTTATAATTCCTTTAGATGATGTACAATTAGTTATACAATGGTGCACTGTTAGATATAAAATGGTGTACAGTCAGTTATTAAATGGTGTACAGTTCAGCTATTAAAATGGTGCACAATTTCAGTTATGGAAATGTGATATTAATCAATCCCTTGATTGTAGGGGCGTGATTTATGGCATTTTGCTAGTTACTATTATGCCCTTTCCACCTATTAATTAATTGATAAATCAGTTATTTTTAATAACAATCTGGACCATTGAATAAAAGGTGTGGATGGGTGGGATTAATCCACACTGCCACACGGTAAGAGGTTGCCACACGAGATTCTATCCATATATATACATAATTATTTATTGATGGTGCTTTGCTTAATCAACAACAATTAATGTCTCTAACTATAGGAAAAAAATATTAGATATGATTTAGGATATTTTGATTGAGATAATATAAGGAAAAAAAATATATAGAGACTAAGATATAAATTTTTAGACGAATCAGTCCGAAAACTCTTGTAACCAGTGCATGTTTCAGAGTTACCAAAATTTGGCAGTGTTATGCTTTGATAAGTCAATGGCAAGCTTCTTATTAAATAACATATTTTTTTGGCTAATTATTTTCACTCGTGATTGTATTTTTAGGAGCTTGATAATTTGAAAGTTCTATAATCAATCTTGTAATTGTACTATACAATTAATAAATCGAGGTAATTAATTATATAGATACAATAACTATTTACTATTATTATTAATCAATCATATAGTATAATCAATTATCGATTGAAACAATTTGAAAATTGAGCTTTGGTAAAGCAATTGACAGTATCTAACTTTGTTTTCTAATAGATGGTATCTAATTAATTTCTTTTATCAAATTTGATGGTATCAATAGGATTGATTATAGAATTGAAAATAAATATAATTGATGTATTTACAGACAACATTCTTTTTATTGATTGAAACAATTTGACTGTAATATACAATTGATTTTTATAGCAGTTAATTTGTTTAACAGTTTGAAACATATTTTAATGAATCATATCGTCAAATATCTGCTTATTGATTTATATCTCAATCGACTTTTAACTCAATATACACTAATTATATGTCAATCAATCATACTGCCACAATTCCTACACAATCAATTCTATATAATTAATTAATCAACAGTATCTAATTATATTGGTAAAACTAATCAAATTGGTTGTAATGAAAATATATTTTTAATCAATACTATATATACTGTCAAAAAAAATTGCTCAGCTTATTTGCAGGGTCAAGCTGTAACGCCCTACTTTTGAAGTGTATTTTTAGCGTTACTAAAATTTTAAGAAAAATGCGTATAATTTTTCTTTTGAAAATAAATAGATAAATGAAAAGTTTAGCGGAAGCGGTAATGAGAAAACCTTAAGTCTTAAGAAATAATTATAGAGTATTTACCAAAATTAAAAATCCATTCAAAATACTTTGAAACAAATTAAAAGATAGTACATCACAAATGTTAGAAATTGGAAACGATATTCAATGTTCTTGAAATTGAAATAATTTAAAAGTGAAATCTTCGGCTATTCCCCCATATTTCCAGTGCATCCGTCCATATAATCTGAAAAGTATTTGAATTTAGGGGGTGAGTAATCACATACTCAGTAGGGATAAAGATTTGTCCAAGCTAAATATAAAAAGTGCACAATTACATAAATTAACACATAACTTTTCCCATTGGCATAAGCAGAATAACACATAATCTTTCCCGTTGGCATAAGCCAGATAGCACAAAATCTTTCCCGTAGGCACGAATGCCATATTTTTTTTTCCGTGGCACGAGGCCAAAAATTTTCCTTTTCCGAGGCACGAATGCCATATTTTCCTTTCCCGTGGCACGTATGCCATATTTTCCTGATCCCGTGGAACGTGGCCAAAAATTTTCCTTTTCCGTGGCATAAATACCATATTTTTCCTTTCCCGTGGCACGAATGCCATATTTTTCCTTTCCCGTGGCACGTGGCGAAAAATATTCCTTTCCCATGGCATGAATGCCATATTTTTCCTTCCCATGGCACGTGGCCAAAAATTTCCTTTCCCGTGTTATGAATGCCATATTTTTCCTTTCCCATGGCACGTGACCATAAATTTTCCTTTCCCATTACATAATATACATAACATACATTGTAATGAAAACACATGCAATTTATAAAAATTAATCATATCATATAGCACATTAAATCATATAATTCACATAATTATGCATATCATGTAATACATCGAAAGCATATAATTCACATAATTATGCATATCATTTAACTATTGATAATGCGCAATTCACATAATTAAACAGTTTAAGCATTTAACAAGAGAATTATACACATAAAATGTGATAAGAATCTCTACCTCAATCAGCAAATTAAAATAGATGCACAAGTTGCTCGAATGTAGAAGTCCTAATTATACGGTTCTTCGTCACCTACAATATAAATTTAACATTATTTAGGGCTAAAGATTAAGTAGTAACTTCTAATTGAAATGATTATATTTTTAAAATAGCTTAGGGCCTTTAGTATGTAATAACTGACTAAAAATATAATTTGGAGGTCTAATTAATTAAAACAAGTTAAAAGTAAATTTTAATTTTTGGACTAAACTGAAAATTTGTAGGGTCAAATTAACTGAAAGTAAAGCGGGTTACACTGAAAACTTCAAATGACCCCAACTCTCTATCAAATTTTCAAAGTCAAGTCCCTAATATAAGCCCCCTATTAGATGTGTTCAACGGTTCGAACCGAACCGGCAAACAGGCGATTTTGAATCGGGTCAACGGTTCAAAAAACCATTGACCATGGTTTCGGTTTGAACCAGAACTGGAAACCGAATTTCTAAGGTTAGGTTATGGTTTCAAATATTTCGAACCGAAAACCGGCGGTTTTCAATTTTTTTTATTTTATTTGAAAATTTGAATTTGAACTTAAAATTGCCAACGGTCACAAATGTGACCATTGGCAGCCGGTTTTAACCGGAAACCGGCGGTTTTTGCAATTTTGTTTTTTTGAAAATTCAAATTTTTAAAAAATCAACCTTCAAGATTATTTGACCGTTGATGACCAACGGCCAAGATTGTCTGACCATTGGCCAAACCACCGGTTTAACCAAAACCGCCGGTTTCAGTTAAACCGGCGGTTTTATGTTTTTTTTTCACAATTTTTTCCTATAAATGCTCCATATATTTCACACATTTTTCCTCACACCTACTCTCTAATCTCTCAACTCTCTACATTCTAATCTCTCAATTTCAAGCTTCAATTTCAATTTTCAAGTTTAAATTTCAAGTTTCAATTTAATTTTTAGTAGTTTCATACTTTCATTTTAATTTCATTAGCTATTTTAAAAAATGTCGAACCGTGGAGGATCTTCTCGTCAATCCAGGGGGAAAGGTTTTTCGTCCGGGTCCGTGCAACAATCACCACCACCACCACGGTCTGAGGAAGCTTTCGATTTGAGTGAAGATGAAATCGAGACATGTTTTGCTAGTTTTGGTGAAGCTCAACAAGAAGGTGGGGTTCAACCGGAACCACAAAATCCAACTCAAACTCAAACTCAAAGTCGTCGAGCTACACCACTTAGATCCGATATTTTTTCGGTGCATTTTAAAAAAATTGATCCTACAATCGTAGGTTTCAAAGTTACTTGCAACTATTGCACCAATTCCTACAAGTTTAGAGGAGGGGGCAGTTATGGGACATTCACGAACCACCTCAACAAAAAACATCTGAATAAAGTTGGGCTAGATCGTGCTCAAACACAACTACCGCTGGGATTCACGGGTTCTTCAGGTATGAAGTCTTCTTCTACTTTATTCAAATGTAGTGGTATAACTGCTAGAAAAGAGTTAGCTAAATTTGTTAGTGGTAAGTCACTTCCTTTTAACTTTGCCGATGATAAACTTTATGAAAATTTTACTAGACTAGCTTTTAACCCCGCTGCTACAAAGATTTCACGTTCTACATTTACTTGTGATATTAGAAAATTCGTTGGTGAATTTAAATTACAGTTAGTTAATTCATTTGCTACTTTACAAACCAAAGCTCCAATTTGTTTGGATGTATGGAGTGATCATTGGCAACGAAGTTTTTATATGGGAATTACATGTCATTGGGTTGATGATACTTGGACTTTGCAAAAACGTTTAATTGCATATAGAGATTTTAATGTTGAACATATCGCTATTAATATTTCTCATAAAATTCATACTATTTTACAAGAATATGGTTTAGTTACAAATTTTTTTTTCAATTTAATTTGATAATGCTAGTGCTAATACAACTAGTTTACAATCACTTACTAATATTTGTGAACCTTCTATATGTGGTAAATTTTTTCATGTTCTATGTATATGTCATATTATACATTTATGCGTTGAAGATGGTTTAGCTACTTTAAAAGATGAAATTTTATCTATTAGAAATGCGCTTTTATATTTATCAAGATATTCATCTTTGTTGAAAAAATGGGCTAGATATTGTAAAAATCATGGTCAACTCGTTGGAATTCTACATATAAAATGATAAATAATAGTTACCAATATAGATAAACTTTATGTTCATTTTTTGCCGAACAACAAAGTGGCATAATTATATTTCCGAATCAATGGGATGCATGCTGTAATTTATGTCAACTTTTAAAGGTTTTTAAAGATGCCACCGAAGAATTATTCGGTGTTTATTATCCTACATCAATTTTAGTTGTAGATCATTGTGTTAAAATTGCACTACTTTTTAGATCTCTCATGCCTTGTGAACGCACTACAACATAAATGACATTAGGTAACACTCAAAAAATGTTACCTAATGGCCATAAAATTTAACTCTAGACAATAGGTAGCACTTTTATGGCGCTGCAGTTGCCCATGCTACCTATAGTCAAATGTATCACTTTTATTAGCTTTTAGTAACACTTTTTCTAACTGTTACATTAAGTTTTATATTGGTAACACTTTGAAGCAATATTTCTAAAGTGTTACATATGAATCTTATGTAACACTTTTTTGTAACACTTTTTATATTTGTAACACTTTAAAAAAAATACTACTAAAGTGTTACATATGAATCTTTTGTAACACTTTTTTTGTACCACTTCGTAGAAATACTATTATTTGCCACCAAGTAGATTCGAACCCACGACCTGTTATGTATGGAAGTGGCAATTTGCCACTAAGCTAAGTTGATTCTTATTACAACTTTTTGTTAGATAAATGTTTTTATCAAGATTTTGATGATTATGTTTAAATGAGTTTTTATACCAAAACTATGTTTATAAATGTTGTCCAAATACTCCTAAATGATTTAAAATGTTTTTACTAATTTTTGGAGTATTTCTTAGTATTTATTATTCGATAAAAATGGACAACACTTTTGATGGTTTTGTTTAAATTGGTTTTTACACCAAAACAATGTTTATAAATGTTGTCCAAATACTCCCAAGTGATTTAAAATGTTTTTACTAATTTTTTGGAGTATTTCTTGAAGTTTATTTTTGATAAAAATCGGACAACATTTCAAATTGGAGTTCGACCGGTCGCACAAGAGGTCGACCGGTACCTGAAGAGTTGAAAAAATGAAACAGAACGAAACAGAAACAAATTCTATGAAAAAAGGAGAGGGGGACCGGTCAAGGTGAGGTGAGGTCGACCGTCGCACCCTAGGCGACCTGTCGCACTTCCCCCATCGACGGTCGACCCCCGACGACATGCACTGGATCGCACTAATTTTTTCAAACGGTCGAAATCTTCAACAGGGCAACCGGTCGCCCTATGCTATTTTGTGACAACAAAGTTATGCTGTTTGAAATTTTTGACAGCAAGATTTACTTTTGATTTTTGTACAATATTTCTACATCTTGTGATCTTCTTTTTTGTAGACAAAAGTGAAGATAGAGGAGCCTATGTTGGGAGCCTATGTTGGTGAAGACTTCCCTATAAATAGAGGATGAATTGAAGACACAAGATGCAATAAACACAAGCAAATACACAACAAGAAATCTGCAAATTTCCAAACTTTCATATTCAACACTCTTGTTGTATTTATAGCCTAAGTATTTCACTTTCACATCTTGAGGTCTAGGCTTTATTTCTTGATTACACTTGCACTCAAATTGTAATATTCATTATTGAGTTGTAATCTTGATTTTTGTCATCATTCAACACAAGACATCCTTGTGAGTATTCTTGTGGAAAGAATACACTTGGGTGATCTAGGTGATAGGTGTTTCAAGAGTGTGGTGCTCTTGAGGTATTGAAGAATTTGGTATTCTTTAAGGTTGAAGATTGTGGTAATCTTCACAAGGTGCCGTTGGAGATTGTGGTAATCTTCAAGAGAGATTGTGGTAATCTCAAATGTGGTGTTGTAGAAGAGTGTGGTGCTCTTTAAGGTGATGTTGTAAGGTGTTGTATTAATTTTAAAAATTAATAAAATCTTTTTTCTTTTTGAAATCCATCCCGGAGATTATTGGTAGAGGATTAGGCATTTGAACCTCTATAAATCGACGCGTGTTGTTTACATTCCCCACCTTTATTATTGTCTTGGCGTAATTGATTCGAAAAAGAGGGCGAAATCGAAAAGATGGAGATAATCTATTCACCCCCCCTCTAGATTATCGTAGCCGCTTGGACTTACACTTTTTCTTTGTTTTATATATACACATACACACAAACATATATATATATATATATATATGTATATATAATATATTTTATATAATAGAGATTATATTATATAATATATGTATTAAATTATATTATACACTGTATATATCAAGTTTTATATTGTATAGTATATAGTTTGAAAATCATATTATATTATATATTAAAGGACACAACAAATTAAAAATATATAAAATATATAAAATAAATTTATCGACTAATAAATATTCAATTGGTAAAAATAAAAAATATATAAAAATATAAAATTAATTTACCGACAGATAAAAAATTCTAACAGTAAAAAAATTAAATAATAAAGAAAATAATAAAATAATAATTTACCTACGGAAAAAATTCCTAAGTAATTACCGACAACATCAATTTTCATTGGTAATTTTTTTAAAAAAGTAAAAAAAAAAATAAAAAAAGGTTAATGATGAAATTGGTCTCCGTTAGTAAAAATTAAAAAAAAATAATAATAATAAAATATATACATGCGCATTTAAGACGGAATTAATTGCCTTCATAAAAAATAAAATAATAAAAGCAAAACTAAAATACTTTGTAAAAAGTAAACAAAAATTCATTAAAAAAATAGAGTACATGATGTCTACAATTTTTAGGTTTGGTGACATCAATTAATTAAATAAATCTTTGACATGATTTAATGATAGTTATATAATTTTGTGTTACTAAAATATAGCTTAAAAAGTGTTACAATCAATAAAATATATTGTTGCCAAGAGTGCTTCTTAAATAAAGTGATACCTATTTGCGTTACAAAAGAAATAACAAAAACAAAGTGATACTTAAAAAGTGTTACTTATGTAAAAGTGTTACATATAAGCGTTACATATTGATAAAAGTGTTACCTATTTGCGTTACAAAAGAAATAACAAAAAAAAAGTGATACTTAAAAAGTGTTACTTATATAAAAGTGTTACATATAAGTGTTACATATTGATAAAGTGCTACAAAAGTGTTACACAAATATTGTAATGTAAAAAGTGTTACAAACATGTGTTACATATGTACCTTATGTAAAAAGTGCTACAAAATTACGTAATGTCATTTATGTTGTAGTGACGTTTAGGACAAACTATTGCTCAAATGGGATTATAATGGTTAAAATATTCACTTATATTCCTAATGTATTTTTAGTTGCAAAAATGTTTGATCCTAGAGTAAGATTAGATGGTTTAGAAGAATTGTTAAGAATTTATTATAATGCTTTGTTTCCTATTAAAGAACATGACACTCTCATTCCAAGCGTAGTAATAGCTAATGCTAAACAATGTTTATATGAAATTTTTAGAGAATATTCAATAAAGTATGGCGATAGTTTTAGAAGCTCATCTAGTTCTACTACTTCTACACTTGATGTTGAAAATACTAGTGATATTGGTATTTTTAATGAGGTGGCGGTATTTGCACCATTGGAGCAGTTTTATGACGCGAGGATACCAAAACGTTCGAGAGGAGGCATAACCCCTTATCTTAAACTTGATACATATTTAACATCTCCTTTTGATTATACTGAATTTGTAGTAGGGAAGTCAAAGTTCGATCTGTTAAAGTGGTGGTCAAAGAGGTCTTCCTCTTTTCCTATAGTAACATTAACTGCGAAGGAAATATTAGTCGTTCCTGCCTCAACCGTTTCCGTAGAGCAAGTATTCGGTGAGGGAGGTTATATTTTGGATCCTAGACGATCTAGATTAACAATCGAAAATCTAGAGGCTCAAGCACTGCTCCACGATTGGACAAAAGCCGTGGCGCGTGATCAAGTCACCAATTTTGATGATTCCGAAGAAAGCGACACTATTGATACCAGATCAAACAATGAGTCACAAAATGATTGAAGAATCACGTTGCCACCTTCCCTAAGGTAAGTAGAAGGTAAGAGAACTACGCAGGTTTTGATTTCTCTATGAGGATACGTAGGCAATTTTATTTTAATATTCAAAGTTAAATTTAAAATTTTTAACTTAGAATATTAAAATAAAATTCAAACCTTTTTTTTTTTTTTTTCTTCTTTGTGGTTTGTACTTTGTAATTTAAATTTTATACGAAATTGTAGTAACTTGTAATTTTATTTTTAAATTGTACTTTGGAATTGTAATACCTTAGAATTTTTCATTTGTAGCTTGTAACTTAAATTGTTTTTAATAAAGTTGTAAATTGTAAGTTGTAATTTTACTTTTAAAGCAATAAAGTCAATTTGTTCTTACTCAATTTCACTTCCTTCATCAATTGTGTTAATTTATTCAATTTTAAAAATAGAAAAAAAATGAATAAAACTGGAACCGAACAGGAAACAGCCGGTTTACGAACCGCCGGTTCAGAACTGGAACCTTAACCGAAACCGTCTATAAGACGGTTAGGTTCCGGTTCTACCCTTTGGGATAACCGGAACCGACGGTTCGGAACCGTTGAACACGTCTACCCCCATTCTCATCTCTTACACTCACAAATCTCTACACACACATACATTACACACACGGACATACAAATTACACACACACACGCACATACAACATTACACACACAGACCCACACAAATTTTACACATAAACACACACACACACCAACACTTGAAATACACAGACACAAACACACATACACAGTCTTGACACACACACTAAATCACTAAATCACACACACACACATACAACGTCTCTCACACACACTCACACACTAAAATTAATAAATCCATTAAATACACACGCATTCTTACACAAAACATAAACCAAATCCAAAAGTTTGAATTAATCATTATTGACATCAATAAATATAACAAAACCAAGTTTTTATAAAAAAATAAATTTACTTACTAATTAACTTTCTTGGTTGAGTTATACAACTATACTTGCGGAGGGCCGATATGTATGAGTGTTGATGTTGAAATATGAAAATGATCCTCTGACGATCTCATTCTCTCAGTGATCCATGCCACTTTACGGTCTTGCGAGCAGATCTTCTCACGTGACGATCATCTTCTGATTTGGATCTAACTTCCTTCATCATGGATGGTTATACACCAGTTTTCTAATAAGCAATGAAAGGCTCCCTATAGAGCGCCCAAGTCAGGCGATCTAACCAAGTGCGATTCCGAAAGGAGCGATTCCTTTTTCACCACCGGGCGCCGCTACCGGTATTACCCACCCTAATTCAATTGTTAGATAGTTAGGCCAACGTCTTTGGTTTGGCTATTCATCACTATGGTCAAAATGAATCGGTGAGTTAGCTTGGCCTATAAATACACATCCATTTTCCCATTCCTCTCATCAGACTTTGAAACTATTCACTTACACGGACCCGTGAATGGAGTAAGTGTTGTCTCGATTGGGTGTATAGTTATTGAAAAGGTAACATTGTACTATTGAAAGAGAAAGAAAGGATCCGGCCCTTACCTATGAACTTGTCGACTTTGCAGTAAAATAAAAGAATAGGATTTCAAAATCTCTTTCATTAAGGTAGGGATGACATGTTAAATTTACTTATTGATTAACTTTCTTCATTTTGATGGACATTTAATAATGTCTTTGTTCTATACTGCGCGCATTCTTAATAATTAATATTTAATTTGAAGCTATTGTACGAAATTACTTCCTAGATTTATTATCTTAATTGGTCAATTGTGTACTAGAGTAGGAGGATTTAGTCATCAAACTATTAGATACCATTAGAATAACACAAAAATTCCTGTCAGACCGTTTAACAAGTCTGACCTGTTAGACGGCTCTGACCCGCGGATCTGGTGGCATTTCCGTAATATTAGCAGTGGTGTTTTAGTAGTTTTCAGGGACCACCGGTATCAACAGTTCTTCTAAAAGGTATTAGATGTCCTTCTAAAAAGTATTAACAGTTCTTCTTAAATGTATTAGTAGTTCCTGAAGAGTATTTTAGTATTTCTCTTGAATATCACTAGAAATGTATTAGCAGTCCCTCAAAAATATATTAGTAATTCCTCGAAAAAGTATTAGTAGTTCCCTGAAGAGTATTTTAGTAGTTTCCCCGAATATAAATAAAATTTTCTCTCGAAATGTATTAACAGTCTTTCTGAAAAGTATTAGCCGTCCTTCTAAAAAGTATTAGCAGTTCTTCTGAAATATATTAGTAGTTCCCTAAAGAGTATTTTATTATTTCTCCTGAATATACTCTCGAATGTATTAGCAGTCACTCAAAAAAGTATTAGTAGTTCCTCGAAAAAGTATTAGTAGTTCCCTGAAGAATATTTTAGTAGTTTTCCTGAATATAATTAAATTTTTCTCCCGAAATGTATTAAGAGTCCTTCTGAAAAGTATTAGCCATCCTTCTAAAATGTATTAGCAGTTCTTCTGAAATGTATTAGTAGTTCCCTGAAGAGTATTTTAGTATTTCTCATTAATATACTCCCAAAATGTATTTCAGTCCCTCAAAAAGTATTAGTAGTTCTTCGAAAAAATATTAGTTTTTCCAATAAAAAATATTAGTAGTCTCACTAAAAAGTTTTAGTAGTTTCTTAAAAAGTATTACTTTTTCTAACAATTAAAATAATAATATTCAAACCAAAACAACAACTATAATTAATTGATGCAGCAATCAATGGTCTATTGACCTTGCGTTAGAAGAGGGACTTGCGGTCCTTATCGAGGTGGAGCTTAGTGGGCGTGAACCTTCAATAATAATAGTATTTGGATCAGAGGTCGCCGGAGAGAGGGGTGCTCATCAGGACACGGTGGACGC
This sequence comes from Rehmannia glutinosa, assembly GCA_016081115.2. Lineage (NCBI taxonomy): Eukaryota > Viridiplantae > Streptophyta > Magnoliopsida > Lamiales > Orobanchaceae > Rehmannia > Rehmannia glutinosa. The sequence goes on along the minus strand of CM071932.1, from coordinate 38,114,439 downwards.
TCGACGGCGCGGTGAAATGCACCTTTCGGTTCTTTCTTTGGGAGGTGACGTGTACTTCACTTTCGCCTCCAGAAGTGGAGAGTGTTGTTAGTTTTCTCTGCTAACATTGTTGGGATCCGGATGGCTCTTTTTTTTTTTATTGCACTGGGTTTTGGAGTTTGGGTCCCTAGATCAGGTTAAGTTGGATCCGTCTAACGTATTATAACCGTTAGACCGTCTGACAGGAGACCTCCTCTTAGAATAAACATAATAATATGTAGAGTTGAAAAGTGGCATCGAAGTACCCATTGAAGTATGTTAATATGTGAATAAGTTAATTAGGATATTAAGATAACCTTTGAAATAGAATTAGATAATAAGCCCAAGATACAGTATGTATGTTTGCACAAGACAATAGTTAAAATATTATTTGAGAATAATATTTTTGTCATACAAAATAAATAATAGTAATTATAGACATAATGGTAATAGGAATACTAATATTAATGAAAGAAAGAGATAAATTATAATCTCGTCATTAAATATATCTCGTCATAAAATTTAACAAAAAACCAACATATAGTGACGTGAAAATGAAGATACAATGACGAGATGTTTTGTCATTAAAGTACTATTTAATGAGGGGAAATGACTATATAATGATGAAATTCATTATCACTGAAATTGATTTTTAATGACGGTATAATCTCCTCATTAAATATATTGAAGTAATAATGACGGGACCTATTTACCATCATTATTTACTTTTACCTAGGAGGGCAATAATGAGGGGTCCGTGACGGGAATTTCCCATCATTAAAAGTTTTTAATGACGAATTCTGAACATATAATGACGAAATTTTCTGTCATTACAAATCAATTTTCTTGTAGTGTGAATATAATTAAATTTTTCTCCCGAAATGTATTAAGAGTCCTTCTGAAAAGTATTAGCCGTCCTTCTAAAATGTATTAGCAGTTCTTCTGAAATGTATTAGTAGTTCCCTGAAGAGTATTTTAGTATTTCTCATTAATATACTCCCGAAATGTATTAGCAGTCCCTCAAAAAGTATTAGTAGTTCTTCGAAAAAATATTAGTTTTTCCAATAAAAAATATTAGTAGTCTCACTAAAAAGTTTTAGTAGTTCCTTAAAAAGTATTACTTTTTCCTAACAATTAAAATAATAATATTCAAACCAAAACAACAACTATAATTAATTGATGCAGCAATCAATGGTCTATTGACCTTGCGTTAGAAGAGGGACTTGCGGTCCTTATCGAGGTGGAGCTTAGTGGGCGTGAACCTTCAATAATAATAGTATTTGGATCAGAGGTCGCCGGAGAGAGGGGTGCTCATCAGGACACGGTGGACGCTCGACGGCGCGGTGAAATGCACCTTTCGGTTCTTTCTTTGGGAGGTGACGTGTACTTCACTTTCGCCTCCACAAGTGGAGAGTGTTGTTAGTTTTCTCTGCTAACATTGTTGCGGGATCCAGATGGCTCTTTTTTTTTAATTGCACTGGGTTTTGGAGTTTGGGTCCCTAGATCAGGTTAAGTTGGATCCGTCTAACGTATTATAACCGTTAGACCGTCTGACAGGAGACCTCCTCTTAGAATAAACATAATAATATGTCGAGTTGAAAAGTGGCATCGAAGTACCCATTGAAGTATGTTAATATGTGAATAAGTTAATTAGGATATTAAGATAACCTTTGAAATAGAATTAGATAATAAGCCCAAGATACAATATGTATGTTTGTACAAGACAATAGTTAAAATATTATTTGAGAATAATATTTTTGTCATACAAAATAAATAATAGTAATTATAGACATAATGGTAATAGGAATACTAATATTAATGAAAGAAAGAGATAAATTATAATCAAACAAAAAAGATAAAACAAGATTCTATAGAAAAATAGTAAAATCATGCGCTGATTAGATGCAGACACATATATATGACTCGTATATATAACTAATAAACTTTTAAGTAATAATATACAAATATACAGATATTTCACTCAATATGTCATGTGCTAGCTAGTTTAATTAGCTTTTATGTGTATGCTAATAAAATACATTAAGTATATCAAAATTGGAAGCAATTTAGATAGCTGTTGGTTTATAAATATACATGTGTGCTGATCTTTATCCCTGAACTACATGTATATATAAAATTAATTAAAGTACTAATATAACCCTTCAACACTATAATATAATATAATAGTATTTATTTCACCGCCTCAAACTCATTGAAGTTTAAACATATGTAATATGCTGAGCATTTTTACACACAACACACACAAATGAGAGAAACAAAACCAAATGAATGAAAACAGAAAGCGACGCACATACACGCAGAAAAAGAGAGACAAGAAATAGAATGGCTTCCGTGTGGTTCAAGCTATCAGGAGAGTATTGACTTGAATATATATTATTAGTAGGGTAGTCTTTGTTCTATTTTAGAATTTCTCCATTTCAATATTAAGTTTCGAATTAAGGTTCATTGGTCATACTGTGTTAACAAAGTTAATTGCTATTGTTAAGTTTCATAAAGATTGTCTGTTGCTGGTATTTAATTATTATGTGGCGAGATTCTTGTGTTAAATTGCTAAGTGGAATAGTAGTTTCACGTTCTTAATTACAAGAATTGATCCTTAACTTCCCTTTCTAATTTCAGACTTGGGATTACGATATATATGTGTGTGTATATATGTGTGTACGTGATGTTGCTTTTTCCTGCAGCTCACTCCAAGTCAAGGAATTTGTAAGTCCTAAGGAGTGATGTGTAAGGTTTAAAAGACGGAGGTTGAATAAATCTTACCAACTTTTCGTTTTAGTCCTTTTAAAATATTTTCAGAGTTAACTCAAATCAACTAAGTCCTTGAGGGACAGCTAGGTTGACTTACACAACAAAGTCACCCACTCAACAGACTCGACTGAGCTATTGATAGTATAACTTAGTTGTTTTCAGCTAACACTTAGTAGTTCAGTTGATTTGGTTTTGTCAGCGTAAGACTTTTCACCCTTATGAATTTAAGCATGTTTTTCAACACTTGTTTTAGCAATAATTATTATCAGCAGATTTAAGCAAGTTTAACTTTATCCGCAGCTATAAAATAAATGCAAGAAATGAACTATGTTGAAAAGTAAAATGAACACAAGTAGTTTTGTAGTGGTTCGAGGATGGAGTAATTCCTCTAGTCTACTCGTCTCCAACTCCTAGAGGAATCCACTAAGTAACTTAAGCTTGGTTACAAATTAGTTATCAGTCCGAGACAATTTTGATCACACAGCCTGCTGCTCATGGGACTCAGCTTCTTCACAAGACAGATGTCCTGTTACTTCAGCCTCCTTCAAACCCTTGGACTTGATCACTTAGCCCTCCAATAGGTTCAAAGCACCGGTATTCCAAAGTGATGTCCTTCTTCTTCACTCGACCGAGTCTTCACTTCACTTCACACAGCTGAGACACAGTTGGGTCTTCTCTTCGATCTTTAGTCGAGTCTTGTAATCTTCAACTTAGCTAACTCCAACTCAGCTTATACAACCCTATCTATTACAAGTTGAATTACATAGAAAATGGGGTGACAACTTCCTAATCTAAGTTTTACATTGTATCACCAAAATCTAAGCATAAATTTTCTCAACAATTTCCCCATTTTTGATGATGCCAAAACTTAAATAAATACAACAAAGTAAATAGTGCAGTAACAAGGAATGAATGTGTAGAATATGTCAATTTTATTTGAACATGTCATTCTTGTACTTTACAGACGCACTTTACAAAGCTTTTTACAAAGTATAACCTATACAATGTAATAGAGCTATATACATATATCCTTACAAATGTATCAGAGCATTAGGATATTACATAATACTTACAGTTTTATGTATTTACAACTAAGTAAATTACAATGAAGGGGTTCAACCGTCTTCAATGCTTCGGCTGCTTCCTTCTTCCCTCTTCATCCTCAGCTCTCCTTCTGTCTTCTTCAGCTCTTCTTCTTTTTCTATCTTCTTCCTCCCTCTTCTTTTTCTCATAAGCTCTTTTAGCAGCAGGGTCATCGCTTCTCTACCTTTCTTCTCATTCATGGTTGAGCCTTTCATTTTCTTCTTCTTGCCTCTTTCTACCCTCTTCATTCTTCCTTTCCACCTCTCTATTGGAAAGCTCATCCAGCCCAGCCCAGTAGATTAATCCTTTTTTCTGTGGATCAATATACCGAACATCCTTAGGTTTTGGCTGTGATGGAGTATCTCTACCTCTTCCACCACTACCAAACCTTCCCCTTCCTCTTGGAGTGTACTGTAGGCGTGCCTTTGTAGTCTGCTGACTTCTTGAACTCTGCTGCCTATCAGCTAGTTTAGACAAGTTGAGTCCTTTCTCCGAATACAGATCCCACGCCTGGGGTAGAGTCATGTTCTTGAAGTATCCTTCTGCAGTTAGAGTTTGAAATTTCTCTAAGGACCTCAGCTCAGATCCTGCATCAGGCAATGTAAGCTCACGAGGGGGTCTCACAGCTGGGGAATCCTTTAACAGTCCAGCTGGGGGGGCCTTGATACTTTGCCTTTAGATTTTCAACTCTCTTATGATATTTCACAACTACCTTTTCAAATTCAGCTTCAATGGCCTCTCGAGACTTCTTGAAGGCCAAATCAGCTTTCTCTTCAACATTTAGATTTTGAGCCAGCTAAATGAGGATAGAGACAGTCACTTCACCTTGCTGAGGGGTCTTAGCAAGCATAATTTTCAGAGGCGGCTTCTTCATTTCACTGGCTTCCCCCTTACTACTTGCTTTCCCCTTACTTTCATTTCCTTTCTTATTACTCCCTTGCTTCTTACAAAATCTTCCCCTTTTTGGCATCATCACCAAAGGCTAAGGCCAACTGAGGGAATACTCCTCCAAGGAATAGATCAATCTTGTTTTGATCATGTCCATCTTGTCATGACTCTTGGAGTATATTGCTTGGAATTCAGATCGCAGAGCCTTCGTCTCTGTTGCCATTAGCTTCATTTCTATTTGGAGCATCATAACCTCCGTACGCATGTTGGCCTCTGTTTTTGAAGTTCTGCCTTGTGTTGTGCTTTTAGCAACTCCATGTCACGTTTATGAGACTAATCCATCCTGAAGATATGGTCCTTTCGATGCTGCTAAAATTTGGCGTTTTCTGAGCTCCAGATCACCATTTTGGCAAAAAGAGATTTGAAGTATGTGACCTGCTTACGCCTTAGTGCTTTAGTTTGCCCAATCCATTATCTGATCCTTAAAATGGTTCCTCAGATATCTCTTGTGATATTTGTATCTCTGTTGTCGAGCCGTTGGTTGACTGCTGCGAATTCGTGTTCCATATTTTCAATTTCAATACAGATGGCCTTGAAGGCTTTGCGGAAGTCGGCTACATCAACGGACTACTCTTCAGGCCACACAACATCAAAGTCAAACCCAATCGAACCATTGTAGTTTCAGCAGGAGTTCCAAGTTCTTCAGCTGGGACTTGGACGGTGTTCTTTGCACTTTCAGAAGCTGACTCTGCTTCCAATGGTACATGAGCCTCGAAAGGAAAGTAGTCAACAAACAAATCCTCTGGAAAAATAGGAATTTTCACATCCTCAACCTGTGGAGCTTTTCCCTTTTCCTTCATTAAATCTTCAGCTCTTTGTGCCTCGGCTGTCTCAGCGTCATCGACATTTGGTGCCGCTGTGTTAGCCTGCGGAGCTGATTGATCCTCAGCTGTCTTAACAGCTTCATTGACATCAGTGGTATCTTCCTTTTGAGTAGTTTGTTCCTCGTCTGGGAAGGTGATGGCACCATGGGAGGTGGGCCATCAACCAGTGTGAAGTTTATGGGAGCAGATTTGTCACTAGCTTGTCTCCTCTTTGCCTGGGCCTCCTCAATAACTTTGTCCTCAGATGATTTTTCAATAGGACTGGACTCAACTTCATCATCGGTTCCCAAGAATTCAACATCCACATTCTCTTGAGAATCATGAAGAGCACTGATCTCTTCTTCTTCTATGAATTCTTCTTGAGTGGCTGGTACTTGTTCTTCGAATTTCTTACCGAGGGAAGTCTCAACCTCCTCTGGGCTTTCATTACCCTCAACAATCTTAACTACTGATGGGCCTTGGGCCATCCCTTTTATAGTCTCAACTGCAACAGGGTCTTCAACATATATCTCTTTAGCAGACTGAGCTGCTTTGGGGTCTTCAGTGGCATCCGTCGGAGTCTCAACTCCTTAGATTGCACTTTCATGGCCAAGAGTCTCAACCACACTCTACTGCATAATGATAGTATTTTCTTCGCTTCCTTACTTCTCTTTGATATTGTCTCCCACAACCTCCTCTGACCCAGCTATGGTGGTTTGAGTTTCCCCCTCAGCTGGTGCACTAGCTGAGTCTTGAGCAGTGGGGTCACTTGAAACCTGAGACACGACTACATTTCCTTTTGAGAGATCAGTCGTTAGGGCAGGTGTCTCAACACATTCTTCAGGGATTGGCTTGGCTAAGTTCCCTCTTCTACACCATCCCCAGCTTCATCACCATTCTTCCTAGTATTTTCATCCTCAGAGTGCACTGGAGATGTGGTAGCATCAATCGTTCTCACCATCTCCATAATGTCTGGGCTAGGAGAGATAAAAATTGAAGAAGACTCTCCTTGGCCCTTTTTCAAACATTGCTCGTGCATCTCTTTGGATTCTTTCGGTCGTCTTTGTGACCCACCTTTTTTTTCACCAGACGCCAGGTCAATCTCATCGTCCGCCGCCGCTAGCAGCACGGGGCACTTTCAGGCACTCCTTCAAAGGGACAGGGTTGAGGTTGTTTGGGATTCCTTAATTGCCTTGGCCTTTGCCTTGCACTTCTCCTCGTCATTCTTTTCAAAGAGGATGGACATACAAAAATCAGGGTCCAGGGTAGAACGGACTGGAATGTTCCCTAGGAAATTCAAGAGTTCTTCTTCTTCTTCTACGAACTCTGGATGCTGGAATTGAGCTCTGGCAGAGCTCAACTTCTAATTCCTCCATACCGCCAGCCTCTCCTGGACATCTGGGTATGCTGGAGATAGCATAACCAGATCATCATCATCCTCGTCTTCAGCTTTAGGCACGAGGGGAGCTCTTTAATCCGCATTTGATTGGGCATCTGTTTGAGGAGAGTGAACAACTAACTCCTCAGACTGCTCAGCTGTGCCCACTTATTTGTCTTCAGCTGTCTCGCGAATAGTTGTTTCTTCCATATTCTGCTGATCTCAACCATCTGACTCTTCTACATCAACAGTGGTTTTCTCACCACTTTCAACTTGCTTAGACTGCTCCTCTTCTACTTCAGCAGTCTCTTTCAAAGCTCCAGTACCAGATTCGGCTGGTACTTCCAAGGCAGATCTTCTTACTAATTGCCTGCTCTTGGTTCGGACAAGAGAAATCTCTTCCTTTTCTTATTCTTCTTCGTCGATGGCAGCTGGCTCTGCTATCTTTATCTTCTTAGCTACAACTGGCTTTCGAGACACAACTGAGCGCTTCATTTTGACGACTGGAGAAGGTGTAAGGTAATCCTTCTCGATCTCCCTTTCTTTGGGACAGTCTTTGGTCTTCCACGGCTGCGGGCGGGCGAAGGTGCTTTGCTTTCTTTGCAAAGAACTTTTTTTTCCTTCTGCACATGCTTTGGAGAGGTAGTGTTTGCAGTTGCAGTAGTGTCCTCGGGGACAGGATTAGATGACTCACCTTTGCTGGTGTCAGCTCTTCTTGCATGGGCTTGCCTCTAAGCAGCTGAGAGGTTCGCCTTGAACATCTTTTTATTCACATAGATGGGTTTCCCATTCCTGAGAGGAATTCCCTTTACCTTCTTCAAATGGCTAATCACGAGGCCATACCCCAACGAACTAACAAACAAACCATCATCATTGATAGTCTTGTTCATCACGTTCTAGCAAATTTGACTGAAGATGAACTCAACCCAGTTCACTTTCTTCTCCTCCAGAATAGCAGCCATGACAGTCAGCTTCGTCCTAGACAGCTAATTGAAGCTGCCAAACTTCATATATATGCACTTGGACACCACGTCCATGAGTTTATGATAATCGTCCTTGATGAGAGACTTATTGGCTGTGTAAACAACCTTAGCAGCAGACTTTGTCTTGGCGATTTCCTTCCACGCCGGAGCTAGGTTGATGTCCTTTTCAGCGATTTCCTTCAGCCCAGTCAAATGAAGGTAGCAGTGAGTAGCCAAATCCACATCAGTTATCTTTATCTCGATGATGTGGACGGATGAACGGATTTCTCCGTCATGAACCTCAACATTCACATAGAACATGACCACCTCTTCAAGATAGGTGTGCAAAAACTCCATCGTTATAAATCCCTTGAGACCAGATTTCTCTAATTTTTCAGCAATCTTCTTAGCAAGGGCTTTATCAACCCCTTGATTCACCAGTCCTTTGAAATCCACGGTCGAACCAGAGTGGATCTTCTCAGCCATCTTCACGAAGTCGTAACTTGGAGCCATTTCAGAGATAGGAACTTGAAAGCTTGAACTTTGAACAGAGTACGAACTAGGGTTTTGATGTGTTTGCAGAGAAAACTTTTGCCTTTGCTTTGAGAGAGATGAGTGTGAACTGAGGAGAAAGAAAATGAAATTTGAGTATATATGGGATGTGAGGGGACGGTTTTTGGAATTCAAAAAGGTTGATCATGATCAACAGTTGAGATTAAAAGCTTGTAACCGCATTAATTTTCCTGCATTAAATGCAGTAGGATTTATATCCAATCATAGGCTAAACGGGTACAGGCTTTACATTGACACCATAATTACTGATGATGTCATGCCCAAAAATATTCTTGCTCGCAGAAAATGACTGCGTTTTGTCATTTAGCTCATAAATAACTCAACTATCTTCCAAAAGTGACTTAACTCTGCTTCTCTCTTCACATAATGATCACTCAGCTGTCAGCTAACTCCATACAGCTGACTAGCCGTCTTAAATTTCCCACTTGGCTGAAAAATGAAACTTTGTTGATTTCCAACGTTCTCTTCTTTGACTCTGCTAATTGAGTATTCTGAGCCTCCTAGCTCAACTCAATCAATCCTAGCTCATTTTTAAGCTCTTCAAACCTTTATTCACATAATGGCCTAGTGAATATATCAGCTAACTGCTTGTCAGTTGATATGTATTCCAAAGTGATGTTCTTCATTTCAACATGATCTCTTATGAAATGATATCTGACACCAATGTGCTTAGTTCTTAAATGCAATACAAGATTTTGAGTTATTGCAATAGCACTTGTGTTATCACACATAATTAGAATCTCATTTTCTTCTATATCATAATCTCTCAGTTGTTGCCTCATCCATAATACTTGGGCACAACAGCTGCATGCAACTATGTACTCTACTTCAGCTGTGGATGTAGCTATTGAGTTTTGTTTCTTGCTGAACCAATAAACTAATCTATTTTCAAGCATTTGACAGGTACCTGATGTACTTTTCCTGTCTACTCTACATCCAACATAGTCTGAGTCTGAGTAGCTAACTAGTTTGAATCCTCCGTCCTTTGGATACCATAATCCAACTTCTTGGCATCCCTTCAAATACCTTAGGATTCTCTTCACTGCAGTCATGTGACTCTCTTTTGGTGCATATTGAAATCTAGCACATACACCTATAACAAAGGTGATGTCTGGCCTACTTGCTGTGAAATAGAGCAATGATCTAATAAGGGCTCTATACCTGGTTTCTACAGCTTTGCCATTTGCATCCATATCCATCTTGACTGATGTATTCATGGGAATCTTTACTGATGACTTCTCTTCCATGCCAAATTTCTTCATCAAATCTCTGGTATACTTGGTTTGATTTTTTTTTTTTTTTTATAAAGTGATCAGATATATAAAAAAGAAAAAGATGGTGCTGCTTACAAGCCAAGCAGCTAGCATAAACTAAAAGTGAAATGCCTCAAAGTTCGATCAAAAGGAACTAAATGAAACTGCTTACAAGCCAAGCAGATAGCCAAAATTGGGGCCTCGTTAAAACCTATCAAAGTAAAACCCAGAGGGAAAAACCTTTGATAGGAAAAAGAGTACCCCAGAAATATGTAAACCGAAATGAAATCGCCCGCATCTCTTGTCTTCATTCAACTCAAAGACAATCGACTCAGAATCGTGTATGACCACTCCAAGGGGACGTCCATCTTAGAAAGTTTATCCGCTACTTTGTTGCCCTCCTCGTAGATATGTGAGACTCAACTCCATGTGAGAGATATAGTGAAGTGTCATCCTCCATCTAGCTAAGAACTTCCATGGTACCTGAAGAGATCTTGTTTCCAGTAACCCGCATACGTACGTTGAGTCCGATTCTAACCACAACTTGATAAATGTTTTTATCAAGATTTTGATGATTTTGTTTAAATGAGTTTTTATACCAAAACAATGTTTATAAATATTGTCCAAATACTCCCAATTGATTTAAAATGTTCTTACTAATTTTTTGGAGTATTTCTTGAACTTTATTTTTGACAAAAATCGGACAACACTTCAATTTGGAGGTCGACCGGTCGAGCAAATGGTTCGACCCGTATCTGAAAGCATGAAAAATAAAACAGGATGCACTGACTTGAAAAAACTGAGGAGGGCGACCGGTCCAGGGCAGGACCGACCGGTCGTACCCTTGGGCGACCGGTCGAACCCCCCTGTGACCGGTCGCACCCTTCCCCAAATGGTACCTGGATCACACTATTTTTCTCTAATGTTCGAAATTTTCTATAGAGCAACCGGTCGCGCTGTGTAATCTTTTGACAACAAAATTTATACCGTTGGACATCCTTATCAGCAGATTTGCTTTTCATTTTTGTACAATATTTCTACATCTTGTGATCTTCTTTTTGTAGACAAAAGTGAAGAAGGAGGAGCCTATGTTTGTGAAGACTCTCCTATAAATAGAAGATGATTTGAAGACACAAGTGAAGTACAATACAAGCAAATACACAACAAGAAATCTGCAAATTTCTAAGCTTTCATATTCAACACTCTTGTTGTATTTATAGCCTAAGTATTTCACTTTCACATCTTGAGGTCTAGGCTTGATTCTTGATTACACTTGCACTCAAAATTGTATTATTCTTTATAAAGTTGTAATCTTGAATTTTTGGGTTCATCATTCAACACAAGATATCCTTGTGAGTGTTCTTGTGATAAGAACACACTTGGGTGATCTAGGTGTTAGGTGCAAGAAGATTATGGTAATCTTCTTATTGAAGAGTTTGGTGCTCTTTGAGGTGTTGAAGAATTTGGTATTCTTCAAGGTTGAAGATTGTGGTAATCTTCAAGGTAGATTGAGGTAATCTCCAAAGAGGTGCTGTAAGGTGATGTTATATTAATTGTGGTAATTAATAAAATATTTTTTCCTTTTTGAAATCCATCCCGGAGATACTGGGGTGGTAGAGGACTAGGCCCTAGGTGGGTTGAACCTCTATAAATCGAGGCGTGTTGTTTAATTTCCGCACCTTTATTCTTGTCATTTATTTGTTCATTCGAAAAAGAGGGCGATTTGCGAAAAATCGGCATAATCTATTCACCCCCCCTCTAGATTATCGTAGCCACTTGGACTAACAAGTGGTATCAAAGCCAAACTCTTTGGTTAGCTCGTTCCGAGTAAAGAGGAAAGATCCATGGCTACGAACGAGAGCTATCTACCAACCGGCGCATCATTCAATAGACCGCCTCTTTTCGACTCCAACAATTATGCATTTTGGAAGGATCGAATGGAATGCTTCTTACAAGGTTGCGGGTTCGATATTTGGAACACGGTTATAAATGGAGTATCCAACCCAATGAAGAAAAAAGAAGACGGCACTCAAATTCCCAAAGCCCTTAAAGATTATGATGATGAAGACAAGAAAATATTCTCCTTAAACGGTAAGGCTCTTAACATTCTTCATTGTTCTCTTACCGCTACGGAGTATAATCGAATTAGAGGTATTCGATCCGCTCATGATGTGTGAGAAAAATTAGAAAATATCTATGAAGGCACCAAGAAAGTTAAACAAGCTATAAAACAATGCTTGTTAAAGATTTTGAAAATTTCACAATGCTCGAGGGTGAAGGGATTTCAAAAATGGTTGAAAGGCTCGATAACATTGTAAATTCTTTGTGGGCACTCGGAAAAGTCATTTTGGAAGAAGACAAAGTTACCAAAGTTTTAAATGTTCTTCCCGGCTCTTGGACCGAAAAGGTGACGCTATCATGGAAGCTCAAAATTTAGAAACTCTAAATTTTGATGAGCTTATTGGAAATCTTATCATCTATGAAGCATATGCAAATGAAAGGAGTAATTCAAAAGCATCCACCTCTCAACCGGATTTTATAACAACTTGGGATGAGCTCCTTACAACTTCCGACGATGAAGAAGCCGAGTAATGTCTAATGGGAATCGAAGAAGACAATGAGGTACGCTCTAACCCATCTACTTCTTTTAGTAATGAATTGCATGATGATTATGATGAATTGCAAAATGATTTTGATGAGCTTCAAAATGAATTCCAAAGCTTGCTTTTTAAATATAAGAATCTGAAAAAGGAATTCAACACCATGAATAATGAAAAGGATAGTTTACATGCTTCTTATGAATCTCTTACTAGTGCTCATAATGTTATACTTGATAAGATTAGAATTCTTGAAGAAGAAAATAGTACTCTAGTTAAGGATATTGATTGCATGAAAAGGGATATGTTGAAGTTTAAATTGAGTACCGATAAAATGACCAAAATTCTTGATGTTCAATGTTGTGATCATTTGAAACTAGGACTTGGTTATAAGCCTAATGTTATTAATGTTAAGAAAAAGAACCAAGTCTCTATGCATGTTGGTCATTATGCTTCTAGAAATATTACTTGTTTCTATTGTGGTAAAATTGGTCACACGACTAATACTTGTCGGGTTAAAAATAGTTCTAATTATTATTGGAGACCTAAAAATCTCAATGTTAATTCCAAAGGACCCAAACACTTGAGGGTACCACAAGAAAATTTTATGTTAGGTACTCGGCGCAATAAAAATCAAAGGAGTTTTAAATTGTCGTATAGACAACAAACGATCGCGCCATATGATCAAACGAGGAGATATTACCAACAAAATTATTTTTCAAGAAGAAGGTATAATCAACAATGGGAAAGATATAACCTTTGGCAATGGAGAAATTGGTAACTCTTATCATCTTCTTGTAGTATGCATTGTCTTTTATAATTATTGCACATTTTTATGTCTTTAATTTTGTATTGTTTGATAAAATTCTTTATAAAAATGGTTCTTAAAAATGAGGTCTCAATTTTATATTCTAGTATTTTCAAATTTCAAAAGAGACCTTATATGGATTTTCAATAAGCACTTGTTTTATCAAACTTTTGTTGATTCCTTAAATAGCATAGTATGTGCTACTTGTTCAACTTCTATGTTGTTCAATATTGTGTATATTATTCGATATCACTATGCTCTTGTGCAAGATATTTTGTCAAGTTTTTGCAGGAAATATTTTGGTTTTAAGGAACAAATGATCGTAGACTTATCCATAGTCATCTACGTCATAAAGTGTCAAGATTGTGAAAGGCATATTGGTTGACAAATTAATTCGAGGTATGTTTATCAACTTTCATTATTCTTTAAGACTCGAAATTCTTCATGCCTTATGCCTATTTGCTCGATTTTAAAACTATCCCAACGAATCTCATTAAAGTGTCGTTAAAAGAAATTTTCAAATATTTGAAAGACACTTCTTCTTATGGCTTATTTTATCCAAAATTTTAAAACGTTAAATATTTTTCGGGATAACAAGTTCGGTGAAAATAGTTTCTCAACAAATGGTCATTCATAACCAAACAAATATATTGAGATTCAATATTTTTTAAGGGATTGTACCGCTTAAACAAAAATTTGAGATGTGTTTAATTCTGTCTCAAAGATAACTCGCGGACATTTGTTTTTAATCGTTAATCGCCGAGTCTTTTACCTCATTTCGAGCTTTTTTAGGCATAATGTATATTGAATGAGGTCTATGTTTGCAATTTGCATGTTTTCAAAACTTAGGGGTGAAAAATCGGATTTTTGATGTAAAATTTGGACAGAAAACAGAACTGGTGTTCAGGCACCGGTCGCCCTACCCGTCGACCGGTCGCCCTAGTTGATTTCAGGGATAAAATTGGTTATGTCCTTCATTTCGTATTTTTGATCATTTTCTTCCAAAATCGAACCCCTTCGTATTTTTCACACAAAATTCACTCAAAAAATTTTCTTCTTATAAAATCTATACTTTTGAGTTTATATAACTTCTATTTCATCCATATCATCCGACTTCTCCAATCAATTGGTAAAAATTTCTCTTTTTTTTCTCAATTGGGTTGAACCCTTGAGAATGTGCTTGCATCTTGCTTTTTTGATGAAATTCTTGTATTAGTATGTTATATATGATGATTGTTGATGATGAATGTTGTTATATTGCAAGTGGTGATGAAACTTTTTGGCTTAAATGAAATACAAAGGCGTTATATATCTCTTGTTTTATTCGACGTACGCCAAGTGTTCGACAAAATGTTTCTATGAAAAATTCATCACCTACATGATTCTCTTGATTTGAAAAGTCTTATAAGTTTATAGAGTTCATGTTTTTATCAATCAAATGAGCTTTTGCAAATCATATGAGCAACTTTTCCCTTTTTATTTGGAATTTAAGCTTCATTGTTCAAAATGCTCGATAAATCGATTAAATTGCGCACTTTGATATAATCGTATGATGTTTTTATCGTGCTAACATTCTTTTAGATGATTCCAAATGGGGAGAAACAGGAAAAACGCTCATAGCTCAAAGAAGCGAAAATAAGCTCGCAAGAAAAGTTATAAGCTAAGGCTCTTAAAAGCCAAAAGCTGTGAATGATACTTAGTCCATTTGATGTATTATGGACTTTTATGCTTGACTAATGATATCTTTATGACAGGGGGAGCTTCTAAGCTCAAATAATTCAAGCTTATTTTGTAAAAGCTAAGCTTTTAGCTTTTAGTTAGTTGCTTCTATACTTGCTCTTGATGTGCATATTGATAGGGGGAGATTGTGCAAAAATGTTTTTGAAATATATTTGCTCCTATCCTAGTGTTTGTACTTATGACAAATGTTGCGTGTTATGGATTGATGTTTTAGACCGAAAATGTGTTTTGTTTTTAAAATCGGTCCTAAAATTGTTTTGGTTTGTAATCATAAAAAAGGGGAGATTGTTAGATAAATGTTTTTATCAAGATTTTGATGATTTTGTTTAAATGAGTTTTTATACCAAAACAATGTTTATAAATGTTGTCCAAATACTCCCAATTGATTTAAAATGTTCTTACTAATTTTTTGGAGTATTTCTTGAAATTTATTTTTGACAAAAATCGGACAACACTTCAATTTGGAGGTCGACCGGTCGAGAAAATGGTCGACCCGTATCTGAAAGCATGAAAAATGAAACAGAACGCACTGACTTGAAAAAACTGAGGAGGGCCGACCGGTCGGACCCTTGGGCGACCGGTCGGACCCCCCTGTGACCGGTCGCATCTGTTCACTTGATTTTATACCATTGATTTGGGCTTCCTAGACTTGAGTTTTGTGTTGTTTTTTATTATTTTGAGTCATTTGAGTAGCCAAGCCATGTTGAGAGTCAATTATATTGAGTTTATAGTCATAGTAATGAATCGTGTATCAAAAGAAGTACAAACGAGCAAACAACGAGAGATTGATTTGAAGAAACGTCCAAACGCGTCTGAAATTTCCATCACTGGCAGCGTTTTGTATTTTGGCCATAACTCTCTCTACAAAATTGATATTGAGATGATTCAAGTGGCTATGGACAGCTAAGAGATAGGGCTACAACTTTTATGAAGGGCCCAAAAGCACATTCGGACATTTGTTGGTTGAAAAAACTGGACAAGCGCTACAGCCTGCCCGATCTGAGAAATGTTTTTTTTCTAGGCGGCTGTGCAATCGCGCCCGGTGCTTTTGGGAGGGTTTTTGTGCGTATGACATGGTTGGGCGCCGCAGCGCCCCTGGGCGGAATTTCCTATGTTCTTACACCTTTTTCTTGAACTTTTGAGGGGCTATAAATAGATAAATGGGAGGCTTGATCTAGGGTGTGGAGGAAAGGCTGGGAATACACCCAAGAACACAAGAAACACATCAATTTCATCAAGGAAGAATCAAGGGAAGAATCGGGTCGAATCGGAGTTTGAGGATTGAAGATTAATCGAGAGATTATCCATTTCCCTAAGTTTCTCATTCTTTGTGCTTTAATCTTTCATTTTAGCTTCTTATGAAGATGAACAATTTGTCTATGAGTTGTTTATTTATAATGGGTAGCTAAACTTCTTGTGATTTCCGGGTTTTGGAATAGATTAATTGAACTCTTGTTGATTGTTTTAATCTTAAATGAAGTTATTGTCTTGAAGCCTATTTGAGTACTTTGTTCTTATTCTTGTTTTATCATTTGGCCAATAATTTAGCATGTTTGATATATTGATTCATAATTCGAGAGATGAGAGTCGATATTAGATCTTGAGTACTTGACATGAATATTTGCATAATCGAGAGGTTTGTGTTATTTGTGAGGATATTTGATCTTTTGTGCATTTGGGAGTTGTGTATCTTATGTTGAGTAGAGATACTAGCATAGATATTTCAATCTACACTTTATATACATCTCAAGAGGGAGGATAAAATACCGTTGTGATCGTCTTATAGGTGTATTGATAATAACTTTGGCTTTGATTAAATCGTAAAACAAGAGGAATATTAATTGAAACCATAACCCGGGAATCCATTTCATTTCCCTTGGTAATTCCACTATTATTTTCATCTTGTGTTTTTGTGGTTATTCTTATCTTTTCTTCCACAACAATCATTCAATTTCGATCGTCTAAATAAAAATAAGGCTATCTTAGTTCAATACTTAGCGCATTAATTTATTAGTCTCCGTGGATACGACCTTGCTTACCCTATTCTATAAACTACACCGTACACTTGCGGTGAAGCTAAAAATAAGGCGAACAAGTTTTTGGCGCCGTTGCCGGGGACTAATACAATTTTTGGTACTAATATTGCGATAGATAGAATTATTCTTAATTTAGACATTTTTTTATTTTATTTTATTTCATTTTTCTTTTGTAAATTCTACTTCTACAATGCTTGATTTGTTTCTTTGAATTGGTATAGGTGCACCCGTTCGGATGGAAGAAGTCAATTATTTCAATAACTGGAATTTCTACAGTTATTGGAATAATCCTACTCCTATACACTATTGTTCATATTGGAGGAATTACGAAGATTTTTCATATGCTAATACGGAGAATGTGATTCCACAACCATCAAGCTTCAATGTAATAAATGGGTTTACCGATGCAGAGGCAAAACCATCTTTGGAAGACGCCCTCATTTCATTCATGAATCAAACGACTTCATTTATGAGTCAAATAAATTTATTCATGAGGGAAATGAGAAATAGCTTTACCAAGAACGAAGCAAAGATGGACAAGATGAAGTTGCAATTGACACAATTGGCCAATACTATGGATTCACAATTGAAAAATCTCGAGACTCAAATGGGCCAATTAGTTACAATTGTTGGTGGGCAACAACAAAAGAGCCGCTTTTGAGCACCACCGGCCAACTCTCAAAGGAACAATCTAGTGCCATTCATCAAATGAGTGGTACCGAATACGAGAAGATGAAGATCCTGGAAAAGCAAGAAAGTTCGGAACCAAACACGGGTGTGTGTTTATGCACTTTCAGCCCGTGTGTGGTACCGAAAAGGAGCAAAAACAGGACAAGGAACACACGAACCATGTGTGTACGCCCGTGCATTGCGTGCATGATATAAGAAAACTATTCCATAATGAGACAAGCACGGAATATGCGTACACGCACGGACAACATGAGCATAACCCAGATCAAAATGTTCCAACACCAGGACTCCTGTACTTGCTTGGAGATCCCAAGTATGTATTACTAGATGCAAACAGAGCAAAAACGGTTCTTGACCACGATCCAAAACAACTAATATATGCATTCAAAGGTGGTACAAATCAAAATTAACAGGCGTCGAGCTAAAGACGTTAAATATAGCGCTTGTTGGGAGGCAACCCAACAGTATGTGGTGTGATTTTTGTTTTTTTTTTTGTTTTTTTTTTCGTTTTCTTTATAAAAAAAAAAAAGAAAATTACCTGATTTTACTTCGCAGCCACACACGGGCAGGGCATGCGTGAACGCACGATCCGTGCATGATTGATGAATTGGAGATATTGCTACGGCCCCACACACGGGCAGCCCGTGCGGAGGAGACACCCAAGGAGGGCCACGAACCGCCGCCACCCCCACAATAAATCAGGTCCAATCCACACAGGTTTATATTGAAATTCTATCCTCTCTTACGTATGATATAATTTCATTTAAGTTTGGGGGGAGAGATAGTTATTTTGATATGAAATGTGTGTGGATTGAAAAAAAAATGTGCATTTTGTGTGTTTCCATATAGTTGCATGTAAAGCATTTTAGGTTGCATTTGCATTAGAAGCACGTTTACAGTTTTAGCACGTTTATTATTTTCATAGATTTTAAGGAGTGAGTTGACCATGTGCGACGAGACTTGATGCTTATATTTTTGAAAAAAAAATTGTATTGTTTTGATTGGGTGTTGAGTATGAGTTGATTGAGCCATGAATAGATGATATTGAGCATGTGGATATTGAGAACATGGTTTGATGCTTTGAATTACGTATTTGCAAGCCTGTGAGCTTTTGAGCCTTTACTGCTTTCATCATATGCAGTCTTGTTGTTAATTTGAGTGTATCATTCATGTTGTTAGAATTCTAGAACTTGCTCTGGTATCTCTGTCAAGGTCACATGTTGTATGCGAAATGTGAAAATGATCAAAGGCCATTTTTGTTAGCCCTTCAAGCCTTTTGCTTACCTAATGATAATATTGAAATCCCTAGTTAGCCAACTTGAGCCTATTGCCTAATTTTTGATAGCCACAATTCAAGCCTTAACTTGATAAATCTTTTACCCAAAACTTGAGCGTATAGCATTGAGTAAAGGGATTGAATAAGGGTGAATGGGTAAAATCAAAATTTTAGAAGATGGTGTTAGATTTGGTTGATGGGAAGAAAAGGAGGAGAAATGAAGTATTGAAAACTCGTATAAATGTCGGAAAAAAAATCGACTTTGTAAATGAGTTTCATTTAAATGAACTTGGGGGCTAAGGATTGTAATTTGAGGTGATTCTCAAAAGAAAGAAAGGAGATGGAGATAAGAGGAGTTGATGAAAATGAGAGATGATTTGAGTAGCATGTTGAGCTTTAATGTAGATGATTTATATGCTCACCGGTCTATACGCTCGAGTTTGAGTCACTCTATCCATATTTTCCTACCCTAACCAAAGAACCTTCATTACAACCAAAGAAAAAAGTCCTTTTTGATTCACAAATTGCATACATTCTAGTGGCGGAGATATGAGACAAATTGCAGGCCTATGGTAATTTTGCGACATTGAATTGATTTGAGCATAAACACGTCTTATATTCATTCGAGATGAGAGTATACACTTGATCTTTGAGAGACGTGATTCTTAGCATTTACCATGGTTTCTTTGATGTATGCTCTATGTTAGATGTTTGAGGCTTGGTTGATTTGTTGTTTGACACATATGATGAACAATACGAATTTTATGGAGTTGTTGTGCGTTTTACTTTTCATTACTCCTAGTCATGTTTTATCTTGTTTCTAAAAGCGTTGACCGGGACGGCCAACAGTTTAAGTTTGGGGGTATTTGTTCACTTGATTTTATACCATTGATTTGGGCTTCCTAGACTTGAGTTTTGTGTTGTTTTTGATTATTTTGAGTCATTTGAGTAGCCAAGCCATGTTGAGAGCCAATTATATTGAGTTTATAGTCATAGTAATGAATCGTGTATCAAAAGAAGTACAAACGAGCAAACAACGAGAGATTGATTTGAAGAAACGTCCAAACGCGTCTGAAATTTCCATCACTGGCAGCGTTTCGTATTTTGGCCATAACTCTCTCTACAAAATTGATATTGAGATGATTCAAGTGGCTATGGAAAGCTAAGAGATAGGGCTACAACTTTTATGAAGGGCCCAAAAGCACATTCGGACATTTGTTGGTTGAAAAAACTGGACAAGCGCTGCAGCACCGTCGACGGCGCTGCAGCGCCGATCTGAGCGACGGTGTTTTTTTGGCTAGCGGCGCTGCAGCGCAAACGCCAGCGCTGCAGGCGGGTTTTTGTGCATATGACATGGTTGGGCGCAGCCCCCGGGCGGAATTTCCTATGTTCTTACACCTTTTTCTTGAACTTTTGAGGGGCTATAAATAGATAAATGGGAGGCTTGATCTAGGGTGTGGAGGAAAGGCTGGGAATACACCCAAGAACACAAGAAACACATCAATTTCATCAAGGAAGAATCAAGGGAAAAATCGGGTCGAATCGGAGCTTGAGGATTGAAGATTAATCGAGAGATTATCCATTTCCCTAAGTTTCTCATTCTTTGTGCTTTAATCTTTCATTTTAGCTTCTTATGAAGATGAACAATTTGTCTATGAGTTGTTTATTTATAATGGGTAGCTAAACTTCTTGTGATTTCCGGGTTTTGGAAGTAGATTAATTGAACTCTTGTTGATTGTTTTAATCTTAAATGAAGTTATTGTCTTGAAGCCTATTTGAGTACTTTGTTCTTATTCTTGTTTTATCATTTGGCCAATGATTTACATGTTTGATATATTGATTCATAATTCGAGAGATGAGAGTCGATATTAGATCTTGAGTACTTGACATGAATATTTGCATAATCGAGAGGTTTGTGAATATTTGTGAGGATATTTGATCTTTTGTGCATTTGGGAGTTGTGTATCTTATGTTGAGTAGAGATACTAGCATAGATATTTCAATCTACACTTTATATACATCTCAAGAGGGAGGATAAAATACCGTTGTGATCGTCTTATAGGTGTATTGATAATAACTTTGGCTTTGATTAAATTGTAAAATAAGAGGAATATTAATTGAAACCATAACCCGGGAATCCATTTCATTTCCCTTGGTAATTCCACTATTATTTTCATCTTGTGTTTTTGTGGTTATTCTTATCTTTTCTTCCAAAACAATCATTCAATTTCGATCGTCTAAATAAAAATAAGGCTATCTTAGTTCAATACTTAGCGCATTAATTTATTAGTCTCCGTGGATACGACCTTGCTTACCCTATTCTATAAACTACACCGTACACTTGCGGTGAAGCTAAAAATAAGGCGAACAGCACCCCTCCCCGAATGGTACCTGGATCGCACTATTTTTCTCTAATGTTCAAAATTTTCAATAGAGCGATCGATCGCGCTGTGTAATCTTTTGACAGCAAAATTTGTACCGTTGGACATCCTTATCAGCAGATTTGCTTTTCATTTTTGTACAATATTTTTACATCTTGTGATCTTCTTTTTGTAGACAAAAGTGAAGAAGGAGGAGCCTATGTTTGTGAAGACTCCTATAAATAAAGATGATTTGAAGACACAAGTGAAGTACAATACAAGCAAATACACAACAAGAAATCTGCAAATTTCTAAGATTTCATATTCAACACTCTTGTTGTATTTATAGCCTAAGTATTTCACTTTCACATCTTGAGGTCTAGGCTTGATTCTTGATTACACTTGCACTCAAAATTGTATTATTCTTTATAGAGTTGTAATCTTGAATTTTTGGGTTCATCATTCAACACAAGATATCCTTGTGAGTGTTCTTGTGGTAAGAACACACTTGGGTGATCTAGGTGTTAGGTGCAAGAAGATTGTGGTAATCTTCTTATTGAAGAGTTTGGTGCTCTTTGAGGTGTTGAAGAATTTGGTATTCTTCAAGGTTGAAGATTGTGGTAATCTTCAAGGGAGATTGAGGTAATCTCCAAAGAGGTGTTGTAAGGTGATGTTGTATTAATTGTGGTAATTAATAAAATCTTTTTTCCTTTTTGAAATCCATCCCGGAGATACTGGGGTGGTAGAGGACTAGGCCCTAGGTGGATTGAACCTCTATAAATCGAGGCGTGTTGTTTAATTTCCGCACCTTTATTCTTGTCATTTATTTGTTCATTCGAAAAAGAGGGCAATTTGCGAAAAATCGGCATAATCTATTCACCCCCCTCTAGATTACCGTAGCCACTTGGACTAATAGGTTTGGCTTATGGAGGTTCCATCCTTCATTTGCTTGACTTGAAGTCCTAGAAAGAAAGTCAGCTCTCCCATCATGCTCATTTCAAACTTCCCTTGCATGAGGTTTGAAAACTTATCACACAACTCTTTATTTGTGGATCCAAATATGATATCATCCACATAAATTTGAACAAGCAATATACTCTCTTCATCTTGAATTCTGAAGAGTATTCTATCAACTTTGCCTTTGGTGAATCCATTGTCAATTAGAAACTGAGACAATGTGTCATACCAAGCTCTTGGTGCTTGTTTCAATCTATACAATGCTTTCTTGAGCTTGTAGACTTTATCTCCAATAGTTTTCTGCTCAAAACCTGGAGGTTGCTCCACATAGACTTCTTCTTCCAAAAGTCCATAAAAAATTGAACCTAGCCAGTCCTAGTCCTAGTCTTAAGGCGGAAAAGACTTTCACATCCATTTGATAAACAGTGAAGTTCTTGTGCACAACATAAGCAAGAAACATCTTAAGTGCTTCCAATCTAGGAACATGAGCAAATGTTTCATCAAAATCTATACCTTCCTCTTGGCAATACCCTTTGGCTGCCAATCTTGCTTTGTTTCTTACTACAGATCCCTCTTCATTCATCTTATTTCTAAATACCCACTTAGTACCAATAACATTTTGGTGAGTAGGCCTTTGAACTAATTCCCAAACTTTGTTTCTTTCAAACTGATTCAGCTCTTCTTGCATAGCTAGAATCCAATGTGTGTCATCCAATGCTTGTGACACATCTTTTGACTCTATTTGGGAAATGAAACAAGTAAACATAGCTTCATGTTGAGTTCTGGATCTGGTTCTTACTCTATCTCTTAAATTTCCAATGATTAACTCAGGTGAATGGTCGCTCAGCCATCTCACATCTGGTTGGAGTAAGTCTAATGGGTTCAGTCGTCCCGCATCTAAGTTGTCTTGAACAGCTTCTTCATCATCATTCAGCTGCAGACCTTCCAGCTGTCTCTGAGATTCAACTATCTCATCTTCATCAAGGTTGAGTGCTCTTACATCTGCTTCAACATAGGGACTCTTTTGAACAGTTGGTTGATTCTTCTTTTTCGCTGACTCATCTATGTCTTCTCCATTAATATTGGGTTCATCAAAAACCACATGGATAGACTCTTCTATAACCATAGTCCTTTTGTTCAGCACTCTATAATCTTTACTCTCAGCTGAGTATCCCAAAAAGATACTTTCATCAGCTTAGCATCAAAAGCTTTTATGTTTTCCTTGCCATTGTTATGGATGAAACACTTACATCCAAAGATTCAAAAATATCCAACATTTGGCTTCCTCCCTGTCCAAATTTCATAGGGAGTTTTAGACAACTGCCTATTAATCATACACCTATTCTCGAGTGTAGCAAGCAGTGTTGATGTCTTTAGCCCAAAATCTCTTAGGCAAACCAGCTTCAACTAACATGTTCCTCGCAGCTTTCTTGAGAGTTCTGTTCCTTCTTTCAGCCACTCCATTCTGTGGGGTTCTTGTAGTTGATAACTCATGAGCAATACCATTTCCAACACAATACTGAGTTATAATCCCATTGACAAACTAAGCTCCCCTGTCAGACCTTATCTTTATAATGGTTTGGCTCTTCTCATTTTGAACTCTTCTCATCGACTGGGGTAATTTCTGCAAGGTTTCCTTCTTTTTACACATAAAGATTGTCCATGTGTATCTTGAATAATCATCCACCACCACTAAGATGTATTTATTTCCACTGATACTAGCTGGTTCAACAGGATCAAATAAATCCATGTGCAATAAATGCAATATCCTGGTTGAGGAAGGACTTGGCTTATCCTTGAAAGATGACTTGATTTGCTTTCCCATCTGGCATGCGTCACAAATGCATTTCTTTTTGTATACTGAGTCAGGCAATCCTTTCACAAGATGACTCCTTGCAACCACTATAAAAATTGCTTGTGTCATTTTTACTTACAACATTTTACTTTCTTGCATATTATTGATATATGCTGTTAAATTAAATCTGTTAAACTCAACTGATAATAACTTTGCTAAAAACAAGTGTTGAAAACAAGTTAAAAACATTAAGGATGAAAAGTCTTCCGTTGAACAAAAACCAAATCAACTGTAAAGTTAAGTGTTAGCTGATGCCAGCTGAGTTATACTATAAACAGCTCAGTCGAGTCTGTTGAGTGGGTAACTTTGCTGAAGTAAGCCAACCTAGCTGTCCCTCAAGGACTTAGCTGACTTGACTAAACTCTGAAAATATTTAAAAGGACTAAATCGAAAATTTGGTAAGATTTATTCAACCCCTCCCCTCTAAACGTTACTGCTCACCCCCTAGGACCTACAACGAATATTTAAACAGCAAAACCAACTCTTGAATACAATACTATATTTAAACAGCAAAACCAACTCCAAAACCACCCAGACAAAAACATGGTTTTCATGATACTCCTATCTGTACAAGGTGGTATATTTTGACCAAAAGATATAAATACAAGGCCTGGTGCACAGATATGGGAACACACAGAGGATAATGTTAGATTATTCAAGTGAGCCCCCTCATGGCTTTGATGGTGGTCATCTGGTGGGGTAGTCCACACATGATTTAATCCCTTGTTTATTGCAACCAACCATGAATAAGTGCTTCATTTCCCCTCTCTGCACTCTGCACATGATCCATAGAAAACATGTACACCTGGATGGACATGCTACTCTGACAATTCATATTCACTGCCTAAATCCAAATTAATAGGTCAAATTCTAATAAAATTGAAACCAAACTATGGTACAGGAAAAACAAAATCATTGATTAATTATAGTACTATATCATGAAATATAAAGTTTAGTTGTACATATATAGTCTGAAATTTAACAAGAAATGTAAGAAAGGGTGAGAGCAAGAATTAATGGTTTTTCCAATAACAGTTGACAATTTTTTTGATGTAACTCGAGATACTTCACCTGGTGTGAACGCAGAGAAATTAGTAGGTGATTTAAGTTCTTGACAATAAGAGAAATCTCTTCTACTCTCTTAGCATATTGAGATGGTCGCTCTACAAGAACATCAACAAGTTCCAGAAAATGTAGTTTCAATTGTCTGTTAAGTGACCTCAGCTCTTCCTTGAAATCTAAAATAAAAGACTCTAATCACATACCATGACAAAACATTCATTCTCAACTGCTTAAGAAGGAATAAATCAAGCATTTGACTAGAGGTACATTACACAGTCATGAACATGAGGAACTTGGAGAAAGAAACTTTGAGCTAGTCATTCTCCAGTTAAGTTAAACAGAAAGCTCTATAAAGTATTGTATTTGTGGATCAAATATCACACATTTTCTAGTTACAGATAACAATATGTTATTGACAGATAAAGTTTTACTGAGCGGGATTTACGTGAATAATATTCATGTAATATTTAGGGGGAAAAACAAAAAACAGGGACCAAGTGAAGATACTAGCAAGGAAAAAAATAGATGATCGAGTATAATAACACGAAAAGGAGAGCATATCAACGTTATAATTCTTAATGCCACAAGAGGGAGAGAACATCCACGTTATAATTCTACAAACTTAACCAAATATGCAATGTAGTTGGAAATAATAAATTCAATTAGCTTTTAATACATACAGTAAAATAGCACTTCTAGCATACAAAAAACACAAGTGCCATATACCCACCCTCACCAAGACTTGAAAACAATCAATGAGCATTAAAAACTCTACAGGGCAATGGAAAATAAAGTTCCTCAGTATCTTTAGTAGAGTCCATTTCTCCTCGAGTTAATTCATCTAACCTTTTGGAAATTTATACTAAAGAGTAATCACAATTTAACCTGAGAAACTTAAATGTTATGTGACTGTTAAAAAATTTATCAACATCCATTAATCAACCGTAATGGACCATTGCACAACAAAGGAAGTGTCGTGACATGCCTATGCAATTCAAATTAAAGGTAAAACAAGATGTAAATGCAAGATTCTTATATCAGCAAACATTGTTCCTACCGTTGCACCTACAATTCATATAATAAGTCTACCTACAAATTCCACTTGCAGACTGGTTAAATAGAGCCATTTGCTACTGGATTCTTTCTTCTATCTTATATTGTATTATCTTTCCATATTCCTGGCCAATGGCCACCTCAAATCTTCATTGCATATCCTAAAATCCTAAATTTGTAATTTGTTTTTATTCTTATACTTAGTAGCTATATTCCTGAAAACCGATTAACCACTTTAAATTTACTTTTACGTGCCTTTCACATGCATACAAAATCGAAAGCGGCAGTAACGTGCAGAAACAGAGACAAAGTAGAGAGAAATACCGATGGACGTTGTTGCCGCTGTCGTCGAGAAGTTGGCTTTGTCCGTGGAAATTGGAAGTGGAGGAACAATATCGATTCCTCAGGGACGATGGTGGACTGCTAGATACCGATGGCGGAGGCAGGCGGGTGCGATTGAGGCGACGGCGGAGGCAGGCTGGTGGTGAGTCAACGGCACGGGTCGACGACTAAACTCTTTTTCTTTAACACCAGCAAAGTCGATTGTAAACCCTTTTTTTAAGGTTTAAAACCCTTTTTTAATTCCACTCAAAAAAAAAAAAAATAACCCTTTTGTAATAAAAATTAATAATTGTAATTTTATAACCAAAATAGAAAGACTATCCTTGCGGTTTCGTTGAACCGCCGCAATTATTTCCAAATTAAATTTATTCGCTCAATCTGCAGCGGTTGTCCTAACCGCTGTTATATAATCATTCAATGGCGATTTTACTGAACCACCACTAAATATGTGTCGTTAAATTACTATTTTTTGTAGTGTTCTCTAGTCCCTTTTATTTTCTATCACTCTAGAAACTAAAATAATATATGTCTTTATTTACAAAGGAATAATCCTACCAATCTTTTGAGGGTAAAATCAACAGCATTTCGATTATATTTTCTCATTAAATCATTCTTATCTTTCACTATTTCAAAAATCATGCCATTTTCTTGTTAAATATGCTATCCCGTTGAACAGAAAAAATAAAACTATTAATTCAATTTGTATTAATCCTAGTCATGGTGTTAACCTTAGAAGTTGGGCTACCATTGTTGTTTTTATTAAATCGTTTGAACAAGGTCATTAGCTGGAGCATCCACTACTTAACTAATGATTGTTATTATTTTTCACACACACACACACACACACATATATATATATATATATATCACTACAAGAAAAATCCAAAAAGACAACAGTTTTTCACGTTGTCTATTAAGAAGAAACACTGTTGTAGAAGGTGATGGTGTAGTAAGGGTACTAAATGACAACAAAAAAAAAATGTTGTAGTATGGAACAAAGATAACAGTTTTGCAATAATTCTGCAACAGTGTTACACTGTTGTCTTTGTTCTCCACCACAACAGTTTTCCAATAATGAAAATTGTTGTGTTTGAATGCGAATTTCGCAATTATATTCCACAATATTTTTTTATTTTTGTTATTGTAAATTACAAATTAAACCTGTGAAACAAGAATAAAATATGAAATTATACTACTTCAAATTATATTTCATATCTCAATGTCACAAAATGCCCAAAACAATAATAATTTAGTATCAGCTTTATATAAAGTCCTCTACCAAAATAAAATGCCCAAAACAACAAAAATTAATATCAGTTATACATAGAGTCCTCTTCCAAAACAAAAGTGCCAAAACAACAATAATTTTGTATGCCAATGATATACAAATGGTAGCTACAAATAGTATCCCCCATAGCAACTCCAACAACATCAGTACGTCCATAAACTACATGAATACCATTAAGGACATAATCATTAGTAAAAACGAAGCAACATCCCACAACTTCGCTTAATATAAAGGAAAATTTTAATATAGAATATAAGTTCTAGTATTTTTTCACTAGTTGATATAATTTGATACGCAATTTGCCCACTCAGAACGCACTTCGTCGATATCTCCACGGGAGTAGTTAGCTTGTGTGAATTGTGAACAATAAATACAAACCTCATATAAACACAAAGTTCGATAGTATTGTAATATATAAATTAATAAAATCTAGACAAAATAGAATTAATATTGCTCGCAACGAAGAACTGTCAGTGGATGTAAGTTCTTTAACTATTTGCCTTATGTATCGCATTACGAAAAATCCACATTGTAGATCATCCGGTTGTCGAGGAGCCTGTGTTAGAAACGACTTGTTAATAACAAATCCATATCTATATACAAAAATGTGTAAACAAAAAAATAATATTTTCCAACACGATTGTCAGTAAAATAGTGGCTAATATATCAAAACAAATTAAAACAATGTATCTTGCCATAAGGTATGATGGGGACACAAAACATAAATTATCAAAACATAGCTGGATTTAAATAACATTTTCGCAACTGAATTCAACAATGTATCTTGCCATAAGGTAAGCGAAGTAAATTTTAACGGTATAACAAACATAAAGGATTTTTATGAGATGTAGCAAACGAGTTTAGTGGCTAATATATAAATATCATGGTTCATGGCTACAACTAACCGGTCTTAGAAATTCAGGCTCGTGAATACAAATTCTTCAGAAACTTCGTAAAAAAACACGACGGTGTGAACTGGCTAACAAAAATAATCGTATTTGCAGTTACTATAATTAGAAGATAAGAAAACGGCGTCACCAACAAAATGCTAAACAAGAATCGAGAACAATTTTCATCCGTTATTAAATTGCATGAAAGTAGTCTGAAAAAAAATAATTTTAGAAGATTAAATGTACAAAATAAACTATGTATCATTTTGTACCATGAAACCATCTTGGAAATGTACAATATTGACCTTCTCAGCATAAAGCTCCACACTGTTCTCTGGAAATTTGAAACGCTTTTGAACAACTGAAGTCAGCTCCCTAATTCTCCTACCCTTCTCTCCTGAAAAGCAAAAACAAATGAAGGATACAAATTATCCACCAGAAATTAAATTCAAATGTTAGAAAGAGAATCCTCATTATCCAAGTCCTACTGGAATATGTTACGGGATAATGTACACAATTCCTACCACATATCCAAACTACAAACGAAGAAAAAGACATTAGGTTCTCGTTATCATGTCCCTCAAATCACAGAGCAAAACCTTTTGAAATTAGATTTTCTAACACTAGAGGAAAATAAACTCACACAGCAAGAAAACTCCACATGAAACACTATCATTGAACAGTAGATTACACTATTTAAATCCGACAACTAAGTTATCGTTTTTTTTCTCAACGTAATACATTTAATTCATGCATATACTCTAATTTTCCAAACAGACTGAACCAGAATTTGCTATCACACATTCAAATTTCCGAAGCACAATAATGACATGAAAATTGAATAAATCCGAAATCAAGGCCTAAACAAATCAGTTTACCTACAAAATACGTACTTAAATATATATTCTTAGATTACCGAGTACGTTCTGAGTCCGAATAGCTGGGATAATGATCTTGGTACGCATCTTGCAAAAAAAATATATATATTTTGTGATTCCAGAAATGTTGTTCATGGCTTCAAGCCAATCCACATTCCTTTAATAGGGTGGCATTTTACAAGAGCAACGAAGGAAGAAAGAATAATGCCAATGTACCCTGTTAATTGTTATATAGTAGTTTTATATTTTATAAAACAGTAAGATCAACTTATGACTGAACAACAAGTATCAGCTCTAGTGAGTTTTTTCCATTAGAAGCCAACAAATAAGTAGTTAAATATTGAAAATATGACCATGAACACAAAACATGACCAAAATAAGAACATAAGCATCTAAACTAAACTTATATTAGAATGTATTTGCACTGATTTCAGCAAATGAACTTGCATATGCATAGATGCCAAAACAGGTTCCAGCTTTAGAAAGTTTTCATAAATGTACCTTGCAAGTTAAATCAAAGAATCTTGTTGCCAATTTATCTGAAATTCATCGAAGGCCATATATGTAGACAAAGATAAGAAAGGGCAAATCGCCAAACCTTATCTGAGTTGTTGCAAATAACCTTTCAACAAAATGATATGATTTAGATTTTAGAATATAGCTCACCATCTAAAATGACAAAACAGTTTAAAAAATGTTTACTATCATCCCCGTGGCCAATTCCTACCCATGATGGAACTATAAAATAAAACAGCCAAAAAGAGAATAATTCCTACTGACAATGGTCCGCTAAAATCCCTCTCCTTCCCCTGCCTAACAACTCAAGAAACAAATGAAAGCAAGAAAAAGAAATGGGAACAAAAATTTGCAGTGGGCATCATAGATTCAGGAGTCTTGGGGTCGGAAAGGCATGATTTGGGAGGATAAGTGACAAGAAAAATGATTAAAAGATGTTTACGATAATTCTCTTTCACCACTGTTGTGCAACAACTTCATAACTAAATTGCAAAACAGTCGCACACCAATTCTAGGATATGAGCCAACTTCTAATAAATTCACAAAGAAATTGAACTTTTGGTGGCCAAAGAAGTGAGGCTGTAACAGAGAAAACTATTCCCCAAAGAAGAAACAACACCTGTCAACGGTCAATTAACAAAATGATCCCAATTGTTTCAAGCATTACGAATGGTCGTGATTCATGACATCTTTAAGACTTTGTCCTCATACTCTATAAAATTGTAAATACTAGCAGAATTTAAGATTAGAAAAGAGCATATGCAAGTCAATATTCAATTATGCCTTTAAAAAAAAACTGCATATATAAAGATTATATTACAATGACAAGATTAACATCTCTACTAACAAAAGAAAAGGCATTACTCACTTTCCTTTTGCCTTCTTCTGAGAGACCCTTGCCTTTGTTGTTCTGTCCCATGATAAAACAGATTACAATGTTACATCCCAGTATATTATACATTACATAGATTATTTGCCTTCATTTGCAATAGTGTCGTTTTCCTAAAAATGAGTCAAAATAACTCTAGAACTAACTAATCAATCATTCCACAAATGTAAAGTAGCTCTAAATCACAACATAACTAAACTGATAAAAACACACATAAAGTAGCTCTAGAAACAGAGAATTTTTCTTGTAATTCTCCATTCTCAAGAAATTAAATAGTCTAGGAGACTGAACGATCCACAACTGGAGTGTGCAAAATTAAATGCATATACTAACAAGTACCAAACAGTCTAAAAGACTGAACTGATCACGATATAATCAATTCAACAGTCTATGCACAATTCTATAACAAATAGCATCAAAACCAACAAAAGTTCAAGCGAGTTATCCCAAAAATCTACC
Organism: Rehmannia glutinosa; assembly: GCA_016081115.2. NCBI lineage: Eukaryota > Viridiplantae > Streptophyta > Magnoliopsida > Lamiales > Orobanchaceae > Rehmannia > Rehmannia glutinosa. Next base: position 38,082,953 of record CM071932.1, on the reverse strand, counting down.
CGAGAAAGTGGATTCATCGCAAACTTTGGTATGGATAAAAACTCATCTGCTGATATGAACCCGTTTGCATTCATATATATTTTCCAAAATCATTGGAACACTAAAATGCTGGTTCGGGTTAGGGATCTGGAAAATCCTTCTCCACTATTTACGCAAGTTTTTTGTCTTATGATCCTTATTTTAAGTGCAACAAGTTTATAGATCGAGCTAAAATTTGACAGGAAATGAGAATATAGTCCAGATCTGGAAACGCGATACCGATCCAGGATCCAGCGCACGTTATAAAATACAAAGGATTAAATCTAAAAGTACGTACCTCATCGTTGAGTGCCGTAGGACTAGGAGAAATGGAGTCGGCGCTAGGTTTTGGCGCATTAGTTGGTGCCTCGGTATGAGGGGAAGAAGCCGGAGCCGGAGGCGACGACTCGGCTGGCGGCGTCGCGGCTTCAGGAGTTGGAGATGGTGGCGAGAGAACAGGGGCGACTGTCCGTGGTGAGCTCGTCACTGGCTCGAGAGCTGGAGTCGCTGTAGAAGGCGAAAGGGCGGGTGGGGTGGAAATCTGGGTGGGGTGGAGCTCAATATATGACCAGCTAATACAACTTTTTTTCTTTTTATTTAAGATGTTTTTCTTTTTTTTTTTAAGATGATAATACAATATTATTAACAATAGTTATTAAAATTTGTTAAAATTTTTGTTTTTTTTTTTCAAATAGACAATAAGTTTTGTAAACTGTTATTTGGCCCAAAAATACTGTTGTGGTTGACGTTGACCACAACAGTTGCAAAAATATGCTGTCTTTAACAGATAATTTGTGTTATCAGACAACTGCTTTCTGATAAACTGTTGTTAATACTTTAACATACAACAAATTAGCAAATAATTGTTATCCTTTTAGTGTTGTCTTTCAGCTTTTTTCTTGTAATGTATATATATTTATTTAAATTTCAAATTGAGAGTTTAGAATTGAAGGACAGTACCTTTACGGCTTTACCTTTCTCCTCTTTTTCTGCTTGGCGTCGAGCTGATAATGTGTTCTATGTGTGTGTTTGTTTTGTAATTAGGTGATAACTGTACATATATAATCTTATCCATATACTTAGGGCGGTGCTCACACAAAATGGATATACAATTCAATGTGTGTGTATATATTAACTAGATATTCGGTGTATATGTATTAGTTATGAATAGAGTTATACTTTACAATATATATGTCTACCTGCAGAGAGAATATATGTATATTATATGTAATTTCAATTCTCATATTTATACATATATGGATATATATTATTTCCTAATTACTATTTTATTTCAACTTTCACTGTCACTTTTATTATTATGTTATTATTATTATTACAAAGATTTATTTTGATAAAACTATCATTCTCAAATATATATATATATATAAAAACTAATATTTTATGAGTATCATCTTAGTAGCTGAATCTCTTCATATTATCCCGTCTTCTTTTTTTAATAAATATTTGATTATAGTACTCATTGACACACTATGATGTCATCTTTCATATCTAACTTTACCATGTGTATTTTTTATTTTTTTGTAACTCTCCCACATTAGATAATACCTCGTGTAATCTAATGGTATCTATTCTGACACATAATATTCTTATTTTATGTATGACCAACTACTTAAGTTAGTAATCTGATAACTAGTACTACATGATAATTCTAGGATTATGAAATTGATCATGGGGCATAATATGATATACATTATAAAAAAACAAAAGCGATGAAAGCATCAATAAATAGCATATATATGATGCATGAACTATATTGGCCTAGTGAGTAGTGAGAGGCTCGGGTATTACACTAACACATCAACTTTTCAATATATATAGTTTTCAACCAAATTAACACCCAAAACATTCCAAACAACATCCAAGATAATCTATACAATTGGAGTGAGAACAGGAAATTTCAAGCTTTCACTAACATTTTAAAAAATGTGAATCCATATATCGTTACGACGTTTGACAAGGTGCAATATCAACTTTTTATAAATATAAAATGCCAAGTATCTTATTTCTTAAGAATGATTCACTTGAAAATACATCTACATAATGCACTTATTCTATAAATAACTAAATAAGGACCAAATGCCTATTTTACTGCGAAAACAAAAAGAAAAATGAGACTTGAAAATGGATGCTAAATTTAAACTTCAAATAAAAATGCACATTCAATGAAAAAAAAATTTTGGGGCGAAACAACAAAAAGGGAAAATTCGCTTTTACCGATGCATGTTATATATATCTATCTGAAACAGAATAAAACCCAATATATTAAGTTTTAGGCTAGTTTGTCATAATCATAGCAGGGTCTATCTACGATAATCGTTTAATTAGAAACAAGATTTTGAGCACTTTCGCAAGCTTTCTTTCGCTCCAACTTGATCTTTCAAGTCAATAGACATCCCAATTATTCACAATTCACGTACATCGTTCACTTATCTCAATAAATAAAACCATTAATATTAATCTCAATAATGCAACCAAAGCATCACAAAAAGAGATACCTATGTCAGCAACAAGTTCTAAGCATACTAAACTTGACTATATTAACCAAAATCTTGACCTTAATCAAATGCTTTAAAACATTGCTAAAAATTCGACAAAGAAAAGGACAATTACAAGAATCTCATTTCATAAAAAGAAAAAGATTCAGCAAACGTGAGGTTGAGCAAAAATGGCATTTATTCCCAGCCACTTGGTGGAGCAACATCAGGTACTACTCCGTGAACAGCTAGGTGGAGCTGCCATTGGTGGAGCAGCAGCTGTGTTCGATCCGTCAGCAACTACACCTGTGAGATTGGTCACATATTAGTTTACATCTAAAGAAAGTATCTGAAGTGATCATTTCCCAAAGCAGCAGAACACGTCTGAATGGATGATCTCAAGAAACATGACAACACTGCCTTTGAGAGCAGACTTGAACAGAAGAAATAGCTTAAGCATGTAGTGGTTTGTACATGCATGCAATCCTGAACACAAGCAGTAGCTGACTAGTTTCCAGACAATTACTATCAAACAAAAAAAATTAATAAATCACCCTCATGTTTCTGTTCCTACTAAAATATGTTGGAAAAATTGATGGTGTATACCGAATGACCACAGAAAATCGAGCAGAGTAACAGAAAGTCGAGGCAAGAGTTGGACTCTTTGTCTTTAAGACGAAATTGCCCCGCTCACGGTGTTAACGGAAACTGGCAATCGCCTCCCAAGATACAACGACTTACGTCTTGTGATAGCAACACTACAAATCACAAGACACTTCGAACTTTTAGTGTTTTGAACTCTCAAGACTTTTTTATGCTGATGCTATGTGAATTTCGATTTTCTGATGCGAAATGATTAAGGGGCTGGTTTATATAGAGCTCCTGGTGCCTCTTGAGAAAAACCCCTGGTTCGGATCAGTCTTGACCGTCAGATCGCGCCCTGTGGTTAACAGCTGCGATCTGATGGTCCTGATCGCATCTGTCTGAAGGAACTCCTCAAAGCTCCTCGCGAGGATGCGTACGTGCGAAGTGCAAAGTGCGCCTCGAAAGCGCCCAATGCGACTATGTGCGACGTGCGCGGGCCCGGGCCCGGCTCTCCGACGGTGCTCACGCCGTCCTCGGTGCCTTTTAGCCAAAGGCTAGTCAAAATTGACTTGGTCCACTAGGGTGTACCATAAGGAGTTCCACTTGATTACTCCTTATTAGTGGTGAAGCTCTTTATTAACTAGTCAAATATTTAATATGTTTCCTATGTGGGATATGGCTTTCCATATTCCCACCCTTTTATATTCCATATATAAAAGCATTTTAAGTAAACTTTATGCATTTATTTCTCATTCACCCGATATTGGTTTTGAGAAATTCAAAATGCTAAACTCATCTACCCGCGGCGTAGATGACGTTTATCTCATTTATTTCATACTTTGAATAAATGACCCCACTTAAATAATTGGTCAAAATCGGGTCAAAACCCAAATTAATAAAACCAATTCCAACAAAATATTCCATTCCAATCAACAACTTCAAAAAATAGATATCTACAACCCAATTCACGAAGAATAAATAAGTTGATCCATACCAAATAAGTATGGAATATATTGTAACAGAGAATGTAAATTTACAAACAACAACCTACCAATCTCATAAAAGAAACAAATACTAACCCATATATGTAGTCCAACCACTTGCAACAGGTGGAACTGTATTGGAGATAAGATACATGAAAATCTTCCAGCCACAACAAACACCAAAGAAATAGGAGTGCCGCAACAAATTAGAACATACTTTTTTGAGTTCTCCAACTATTCCTGATACTTCGGCTGCATACTTGTTTTGTTTAAATTTTGAATTTTAAAATAACAATTGTATAGGAGTTTGTTGAGATTAATTTTCTGTGTATATATACAAGCAGCTTTGTATCACGTAATGAATTAAGAATGAAAAATATTCTTATACTTTCTCTACTTTAAAAACTTACATGGTATCAACTGTTACAAAGACTTACGTCTAACAGATCCTATTCTTTCAAAATGTCTTCTGCCTCTCCCAACAACTCTGAAAATCTTCCTCTCTTCAATCCCTCTTCCTCCATTAACCTTACTAAACTTACTTGTCTCAACTACCCCACATGGAAGGCTACTATGCTACCCTATCTTAAAGGCCAGAAGGTCTTTGGCTATGTCGATGGCACTATTCAGAAGCCTAATAAAACCGTTACAAGCACTGATGGCTCGACAATTCCCAACCCGTCTTACGAAATTTGGGAAACTCAAGATAATCTTATTCTTAGTTGTATTAATTCTTCCCTTTCTGATGCAGTTTTGGCTCAGGTTGCTCACTATAGCACTTCCGCTGAAGTTTGGACAGCCCTTAATTCTGCGTTTGCATCGCAATCCCATGCTAAGGCTGTCCATGTTCGTTCTCAACTCTCCACTTTGCGAAAAGGCAACCAATCTACAACTGATTATTTTATGACGATCAAACGCCTTACGGACGAATTGGCCATCGCTGGTCAACCTCTAAAATGTGATGATATTATCACATATTTACTTGCTGGACTTGGACCTGCGTACAACTCTCTTGTCTCTATGGTGTCTCACCGTGATGGTTCTCTCACTTTGGAGGAAATTTATTCCATGCTCTTAACATGTGAGGCTCGCATTCAACATAATACTCAAATGTTAACCTTGCCCGCTGCCTCTGCCAATATTGCTACTCGGTCCCAATCCTCTTTTGGAGGACGAGGTCGTTCTAACTCACCAGCCTCTCGAGGAAGGGGGCGTTATCAATTCAATGAAAATCGTGGGGGTGGTCGTGGCTCTTCCACTGTGTTATGTCAACTCTGTGACAAGCCGGGTCATACCGCATCCCATTGTTCGAAACGATTTGACCCTAATTTCCAAACTCCACCACCCCAATGTAGCCTCCCACCAATTTCAGCAGTCGTCAATTGAACAAGAGTGGAATCCGTACACTGGTACGACACATCATTTGACAAACAACATAAGTAATTTGAATATCCGAAGCGACAAATTTTGTGGAAATGATTTAGTACAAATTGGTGATGGTACAGGTTTGCAAATCACTCATGTTGGAACTGGTTCTTTATCTCATACACCTTCCTCTTTTATTCTTGATAATATTCTAGCTCCGATTTATAACTGTTGTTAAAATTGTTGTCTTTAAGAAAACAAATGACGCTAATTACAACGGTGTAACCAACCGTTGACGAAAAGGATGAATAAATGTTGTCTTTTCAAAAAGATTAGGCACTAATCGACAACGGATTATTAAAATATTGTCGAAGACCCGAGAAACGTGTTGTCAAAAAATAAAAAGAGCGCTAATAGACAACGCTTCAAGAAAGTATTGTCTTAGGCTCGAGTGAACTGTTGTCGTTAACAAATAATCTGCTCATTCACAACGGTTTAATGAAAATCCATTGTGAATGTGTAAGGGCAACGATTTAGCTAAAATCCGTTGTCTTTGGGGTGTTGTTGTTGAGCATTTTTCTTGTAGTGTTGGAGAAGGTGGTTTTCGGGAGGGTTCCGGTGGGAATAGGGCTTGAGAGAGAGACGAATTCAGAGAGAGGGAACATGGGTTGGAGAGAGAAAACTAATTACAATATTTTTCTTTTTTTTTAAGATAAAAATCGTTATCTTAAAAGATTAAGAAATAATTATAATATTTTCTTTTTTTCTTAAGATAATAATAGAAAATTATTAACAACAGTTTTGTTTGTTTTAAATAGACAATAAGCTTAGCAAACTGTTGTAATACACCTGAAAACACTGTTGTGGTAAACGTTGATACACAACAACTACAAAAATATGTTTTGTTTGACGAATAAATTTTGTTAGCACACAACAGTTTTCTGAGAAACTGTTATTTATACTTTAACACACAGCAATTTATTAAATAACTGTTTTCCTTTTAGTGTTGTCGTTTAACATTTTTCTTGTAGTGAAGATACGGTTTTGGGTAGCTGTGGACGGCTACAAGCGATTTGGCGGTTTAATTAAAAGAAAATATCATATGATTGATAAAATAATATATATATTTTAGGATATGAAGAAAAATATCAAAAGAATACGAAAGGTTGAACAATGCATTGTTTCGCAAATAAAATACACATTGCATTTTCTTTTAATTCAATTTTGATTTTTAATGGTATGTTATTTTGGATACACAACACAATATATTTTTGCAACAACAATATATTTTTGCAACAATTACTACAAAAAAACAAGAAAATTCCAACGGGAAAATCTGTTGGAATTTGGCCAATTATCGATTGCAACGGAAATTCCAACATAAAATGCATCGTTGGTGAAATGGCCTTTAGAATGGCGATATTCCAATGAAAATTCCAATGGAAAAATATTCCAACGGAATTTCCAATGTTATTTATCCATTAGAATATATAACCGTTGGAAAGAACTCCAACATTTTTTCCAACACTAATTCCAACAGAGCTATACCATTGGTATATATTTAATATTTGGAAAAAACTCCAACGGTTATTCCAACGGAATTATACTATTGGAATTTAGTCCAATGGTATATATCCGTTGGAATATTCAATCAATTTATCTCATATTTATCTAATATTTTTAACTTCCCAATAGGTCACCCATCATCAATTTGTCCCAAGTCAAACACATTTAACCATGTAGTTTCAATATGATTAACTCCAAAAGAGAAGATATATTTTATTGATATGAATTATACTATCAAATCTTTTAACCCCCATTGAAATTTTCCAATGGTATTGAAATTTCCAATGGAATTTTCCAACAACATGTTGTACCATTGGAATTTCCGTTGGAATTTTAAAAACTCCAACAGAAATTCCAACGATTAATTCCAACATTTGGTTTACCACTTTTGTTGGAATTTTCCAATGATATGTTTTAGCGATGGAATTTATGTTGGAATTTTTAAAATTCCAATAGTATTTCCAATGGTTTATTATTACTATTGGAATCACTGTTGAAATTTTTCAACGGTTAGTTGTGGTGATGAAATTTCCGTTAGAATTTTAAATTCCAACATGAATTCCAACATTTTATACCAACGGTTTTGTTTACTGTTGGAATTTTCATTAGAATTTTTCAACGGTATAATGTAGTATTGAAATTTTAAAAATTCCAACTGTTTTCTATTACGTTGGAATTATTTTGTTGGATTTTATTGTTTTCTTGTAGTGAGTAACTAACAAATGGGAAATGTATTATATTTGGAATTCAAAGTGCAAATCTAAATATACAAATCAGGTAATTATACAACACCGTATGATGAAAAAATGATAGGGTGCATTTGGATGGAGGGATTTGGGAGGGGATTTGGGAGAAGGGATTTAAAATCCTTAGCTAAATCCACACCACTGTTTGGCATATAAATCAAAATCAATGGATTTCAAATCCCTCTTTAAGTTTTAGTTCATTTTCAAAGGATTTCAAATCCCTCCCAAAACTTAGTCATTTGAAATCCATTCTTTTTTCCCTTTACGCTCACTTGCATTTTCACACACATTTACACACACTGCACACATTTACAACACACTACACACATCACACAAATTTACACACACTGCACGCATATCTACACACACTGCACACTTTTACACACACTACACACATTTTTACATACTACACACATTACACACATTTACACACATTTACACACACTACACACACTGCACACATTTACACACACCGCACACACATCTACACACACATGCACACATTTACACACACTGCATACTTTTACACACACTACATACATTTACACACACTGCACACATTACACACATTTACACACACACACACACACACACACTCTCACACTCACACTCACACATACTCTCCTTACATATGCACACGCATTATCATCACACATATTTAGACATAATAAAAGTTATATATTTCATATTTTTATTAGTGTATAAAATTATAATTATTTAAAAAATAATAAAATTATATCTTTTATTTTTATTTATTAAATATCAATCAAGAAAATAAATAGAGCTTCTAATTTTTTTTTATCAAAACTTACGATGGATTTGAAATCCTTACACAAATTCACATCATCCAAACAAGAGGTGGATTTCAAATCCAATGACTTTGAAATCCATTCATTTGAAATCCCTTGAAATTTCAAATCCCTCCATCCAAATGGCCCCCTAATGAATTGAGAAAAGTTTATAATTTTAGTATTTATCAGGTCTCGTTTAAACACTAATTAAAGCAGTCAAATTATGGAAAAAATATTCAAATGAGGCGAGTGTGTGTACGTGTACTAGGTGATGCTAATGATTTATGTGTTAAGGGATAAGAAAATTAGGTGAGATAAGAAGATGATGTTATTTTATATGTTAAACTTAAGAGATAAGAAAATTAGGTAAAATACTATTGATAGTGTCTATCTAATGATTTATCAATGCATAATTATCAGCACATTAATTACTTGATTAGAAGGTTGACGTGTTCTTCTTCTTCTTTTTCCCCCCTTAAAATCGGATGGGATCTTCTATTCCAAAACCGTGTTTCATCTCCTATTCCAACCGTATGGATGATTGACACGTGTATTACACTTACCATATTAATTTTCAAGCATAAATCAAGCAGAAATTGTAGGGTTCTAAAATGGTAAGTGTAATACACATGTTAATCATCCACACGGTTGGAATATGAGATGAAACACGATTTTAGAATAGAAGATGCCATCCGCCTTAAAATGCACACTCGTTGAGCTAGTATTTACTTTTGAGCCTTTTCCCTTAAAAAAAAAAGCACACTAGAAACACGCACAACTCTATCTGCACCTGCTTTTCTCTGCTGCAAATCAATCAAACAGCTGCCAATTGATTCAAGAATTTCTACTCTCTCAAAAACCTCTTTCATTTTCATGGACTCGGTCAAGAAAAGGTATATACATATAAAAGTACACATACAACACACGATAGTTATACATATATATATATATATATATATATATTGCCTATGGGTGCATCATCAGTAGTAGTTTCTTAATTCTCATTTTGTTTGTGTTTTGTAGTTCAGGGGCACAAGTTATCACTGTTGATGTCGATGATGCTAAAAATCTACTGAATCAAGGTCACCGTTATCTTGATGTCAGGTATAAATTACTTTTATTTTTTTGGTCTACAGAAATATTCCATGTTAATTATTACATCCCTCTTGAAAATAATTCTTATATATATATATATATATATATATATAGGACTGAAGAAGAATTCAACAAGGGTCATGTGGAGAATTCCTTGAATATTCCATACATGTTTAGTACTCCAGAAGGTGTTAATATGAAAATTTATTTTCTTTAATATAAATTTATCATCAATTTGATATTCAATATTTCTGGGTCTCAATTTCGAGGCATTCTGCAGGCAGGGTGAAGAATCCCAAGTTTTCGGATCAAGTTTTGGCTGTTTGCGGCAAGGAAGATCATCTTGTTGTGGTAAACCTATAAAAAACCGATTGATAATAATTGAGTTTCATATACTGTTATTTTTTATATTAATTATAGTATTCTTTTATATGCATAGAAAAGTTAAAATTGTGAAAGATATTTAAATTCCAGGGCTGTCAAAGTGGGGTCAGGTCGGAGTATGCAACTACTGATCTTCTTAATTCTGTAAGTTTATTATTATTATTTTTTATTTTTTTAATAATCAAACTCTTTGCTATAGCACGTCATTAGAAATGTTTGCATTGGTCATCATGTGATTTTATTGAAGAGACTTGGTTTGGTCTTTTATATATAGCATTAAATCAAGAAATGAAAATATAATTGTTAATTAAGTTTCCAGATGTGACATAGCAACTGAAATTTGGTAATGGAGTGGATTGGAAGTTACATCATTCATGAGTATGATCGTTAATTAGTTTTGAAAATGATGGCGTTGCAGGAGTTCAAGCATGTATACAACATGGGAGGGGGTTACATTGCGTGGGTTGGGAATGGATTTGCGGTTAAGAAACCACATCTTGGAGAACTGTGAATCGTTATATTAGATAAAATAATTGGATTCTGCTGTAATAACTAAAATAAGATAAGCTTGATCAACACTTGATTTCTTGACTATAGTTTTATGTTTCTCCAACGAAAAAACGATCTATATCTATCTCTTTACTTGAACTAGTTTTTGGCCCTTGCGATACACATGATGTGAATTTTGTGAGTTTATATTTTGTTATTGTATGCTGGTTTCTCATAAAGTTGCACAAGACGGAATTTTATAGTCTACTGTTATTTTGTCATGTTCAAGTCTATGATTAGGGTCAACAAGGTATTTTTTTTCCCAGTTTGAAAGCTAATTGTTCGTAAACTATTGATTTATGATATAAATGTGAATTGTATAAGAATGAATATGAGCAATGTCAACACATATGTATAGCACAACCATAGAGATTAGTTAAGGAAATAGATTTATGGACAAAATACAACAACACCCCTTGCACTTGGCCTTATGTCTCATTTACCCTCCCGAACTTGCAAATGTAACACTTATACCCCTTAATTAAATTAAAATATAATGTATAGACAAAACTATATATCCTTAATTAATAAAAATGAATCGACATAATTTTTAGTAAATTTTGAATATTGTGTAATTTATTTGATTTACATTCTTATTAAATTTAAAAAGTGATTTTTTAATCATACATTAAGTAACTTAAATTTTAAAAAACTAAAATAATGTACAATAAATACACAAGGAAAAACTAAATATGAAAAGATGAATGAAAAAAATAAAGTATTAACTATTTAATTTAAATAAACTTTCAATATTAGAATAACACTAATTTAGTTATTATTTCTGATTTATTCAATACAATTCATAGTACAAAACAAAACATTAATAAATTGCCATCTTTAATGAATAATTAAAATTAATATTATTAATAAAACAAATTGAAAGCACACTCAAATAATTCTATTAAAATATTTTTAACAGTAAATCTTGTCATTTGAGCAAAATTATTCAGAATATTTAAATATTACCAAATAATATATGTATTATTTTCTTCTTTCTTACTAAACTAATACATATATCATTATATTAGAAATATAAATTATTAATAATTGTAAAAAAAATATTTTTTATACAAAAAATATATCTATTCGTATTATTTGAAAGAGTTTAGAAATTAAAAGTTATTTTTACATTAAATTCAAATAATCAAAATAAATTCTACATTTTGTTATATTCATCAATTATATTTTTTTTAAAATTAGTTAAGTTGCTAATTGCTTTTTCTAAACAAAATGATTTAAACAAAGAACATAAAATCAAAACCGAGGTATATTTATTAAAAATGCTAAAAATATTTGTTATTAAGGGCAATTTTGTCCATACATTAATTTCTACTTTAATTAAGGGGTGGGATGGTGGGGTGAGAAGTTACATTGACAAGTTCAGCGGGGTAAATGGGACATCATGCTAAATTCAGGGGTTGTTATTGTATTTTGCTAAAACAAAGAATATCATATTATATTACATTTACGCCGAAATATTACATCAATCAAAACTGAAATAATGGAGTTTGTATGTCTATACTTATACTTTCAGTGTGCAGATATATAGAAAATACATTTATTATAGTAAAAAATGAATGTTAGCACGAGCGTCACCAAGAGTCTCTTCAAATGAGAAATACTCTTTATTTCAAAATTCAAAGAGTGAACCAAAAAAATCATATCCAACAAACTCTTTATTTTAACATTAAATTTAGAGAATGAGTTTTCACTCTCCAAATTTGGAGCCAAAACAACTCTCTATAATTAATTGCATTAGATTACTTGCCATGAATGACCTTTTTGAATGGTAGTTTCTAAAAACAACACTAACTTTGAAATATGTCTTAAATTACTTCCAATATCTCATGTGTAATAAATTAATATTGAGAAAAGTTTAACTAAAGAGTCAAATACATAGAAGGTATTGGAAGATGCAAAAACTATTACTCTTTAAATTTAAAGATGTTCTTTATTTTGCAATAGATGTTCTTTAAATTTAAAGAGCCTCTTGGGAATGCTTTTAGCACAATAAAATTGCAAACCATATACACTGCTATAAGTGGTTTGTCATGGTTTCGAAGGTCATGGAGGGGATTTTGGAGAAAAAGGTTTTATCTTTTAAGCAGTTTAGAAATAAACAAATGCGTACACCAAATTAGATTCACCAAGTTTGGGTTTTGGGAAGGGTGGGGTTGAAGGAAAATTGGTGATAAGTAAATTTACTTCCAGCTTTAACTGTTGGGGTATTCACATAATTATCCACATGCCAAAGCCGTGTATCTTTGATTCCAATATACGTTCCCAAAAGGAAAATTTGTGATAAGTAAATTTCTGCTTTCGTGATTATTTTTTACTTTTACATGTAGAAGCTTGAGATTTAAAATCTTCAAATCTCAGGGACTCGAATATACTTCCATGACCATGACGAAGCTCTGAATGACAGATTGATAGATTGGGAAAAGGGGAATAAACACCCCCATATGTATTTTACTAGCCGTTGATTAAAGTAATTAAAACGATATTATTAAGTTCCATTCCGCGGATCATTAAACATTTAAACATTTGAGAAAAGAATCTGTACTTGGTCAAAGTTATCCACTGAACCGATAGATAATCTTTTTTAAGGGTTCTGCTAGCTGCTAAACCTTCCCTTCCCTTTTCTCTAGAAGAAAATTTTCTATCAAGCAACTGCAACAACATTAATTAAATAGAATATGACCAGCACTAAATTGTTTGTTTCTATTGTTACCGAGAAGAGGAATTAGTACTTGGGATAGATTCTTTTGTAAAGAACCATGTACTAATATGCATAATTTCTCTAACAATTTCAAGTGGTTCAAGAAGCAGATAGCTAAAACGGAAACAAAACAAAATTTAACATCAAAATGAAAATGCTAAATGAACTAATTGATACCTTCTTAGGAGCACATGCAGAGAAAACTCAAGAAGATGCCAATAATACAATGGGCTTCTGTGACGCCCACACCTATTACTACTACTCGAAGATATATAAATAGTAAAGTTTGGCCACAAACTCTATTTAAAATATATAATAATTTAATTTTTTTTAATCCTTGTGACATTTTAACAATAAACAAGTAAAATCATTTTAGTTATAAGATATATAAGGACAAATCATGCCCATTAAATAATCGGATTATGCAAATAGCACATAACCAACATGAAATGCAGGAACTATATTGGCCAGTTAGAAGCGTGAGGCTCGGGTATTACAACTTCTATGTTGAAATTATTGGAATTTGGTTAAGAAAATTGGGTGTTGACCCGATTTTGACCAAATATTAAAGTGGTTTCCATAATAAAATGGAATTAAATTATTTGTTAAAATTCTACTAAGTGAGTAGATGAGATTGACATTTGGATTAATTTCTCAAAACCAATTCCGGGTGAATGAGAAATTAATGCTAAAAGGTGTTATTAAAATAGTGTATGGTTTCTGTTTTTCGGAAAATGACTAAGAAGATAAGTGTATGGCTAAAGCCGAGGCCTGAATTTGATTCAGTCTCCGCAAGACGAAATACGCCCCGTATACCGAGTGCTTACGGTTCCGGACACTCATCTCTAAGATACAACGACTTTTACTATTCCGGTTAGCAGCACTAGCAAAACCGGAACTACAACGAACAACAAGAGTTTGAACTTTCAAGCTTTTGAAGGAGGGAAATGAGTCAATATGCAGAATGCAATGACCGATTTTATGTTGCTGATAATTTTCGTATCGTCATTCAGTCAGCAGGGGTCGAATAATATAGGCCTCATGTGCCTCGTATGGAAAGATCACGTCTTTTGGCTCGAAAAGACACATTTTGCACTGAACAGGCGCACCTGTTCATCGACGCACGACTTGGCGCACGGCCCGTGCGCCTGCCCGTGCGTGGATGCGCGAAGGTTCGGCCTGACGCACGACCCAACGCACGGGCCGTGCATCAGCCCGTGCTCAGATGCGAACCAAACCTTAATTATTTATTTATTTTAAAGGTTTTTGGTCAAAAAAGAATAAGGGCCTTGAAGCCCAAGCCCAGGCCCACGGCCCTCGACCCGGGCCGGCCGGCCGGCCGGGCGGCGGCGCGCGTGCTTTGAACCAAACCCACAAGCATGTAGGTCCTCACCCCTTTAAAACTTGGGTGCCTCCAAGGGCCCAAACCCATAAGTCCAACTTGGGATTTATTAAGTGTGCAAATTTTGCCTCCTTTTCCTATGTGGTATGGAGCATTTCTCCTTCCCCACATTTTCCATTTTTCATACCATTTATTTGTATTAAGTGGTTAACTTCTAGCATTAATTTCTCATTCACCCGGAATTGGTTTTGAGAAATTCCAAATGCTATTCTCATCTACTCTCTTAGTAGAATTTTTACAAATAATTTAATTCCATTTTTCACTAATAGAAACCACTTAATTATTTGGTCAAAATCGAGTCAACACCCATTTTACCAAACCAACAATTCTAACAATCCCCCACATGAATGAAATTAATGCATGCGTGTATGTAGATTTGCTTGAAAGTCTCGGCGAATCGTTATTGCATCAGGATAGGTAGTTTGTGGCTTTGAACCTTCCTTAGTAAAATACTATCGGATTTACTAGCTGCTTAGTGACGAGCGATGTCTTGAACTACTCAGCCGTTTGTGTAAAACGAGACAACAATACTTACACAATAACAACTCTAACACTTGTTGTTCTCACGTTGTGTCCATTTCGGCCCTGGACCATATCTTAGATTCATAAGTGTTTCTTTGAAGCGGCCATTACTTCTCACTTATATAGGTGATCTCCTATTGAAGAGTATCATGCCATACTCCACCTTTCGGTATAGGAATTATTAAAAGTCTTAAACTTAACCTCACCACATTCAGCAGGTTTTTATTCACTTGGATGTTTCGAGAATGAGCTAACACATTTTCCAAGTGCTCAGCTGAACATTCATAACTTAGTTGTCCCATTGAACCAAGGTCTTGGGATCTCCAATTCACAAGGTTGGGTTACCGCTATGAACATTCTTTAAGTTGTGGATTTTAAACCCATTCCCCTTAACAGTTTATACAATTGATCTCGATTTATGCCTTTTATAAGCAGATCCGCAAGGTTTTTCTTTGATTTCACGTAGTCAACCGAAATAACCCCATTTCGAAATCAACTGTTTATTGGTTTTATGTCTACGACATCAAATGTCTAGACTTACCTCTTTCCTTTGCAAGAAAAGACACATTTAATAAATACAACATTTCTTGATTTAATGATCGTACCATCATTTATATCATTATTGCTGAATTTATTTTCTTGGTTACTTCTACTTTTAGCCATAGCACTCCCACACTTCAAGGTATTCTCCTTTATGTGGTTTGGTAAAAAGTAAAGCTCCCCTTCCAACTTCTGATATCTTGTTTAACACAAAATCATCCAGAACTTTCATGGCTCTCGGCCACTTTTATTTTATTTTGTTAGAACATTGTCCCAACAATCCAACTAGAATCTCGTTCTAATAGATTTCAGACCTTAGTTCCAACAACTCCATTAACACCTTTTACAAGGTGTCTAACCTTTGGTGTTATCACATTTTTAGTAAGACTTCAGACTTAACTTGTTACGGTGTTTGCCTTTAGTGTTACAACACTTTCGGCAACACTTCATGTAAATGTGGTTTCAGTGCTTACAACACTTTTGGCAACACCTTCTGTTACATTTGAAAATGCAACAGAAACTCCACTGGTGTTCCACAAAGTGTGATCATACCCCCACATTTGCCGATTTCCATTCGGAATCCCGGTTGTCTTCCTCAATCCGAAGTCGAACTATCAAATCCTCAAGCCTCATTTTCTTCCGCTTGTGCTTAAGGTAGTTCTTAAAATCTTTCCACGATGGCGACAATTTTTCGATAATCGCAGCCACTTGGAATGACTCACTCAGAATCATCCCTTCATGTTGGGAAATTTATTGTTTAGATTTTGATGAATGCCATGTAAAACTTAGAATAGGAAGTTGGCACCCCATTTTCGTTGTAAACTCATTGTAATAAATAGGGCTGGTCAAGCTGAATTAAGTCAGCTATGCCTAAACATGCAAGAAGACAACCGGAGACTAGAAGGAAGACTCACGCAAGACAAGGCACCGAGTATGGCAAAGAAGAGAAGACGGAACTCGATCAAGGAGCAAATGAGATGCAACAGTAGAGTATCACTCAAGTCAACTCAAGATAGCCAAGTCAAGTTGAAGTGACGGAAAGAGTCATCCAATGATTGGAAGTTGACTCTAAGTCACCTGGGGAAAGCAAGGAAATGCGGTCATGTCGAGATAATCGAAGAGATCCGTTGCACGTAAATCAAGGGAATTATTTAAACAAGTAATACCTCCATACTACCTTTCTCGAAGTGCTCAGTCCCAGAAGCGTGCAAAAGGAATAAACCAATGGGAAGCACTGCACCATGTCAGAACTCTGAAAAGCTGAAGAACAATTCATACGAGGAAGTGGCAATTCCAAGGACTGCAACAAGACAAGCCAACGACCACAAGTGTCTTTTGAGAATAAGCATATCTCTTCAAAGGGCAAATTTTCAAAAGAACACTATAAAAGGCTGAGGAGTTTATTTGAGAGAATGTTGGTTACCTTGACAATTGAAAACAAATACGAGCAAGTAAAGCTATATCTGTAACCAAAAATATTCTCAAATCATTCAAGATTAATCCTCAAGCCTACATTACGAAGAAAATCAATCCAACACTCACCTGTGAAGGAAAGATAACTTTAATCAGTTGAAGATGAAATTGTTGAAGAATCAAGGGGTCTACATTCCACGGAGGATTGTAGGAAGGTTCAAGGTCGAACCAGTCTCAAGTTTTTGGAGGGCTTCGTGATAAAATCCAAAGAGCTTGAGCAAGTGGGCTGTAGTAGCAAGGCAAGCGCCTGCCCTGTGAAGAAGGCCGAGTCGTATGAGAAGCCACCGCGTGACCAAGGCATCTCCAGATCAATCCCAAAGGATCAAGTCACCGTGTGTGATCAAGACTTGTATCCGGATCTGTTACCACTCGTATATCTTGATCAATACTTAGTGGATTCCTCCCGGAGTTGGAGAAGAGAGGAGTAGAAGAATTACCCCATCTTCGAACCTCTATAAAAACTTATCGTGTCATTTACATTTCAAAGACTTTAATTCCTGCACCTTATTTATTTAACTCACTGATAAATTTGCTATCCACTTGATAATCTCTAAGTACTAAAACCAAGTATTAAATCAAAACTAAACCAAATTTAAGGGTGTAAAGTCTTCCGCTGAAAACAAATCACAGTCGGTTAAGTCTTTAGTCAAAACAACTGAGTTATTCTATCAACAACCGAGTCAGTCTGTTGAGTAACTAACTCTGGCTGATTAACTAACTTAGCATTTCCCATCAAGGACTCAACTGTGAAGTATTAACTCTGAATATTTAAAAGGACTAAATCGAAAAGTTGGTAAGGTTTATTCAACCCCCCCTTCTAAACCTTACACTCACACCCCTTGGGACCTACACTTCAGATACTAAGTCGTGAAGTATGATCTGAATTTCTTGCACTTGGCTAATCACCGTCTTGGTGTCAACCATTTTATAATCCAAAAATTTACCGAATACAAATTTCTTTGTGCCGACATCTTCTGTTTTATATTTCTTTATCAAAGAGTCCCACAACTCTTTGGATGTTTTGAACGAACTATAGACGTTATAGAGGGTGACGTCTAGCCCGTTCAAAATATAATTCCGACACAGGAAATCACTGTTATGCTAAGCATCCACAGCAATTCTCCGTTCATTGTCAGATTCTTCATCACCAACGGCAGGGGGTTTCTCCTTCACGAAATGAGACAGACCCAAGGTTATCACGTAGAACATCATCTTCTGTTGCCATCTCTTGAAGTCGACACCGGAGAATTTTGCCGGTTTTTCGCCATGAACATGAGCAACGGCCATCGAAGTGAATGATCCTGAAGCCATCGTTTTGAACAAAAACAAATAATATTTCGTCTTGCGATTGTTGGGAAAAGCAGTGTATGGTTTTTGTTTTTCGGAAAATGGCTAAGAAGATAAGTGTATGGCTAAAGTCGAGGCCTGAATTTGATTCAGTCTCCGCAAGACGAAATACGCCCCGTATACCGAGTGCTTACGGTTCCGGCGCTCGTCTCTAAGATACAACGACTTTTGCTGTTCCGGTTAACAACACTAGCAAAATCGGAACTACAACGAACAATAAGAGTTTGAACTTTCAAGCTTTAGAAGGAGGGAAATGAGTCAATATGCAGAATGCAATGACCGATTTTATGTTGTTGATAATTTTCGTGTTGTCATTCAGTCAGCAGGGGTCGAATAATATAGGCCTCAGGTGCCTCGTATGGAAAGATCACGTCTTTTGGCTCGAAAAGACACATTTTGCACTGAACAGGCGCACATGTTCATTGACGCCGACGACACACGCGCCGCGGCGTCGCCGCGCGTCATGGATGCGCTGAAGTTCACTGACGACGACCCGACGACGATCGCCGTCGCGTCGGCCCGTGCTCGATCGAACCAAACCGATCGGGCGTTTACCCGACGCGCGCGTGCGTCGTCGTGCCCGTGCTCGGTGCGTGCACTCCCAGGTTGAAAATCCCAGTTAATTAATTACAAAAATTAATTAATTATTTATTTTAAAGGGTTTTAGTCCAAAAAGAATAAGGGCCTTGAAGCCCAAGCCCAAGCCCAAGCCCAGGCCGGGCCAAGCCGGCGCGCGCGCATGTGCTTTAAACCAAACCCACAAGCATGAACGTCCTCACTCCTTTAAAATTTGGGTGCCCCCAAGGGCCCAAACCCATAAGTCCAACTTGGGATTTATTAAGTGTGCAAACTTTGCCTCATTTTTGTATGTGGGATGGAGCATTTCTCCTTCCCCACATTTTCCATTTTTCATACCATTTATTTGTATTAAGTGGCTAACTTTTAGCATTAATTTCTCATTCACCCGGAATTGGATTTGAGAAATTCCAAATGCTATTCTCATCTACTCACTTAGTAGAATTTTTACAAATAATTTAATTCTATTTTTCACTAATGGAAACCACTTAATTATTTGGTCAAAATCGGGTCAATACCCATTTTACCAAACCAACAATTCCAACAAAAGGTAGCCACTTAAAACTAGAAAATGATATGAAAAATGAAAAATATGGGGAAGGAGAAAAGCTCCATCCCACATAGAGTAGAAGGCAAAGTTTGCTCCTAGGCTTGGGCTTCAAGGCCCTTATACTTTTTGGACCAAATTTATTTAAATCCTTTAAAAATTAATTAATTATTTTTTAATAATTAAATAATTATTTCCAACTGGGATGGTGCACGGCACGCAACGCAATGCGCAGCGCGGCAAGGCAAGCACGTGCGCGCACTGGGCAAAGACTCAACGCGCACAGGGGCCGGCCTTTGTCAACCTGCGCGCGCAGTGTGCGCGACCAAGACGTCGACAGATGCACCTGTTCAAGCAACCAGATGCATTTTTTGGCTGTAGACATGTCTTTTCGATCCAAAAGACATATCCTTTCCATCGGGCACCTTGATGCCTATATATACGAGCCACTGCAGATGAAATGAGACACGAAATTCAGATAATAAAATCGAGCCATTTGCATCTGCATATTGATTTACTCCCTTCAAAAGCTTGAAATGCTCAAACACTACATAGTTCCGCTGTTGGTTCGACTTTTGCAAGTGCTGCTAAGTCGAACCTGTTAAAGTCATTGTATCTTAGGGACGATTGCTGGAACCGGAAGCACTTCGTATACGGGGCAATTTCGTCTTGCGGAGACAATATCCAATACTGGTCTCGACTTAAAATCTTGTCCAATTTTTCCGGTCTATACACTTTTATCCATTTCTTGTAAACAGTAAACCACCCAAACAACAGAATTTTGAGATCAACCTAACTCCACATGGTCGCCCATCAAAATCATCTTTTTTTCTTTGAATTTGCAGTAGCCCATTTGAAAAAACCACAGTTAGCTTCAAGATTCGATGCAGGTTCCTAAGATAGATATATATATATATATATATATATATACATACATATATACAATTCCATCAAGAACACATATTTGTCAGAGTAATTTTCCTTGTTACATGATCCTAGTTTATCAGCCCAAAAGCTGTCCATTTTTATAAAAAAGAGTTGTTATATACTAAAGCACCTGAGTATCATGGATAAGGTAAATACTAACAGCTTATCAACTATTAGATTTAAGCAAAGGAGCGCAGCAATGGGTGACTTTCAGAATATTGGTGTTGGGAAAAGGAAGTTGTAGTCCACATAAGTCAACATGAATTAGGAAAAGAATCACAATTATTACAAGGTTGGAAGGGAGCTTACGAAGACGCATTAATAGCTATTGCTGCCAGATATAACCAAAATACACTTTCATGAATCAAGTCTGATATATATATGAAGATGGATGGGCTACATGCATTTAATTAGTTGACTCACTGCACACTTGAATAACAATATTATCATCTGGAATAGAACATTGACACTGCAAATAATGGCACATGGATAAATAACAGTAGTGAGAGCAAATTCATTATTTTTTATCCAAGCATTACAGTAGGAATGCTTCAACTGTACAAGGCATCGATGAGCAAAGCGAAAATTTGGACACGGATACATCCTAAAACTTTAGATTTTTAAAATATAATATATATTACACTTTAGAATACGACATTTATAAATAATATATGCTTGATATAATTTGAACAAAATAGTTAAAATTAGAAACATATTAAACTTGCAAGTCCAATAGGTGATACAGAAAAAAAAAGTTGTCTTAATAAAATAACATCAACAAAAAGCACCAAAAATGACATGAAACACTAAATTAATCAAAGATAGAAAAATGATATCCAATGTCAATGGACAAAACTTGAACGCAATTCCAGTTGCAACTCTGCAATCTTTATCATTTAATGTCATTATCTCGAACTCTGGCTCATCAAGGGATAACTCCAGAAGTTCAATAGAAGGTCCATCTAAATCCACTATGACCACCTACCAAAAAAAAGAGGAACGAAATACACACACACGAAAAAAAAAAATTATCATTATTTTATATAAAAAACAACATTATTACACAAGTCCCACAATTATGTTAGTTCGTCTTTGTATTCTTGCATTCTAGACATGAGACGAAGATTGCAATGAAAATTTTCTCTAGCAACAAAAATGATGCCGGTTGTGAAAACAATTTGAAGGCTAAAGTTTGCAATAAACACTATAAAAAAACTGCTGATAGACACCACCAAAAAGACACCAGTTTTATGACTTTACTGGTGTCTTTTCCTTTTTAACACCGGTTTTGTAAGAAATCGGTGTCTAATTAGTGCTGTCGTTTGATAAACAACAGCGGTTTCCTAGAACCGGTGTTGTTGTAAAAATATTTCCCAAATAGACACCGGTTTTGGCATCGGATTTCGAAACCGGTATCTATTTATATAAATTATTTTAGATTAGACATCAGAGTTTTTGACACCGGTTATAAAACCGGTGTCTTTATTTTTTAACACCAGATCTTTAGACATCGGTTCTATAAACGGTGTCGTTAAGCCCCTAATTAATTAGGTGACAGTGAAATTAATTAAGTTCATCCTCCTTTTTTTACTTCTCTCATATTCTCCAAACCCTAGCCAGAGCCCACAATGTCGCTGAAGTTCGATCCCAGCCAGGTCGTCGACGTCTACGTCCGCGTCACCGGCGGTGAGGTTGGCGCCGCCAGCTCCCTCGCCCCGAAGATCGGTCCCCTCGGTCTCTCACCTAAGAAAATTGGTGAGGACATTGCCAAGGAAACCGCCAAGGATTGAAAGGGCCTCCGCATCACCGTGAACCTCACGAGAGAGAGGTTTTTGGAAGAGAGTGAGCAACGCTCTCAATTTATACGACCAAAACCCTCGACTGATAGAGAGTGAGCAATGAAATTTTGGAGATGGCGAAATCGGCTTGTGGTACAATAGGCAGCGAAGTGAAGGAAAGCATCACGGAGAGATTGTCTCGCATCGACGACTTGTACTTTCCCCGCAAGGAACAACCATCAGCTGCAGGTGACCCCTCCCACTGCAAGTCTCTCCTTCTTTACCTCCTCTCCACCGACGCCGCCGTATTTCTGGAGCGTTACGGATCAAAACTATCGCTCGACGAGCTGAATCAATTCGACGCGTTGAGAGATGATTACGAAATCAATTGGCACTTAAACCACCTCCGAAGCATTATCCATCCAACGGAGCAGGACAAAAAGTCTAGGTCGGCGAGGGTCAAAAATCGGAGGCTGGCGTATATGGATAAGCTAATTCCGGGTGGAAATTATTTTTCAGAATTTAGATGTTTGGTTAATATATGGAGGCTAATCTCAATTTTAAAAGGGGTAAATTTTGAGCCTTTGTTTCTGTTCTCGATATATTTCTTGGTGAGCTGAGAAAATTGAAGGTTCAGAGTTTCTTTTGGTGTATACCACATTTGTTTAATAAATTTAGAAGGGAAATCGAGTTTTTTTGTTGATTTATGTTGTTTTTGTCATCTGATGTATTTGAAAGTTTATGGCCAAATTTGGAACTTGGAAAGAGATAATGAATTGGGAGGTCGTTTTCCTATATCAGATAAATCACTGTAAATTTGTTTAATGATGCAGCTCGTGCTTTCCATATCTTTTTCCTCTGATTTTATTCTCAAATACTTTTGTGTCAATCTTTACATTTCTTGTGGTGAAAAATCTATTGTTATGGTTTTCATCATTCAAAAAATTAGAATATCAGTCATTTCCGAGGTCAGTAACATGTTATTACATTGTTTTTTCTCACCGATTTTTGTTTTCTGTTTTCAGAAAACATGCTCGATATGTTTGGCTTCAATGAGACGAGGAGACGGGTGTTGCTCAGAGTGATTGGGTTGGAAATGAAGAAATTGAAGAAGAAGAAGAAGAAGAAGAGAAGAGGATGATGAAAGTGAAACTGAAGAAATTGCAGTAGTAGAACCGGAGGCAAATAGTTTGTTATCGGAGAAAATGCAAGATCGGATGGATCAGTTCACACACATAATGCAGCAAAATTTCTTATCAGGGGAAGATCATCAACATTTGGATTACTCGAAAATTGATGAGGATGAGACCTTGGATGATCACTGGATGAAAGAAGCAAGTCAAGATGCTGAAGAAAAGTATTTTGATGATATTTGAGATCATCAGCTTGCCCGGCATGTTGGTTTGTGTCCAACTCTTCACTTAGTGTTAATTTTTAGAATGGCATTGCAATAATATTTTATCATGTTTAGTGTCCCAAATATGCAGTTTTCTTATGTATATATAATGTGTTGAACCGCTTGATGGGTATAAACAAAGTTCTTGATTTATGATATTGATTCTAAATTTTGTCAAATTTATGTGGCTGTTGCTCCAAAGATACAGATAGTACCATCACCAAATGCAAATATATCTTGCATCATTTGAGCAAGTAGCAGGATTTCATACACTCAGCTTGCCATGAAGACAATCTTGAAGCAATTCAGGTACCATCACCAAATGCAAATATATCTTGTTATGTATTTCACGAGTGAATTGTGTGATTCTTCTCTTCAGACGGATTGGATACGTAGATTTTCTTTTGGGATTTGCTTATGGTTTGTATCCTAGCGCACCACCGGTGGGTGTAATGCGTTGCCAGTTGCATAAAGGGAAATCTTGCTATAACTTCCTGGTTGCGGATGGATTTGTGATTTTTATTTTCGGTTTTGGAGGAGGGGTGGTGGTGGTGATGGAGGATTGTCTTGGATAGTGTGTTCATTTTTGCGATTCAGTTTTCAATTTTGTAAAATGCATAGTCTTGTGGTGGATTCAAATTGCATGGATATGTTGAAAATTAACTTCTTTTCTAACTTGTGGTGGTTGCAACTCACTTCCATTTCAAATGATGTCAAATCCAGACTTAGTGAGGATGGCTTCTGAAAGCATGCAAAACCTGAGGCCTGAAGACTTCAAGCAAGCTGCAGAGCAGTTGAAGCATACGCGTCCTGAGGAGTTGGCTGAGATTGGTGAGAAGATGGCAAAAGCTTCACCTGAAGAATTAGCTGCCATGCGTGCCCGGATGGGCGCTCAGGCGTCTTATGAAATTAGTGCTGCTGAGATGTTGAAAAAATAGGTAACATGTTGCTGAGAAGTGTTGATTTTAAATGTATCAAATAGGCTGAGGCTAGGAAGTAGCGTTTTGGCTGAATCCTTGATGCCTTAAGCAGGTGTAATGTGCTGTCTTTCAATGTTTTCTCATTTTCTTTGGGGATAAAAGTGTTTATTGCTTGCGGCATTGTTGATTAGATTATCTCTGAGACTGTGACCATGAAATATATTGCTGCTTCTGCTATATTTCACTTAGAAAGTTTCTGAATGGAGTATTTATTCTTCTATTATTCCTTTTCTTTTCTAATTTAATTTATGTATTGTGCATATGGTTTCTTCAATATAGCTATTGTTATATAGGTTGCCTCATATTATAAAAGTGCTTGTCAAAAGAGCTTGAAAATTAAAATATCTTATTTTTTTCTTGTATATATCTCTCCAATGGGTTTTGTTGATTTTCAGGTGCTTGGCTAATGAAACTTATGTCCTGTTGCTTTACTCACTCTGCATGGAAATTCAAATTTTCTGGAGTATGTTTTGGTGCGAAGAGATCTCGATACACTGGTATGAATCAGATATTTTCACATTCCTAATGAATATTAGGTTGTCTTATCTGGGTGAACCATCTTACAGGTCCTTTATCTAATAAAGAATTTGTATATAATCTATTTGAGAAGAGGCATTAATGACAAGGGAATAAAGAAAATAGTCTTAAGGTAGTTTTAATGTTCTTCTCTTATCTCTAAACTACAGTAGTCTTCTGGGTATTATTTGTATTAATTATTAAAAAGTTAAAATATCCAATTTGTCTATCTTCATCAATTTGTCCTTGGTGAAAAGAATTTACTGCAAATTACTTGTCATTGCTGTGATTTTTTTCCCATGAGAATAAGTATAAATATTGTGAGCGTCCATCTCCGGGAAGATGCCATCATAGCAAGTACACCATTTCCGCAGTTACTTGTGGTTTTTTGGAGGACGAGTTCATGATGGTTCGTGTAGTCATTGATGTGCTGTTTCTGCCCTAGTTCTATTTCTAGTACAAATATTGGTTTGCTGATGGCTTTCGTATGATTAACAGTTGGTGCCAATGTTGAAGACACTATATAATGCTCCGAGCAGGACATCCAATCATATTTATATGGTTCTTGTTATCTTTCTTATACTAAGTCAAGACTCCTCTTTCAATGCCAGTGTTCACAAACTGGTAAACATAGTTTTAATTTGTCCATGCTAGTTACTTATTTTAAGGTGCAATGTGATCTAAATTTATTCTTACAGATGCTTCCCAACGTTCCATGGTACCAAGAACGTCTCCTTAATCAAACTTCTCTTGGTTCAAATTGTTTCCTTAAAAACTCTAAAAGATTGTTATTAAAGTTACTTTCTAAACAAACATATATATCACAAATATATGAATTGCGGACACTATGATACACTGGAACATATTATTTGGTTATAAGTGTTTTGACATTGATGTTCTTATGGAAGCAGGATGTCTATCTCCATACAAACTGTCTTGCAACTTTGGCTAATATGGCACCACATGTTCATAGACTGAGTTCATATGCATCACAACAGTTGGTTAGCCTTTTTGATATGCTTTCATGCAAGTATGTCTTATCTTATAGTTTTTTTCCCTTGACATCTTATCATATGTTTATAACTGGTGACGTTATAAATTCCAGGATTGACATTCTCTCTGATTTGTTATTTCAAATTTATCAACCATTATGTACAATAAATTCGATGTTGTATTAATTGCTATGTTTTAATTAGTTTGGGCACTTCAATTGATGTGAATTGTTTTGGTTTCTTCCTTTCATTAACAAAGATATGGGATTAAATAGGGAGTTGAGGTTTATACAGATTTGGCATTCATTAATCTGGTTTTACGTATTAACCCGCTCTTTTACTTCTTAATTTTGCATCGCCAATGGTGGTGATTGAAATATCTAATTTATACTTGCATGAATATCTAATTTCTGAAGATATATGTATCTTTGCACATTTTGCTTACTCAAAAGTGTGTATGTTTGTAGGCTGAGAAGAATGAGTTTTGTGACGAGAAACAAAGGTTAAAGGCTGAGTAGGAGAAGCTTGAGCATTTTTGAAAGCTTGAATGACATGAGCTATGTTGATCATATGGATTTTGTTGTCTTTAGTTGAATTATATAGTCTTTTTGTTGGTTGATGGAATTGGATTATGAATTTATAGTTGTTTTATCGAAAGGAAACTTCGTTACTAGTATTTTTTTGTTGGATTTTGGCTATTGGAGTTGACTTTAGTATTAATGGATTTCATATTTAATTGGTAGTGAACTTATGATGGTTGCTAGAATTGGAGTTCATAATGAATTATTTATTTATATGGTTTTTTTGCACCGATTTAAAACCGGTATCAAATACATAAACTTTTAACATCAGGGCCATAGAAAACGGATATTTTTTATCTAAGACACCGATTTAAAACCGGTGTCTTGGTGTCAAATATTTCAGACTTTTAACACCAGTAGCTCTAACACCGATTGTTTTACAAATAGACACTGGTTTAAAACCGGTGTCTTTCGAGGAAACGACACCGGTTTTAAACCGATGTCAAAAAGTTCAGACTTTTAACACCAGTGGATTTAACACCGGTTGTTTTACTAATAGATACCGGTTTAAAACCGGTGTCTTTGAAGGAAAAGACACCGGTTGGTTTACTAATAGACACCGGTTTAAAACCGGTGTCTATAAGCTTTTTTGTAGTAGTGAAAGGTGTAGAATCACCAAAGATAGCCCACCAAGATATTGACGCTTCGAAAATGTTAGGAAATTTATTGTATAGATTTTGATGATGCTTACAAAACTTTGTATTAGAAAGTTGGCACCCCAATTCTCTATGTAATTTCTACTTTGTAATAGTTAGATAAATTAGCTGAGTCAAATAGCAGCTAAGTAGGATATGCAGAAGACTTACTGAAGAATGCAGAGAAGACTCAGATGAGTCGCAACTAAGTGGATCAGAAGAGCTTCAGTCAAGTACATTAGCTAAGTCTTTTAGAAGACTTACATCAGAGTCAATCAAGGAATGAAAAGAGATGACTCAACTCAAGGGATAAAGCAGCTGAAGGACTTAAACTCAACTGAAGAAGTCCTTTATGTTGAATGTCAACAACTTACCTGTTTTGGTAAGGGTGTTATACATGCAACCTTAAAGCGTTCCTGCTGAAAGAGTTTAAGAAGCTTGACCCAATGAGAAGCCTGCAGAACTCTGAATCGTTTCAAGATCCTGCAAGTGCTAAATTTCAAAGGTTGGGTCAACATTAATGCTGCAGAAACAAGACAAGGAAACAAACAAAAAGTAAGAGTTTGAATTTTGTCTATCTCTTCAACGGACAGAATCTGAACTCCTACTATAAAAGGCTGAGGAATTTTCAGAGAGAAATGAGAGAACAATTATTCGAAGCAACACATAACTTGCAAGCATTCAAGAAATATATGTAAGTACTCTCTCAAACGAAAGTTCATACATCCTCAAACCTACATCGGAAGCCACTTTTATCCAACACATTCACATGGAAGATAGAAGTTGTTCTTCAAAGTTGAATTCAAAGTTGAAGGGGAAAACAAATTTGTCAAAAGCAAAGGGGTCTATATTTCCAAGATGTGAAGGGAATATAGTGAGGTTCAAAGGACGAACCAAATTTAGATCTAAAGGAAGGCTGTGTGATCGATTGTTGAAGATTTGAAGAGCTGAAGTAGTGAGGCAGCTGCCTTGCGAAGAGCTGAGTAGTATAGCTGGTTTTGTGATCAAAGCTAACTTGGACTATTGTACTACTGTAACAAAGTTACAGTTGCATTAGCAGATTCCTCATGGAGTAGGAGAAGAGTTTAGTAGAGGAATTACTACATCCTCGAACCACTATAAATCTGTTATTTAAATTCTGCAAATTTATTTACTTGCTATATTTTCTATCTAACTGATAATAACCAATAAAAAAAAGGTATAAGTGTTGATAAACGAACTTTTAAAAGGGTGTAAGTCTTCCGCTGTTAATCAAGAAAAATGAATTTCTAAAAGTTAACTTCATTCAACTGAGTTACTCTATCAACAACTCTCTTATACTCTATTGAGTGGTTAACTCTTCTGCTCAAGTTTAACACAACTATCTTTCAAAAGAATTAGCTATTTTCTTGTAGAACTCTGATTTTAATAAGAATCAAAAATTTGGTAAAGTCTACTCAACCCCCCCTCCTAAAGAGTTTACTCACACTCCATGGGACCTACAAATCAATAACATCAGCTTGATTGAAGAACCCTGATCCACTAGAAAATGCTCCAGATTCAGCATATGTTTTCCTCAAATCAGCTGAAGCAATCTCTTGAAACATTTACTTTTGGTTATAGAAACTGCATGATCCTCATGTGGTTAAACTCTTGGAGCTCCTCCATTACTTCCACCTCGACGCCAAGCTTCACTATAATACTTAGGGACTAGAGAATGTTGTGCCACACAATGCAAAGGAGCATTGCTCTTTTTCCATGAACCCTTTAAAATTTGATGAATAGCATCATAAAAGACTGAATTGCCTCCAATAAGATTTATGCCCTCGTGGTCAAATATATTTTTTTAAACATTCTCTATCATTGTGTGCCACATATCATATATAGAATATCAGCAGCCCACAACATATTTATAATACGCTTAATGAAAGACAAGAAATAATCATTATCCCCCCAAACATAATTGACAACACACTTTTTTCACCTATTGTGCTTTTAGCTTCATTATTTCCATCCCTATAAGTTTTCCAATCAGAATGCATCGCCACTTTTTCAACTGATGACTTAACCCCTCCTAGTCGTTTGCTTATAACAATACTAGAAGCAAACCTTGTATCAGCCACCCTCAACAAGCTCAACATAGATTATTTATTGTATATGAACAATATCATGATATGGTTAAAAATGGAATTACAGATATTTTGGACATCACTCCAAATAGCAATCCACTTCGAATGAACAAAATGTGGTGATTTTAGAAAGATCACAAAGACATTTTAAAGCTAAATTGAAATATGCACTACACATTGGGTCCAAAATATTCGAAGATATACTTACTCTCAATGACTGATCTAACAACTTTGTAATTGCTTGCGTCGTCAGTTATGATTTCAACTACATTTTCCTCTCCAATTTCCTTGGTTGCGCCTTCAAACATCGATGTAACATAATCTGAATCGTTTATGTTGTCACTTGCATTAACACATTTATGAAATATTTAACCTCCTGAACATGCTGCCATGATATTTAAGTGACCCTCTATGTCGGTAAACCATCCATCAAAAACAAGAAAAAAATCATTATTCCTCCATGTATCTCTTGTTGGTTGCAATAATCTATATATATGCTCCTCTCCTTGTACAAGAAGTGTCGTGCGCAGTCTCTTGTAAGTAGGTGGGATGTAGCCAACTAAATTGCTATTGGGCTACCGTGTCTAAATATTGTCTAAGGTATGGAGATTTGACCGAATCGAACGGCAGGGCACTTACATAAAACATTAGGGCAACTTCTTTATCTGCTACGTCTCTTTGTGCTAGACTGAATATGCTCTCCAAGTCACCCATCTTCTTTCTTTTATGATGTGAAAGGTCAGAACCACCCATAAAAGAAAGGTATTTTGTCTTCTTTCATTAATTGTACTCCTTTTGGGATATTTTCCATTCAGCTTGCTCATGTTCTCTCTTGATGGCGATTGAGAGAGTATAAAAGGAGAACAAGAGCAAGCGAAATGGAAAAAGTAACAAAAGAAGTACAATGAAAGAAAGAAGGTTGAATATGTGTCTTTGCAAGGGGATTTCAACCTTTCACAACATAAAAGAAATAAGATGGGTGACTTGGAGAGGAGATTCAATGTGGCACAAAGGGTCGTAGCAGATAGAGAAGCTGCCCGAATGTTTTATGCAAATTCTTTATAGTTCAATTTGGTCAAATGTCCATACTTTACACAATATTCAAGTACACTAGCTAATAGCAATTTAGCTCCCTATATACCACCTATCTACAACAGATTGCACACGACACTCCTTGCACAAGAAAGTGAGCATATCAGTTGAGTGCTACTCTATGCATAAAAGAAAAAAGATGGTTCTATTGTTTCTGAAGGATGGTGACCGACAAAGAAAGCCATTTATAATATCATGGCAGAATCTTCAAAGGTCCAGTGTTTCTAAAATCTGTCAATGCAAGTGGCAACATAAAAGATAGATATTATGTTGCATCGAAGTTTGAATGGGCAGTCAAGGAAGTTGAAGAGGAAAATGTTGTTCAAATCATAACTGACAACGCAAGAAATTGTAAAGTTGCTGGATCAATCATTGAGAGTAAGTATCCTGAAATACTTTGGACTCCATGTATAGTGCACAGTTTAAATATGGATTTGAAAAGTATTTGTGATCATTACGTAAAATAACCATATTTTGTTCATTGCAAGTCGATTGCTACTTGGCAGGTGATGTTCAAAATATCTGTAATTACATTGTTAACAATAGAATGGTATTGTTCATATACAACAAATACTTTAAGTTGAGCTTGTTGAGGGTGTCCGATACATGGTTTGCTTCTACTATTATTTGTTATAAGCAAACGGTTGAGAGAAGTGAAATCATCACTATAAAAAATGGTGATGGATTCTAATTGGAAAACTTATAGTGGTAGAAATAATGAAGCTAAAGCCCAAGAGATGAAAAAGTATGTTGTCAATTATGATTCATGGGATACTTTGGATTATTTTTTGTCTTTCACTGAACTATTTTAAATGTTACGGGTTGTTGATACGAATACTCCTATTTTGCATTCTATATATGATATGTGGGACAAAATGGTTGAAAATGTGAAACAAAATGTATTGACCATGAGGACGTGAATCTTGTTAGAAGCAATTAAGTCTTTTCTTAATGTTATTCATCAAATTATAGAAGGTTGATGTAATAAGAGCAACACTTCTTTGCATTGTATGCACAACATTCTCTAATCCTTAAGTATTATTGTTAAGATTGGCTTCAAGGTGGAACTAAAGGACGAGCCCAAAAGAGTTTCACCAGATGAGGATCATGAAGTTTCTATAACTAGAAGTAAATGTTCAAGAGATTGCTTCAGAATCCAACTGATTTGAAGAAAGCATGTGCTGAATATGGAGCATTTTCTAGTGGATTAGAGTTCTTCAATCAAGCTCATGTTATTGATTCAAGAACATTTGAAGCGCCAAATATATTTCTGGGCTAACTTTGGTTCTTATATACTTTATTGCAAACATTAGCCTTCAAATTGCTTTCACATCCAGCATCATCGTTCTGTTGCTAGAGAATTTGGAGCACATATTCAATTATTCAAAGCATCCAAAGAAATAAATTGGCAACAAGTAGATAAGAAGTTCTTATCTTTGTTCATTGCAATCTTCGTCTGATGTCTAGAGTGCAAGAGTATAAAGACATACCAACAAAATATTAGGACTTGTGTAAAATTATTTTTTTATATAATATTATTAACTTTATTTTAATAAATAATGGTAATTTTTTTGTGTATTTTTTTTTGTAGATAGTGATAATATGGATTTAGATGGACATTCTATTAAACTTCCAGAGTTATCTCTTCATGAGCCAGAGTTGGAGACAATGACATTAATTATGAAGATTGAAGAGTATCAAGAGTTGCAACTGGAATCTCATTCCTGTTTTTATAAGTTTTGTTTATTGTCATTGATATCCTTTTTCTATCTTTGGTTAATCTAGTTTGATGTCATTTTAGTGCTTTTGGTTGATGTTATTTTTATTCAAGACAACATTTTTTTGTATCTCTTTTGGGACTTTCATGTTTAACACATTTCAAGTTTTTAATTATTTTGTTCAAATTATATCAAAGAAGATAACTTGTATTTCTTTCATAGTAATTCTTCTTCATGATCGTAATCTGAAGCTTAATTTATATCCTCATGCGCCTTCTGTGTAGCCTCATCAAAGTAACCCCCAATAATCCCAAAGTTCCAAATCTCTTGCCTACAGTAAAACCACCAGCCACCATTGACAAAGAACACCCCCCCAGCACCAATCCTGTATACTGTCCTATTTAATTATCTACTCTAGTCTCAGTCAAGCTTAACTTTCCAGGCAACAGTTTGTTCCTGCTTGGAGCGGTTGTTCAGAAGGTCGGACGTTTCATTTCATAGACCAAACAAGGCCACATACTTAATCAGCATATAAAAGTTAGGTTTTAAAGTGCTAAAAATAGCTCAACCAGTTTTTACTGAAGTTCAACAACCAGCAGGAATTTGTTGTTAAAAAAAACAACTCCAAAATTTCAGAATAAAAACTAACCATTGATGAAGGAACATTTGAGCTTAGTGTTTTAGGTGCATTGAAGAGGGAATCAAATTGTTACACAATTAAATAGTAATGGATTCGAGGAGAGCATGGATGTTTGTCAGTGGCAGTGCAATGAAAAAAGGACATGGAGATAAACTTGAGGGAAGGACAGAGATAATGGTGCTAGAGGACAATTATGTTCCCATATTTCTGGAGGTAAATTAAAAGAAATATTATTTACAATTTTCATAAGGTTAGAGGAGCCGGAATAGCGCAGCATAAGGAGAGCCGAATTTTCCCAAGAAAGTCATGATAGTTCTTGATGCAGTTGGAACACCAATGTGCGGATAGGTGCAACTCGTGTTATCTCTTTGAAGTCATATACAAAGTTTATCGGGGTGAATATGGCACACAACTTAGTTCAAAAATATTGATATAAGTTTTTATGTTAGATGTCAGTGATGTCGACAACAAATTCATGTTTCAATAGGTTAAAGACAAAATTTAAGTTAACCTTCAACAAATAAGCATGAAAACAGAATATAGCCCAACTAAATCGTTCCTAACAAATTATGAGAGTTAATTGTCGCATTTTTCTAATTACGTAAGTACATTATATCTTGTTTGCTAATTTTGTGATAAACATCAGATGATAATCTTATAGACATAGTTCATAAGATTAATTTTGTCACATCTGATAACATCATGATGTTATTGTGGTTCTTTTCTAGTTACATAGATAAATACTCTTCACCCTAATGAACCTCATAGAACAAAAAAGAATTTCTTATGACAACTATAAATGTGTACCCCATACACACAAACAATGATCGTACTCATTTTTATGAACACAAGAATAGCCAGACCATTAAAAATAAAGGTTTTACTGACTGCAAAATCAATGATTTTCCCTTACGTCATAAAAGATGACCAAGTATCGAATAAATGCTGAAGTGAAATCATAACCACATGCTATGATTTAGGACTACAGGAGCCAGGAAATGATTCAACTAGTCATTATTTACAAACCTAGCAGATCGAAACATGGTGATGAAGTTTACATAATAACAAAATGACATGTTAAAGCCTTAAAGGTGACTCAATCAGTTCTCAAGTCAAAGAGAAACCCAACTCATGGGCCCTAAACCTATTTTCACTTTTTGGAACTTAATAGATGAATACCATTTGTTAGGAATTTTAATTCCTAATTTTAATTGATTTTTTAAATAAAAAGATTTTTTGATTTTGCCTTTCTAGACTATTCCAAACTTAGAGTTTTAATAAATATGGGAAAGATTTATTTTGGATTCCTACCTTTAAAAGGATTTGATTAGGAGTCGGTTATCTTACTTCCTAACTCATAAGAATCCTACTTCTTCCATACTTGTGTTTTCCTTGTTTCCTTTTATGAATAGGAGTCTTGAACATCAAGGAATCTTGGACATCAAAAAGATCAAAAATTCAAGAACATCAAGGAATCTTGGACATCAAGAAGATCAAGGACTCAAGCCCTATATAAAGAGAGGATCGACCATCATTCAAAACACACCTTGAACCACGAAATTTACAGAGCAATACACGAGAGATACAATCGAGAGAGAAAAGCAACAAGATTCTGAGTGCTGTCAAAACACACAGTCTGAGTATTCTTCGAAGTGTCTGCATCATGGAGAATAACACTTAGTCCAGTTTTGAGTCTTGTTGATTTATTTTCGTCCATTCGTTGTTTTATTAGATTTCATAGATTAGTTTGAAGATATTTTCGGCGAAGCAATTTACTCAGAACCGATCTACTCAATAGGAGTTTGTTTTTCCTAGACTAGTTGAATCATTCATATTCGAGTTGTACTACAGATATTTTCAACTAGTGATTTCGTCATAATTGACACTTCTACAAGTTATTTATAACTTGTAGATAAATTTTTACTTCGTGTGTTCTTTTTCCGATGCTTGTTCCGTAAAGTGTTACAACATCTGGTTTAACACTTTCTCTGACATTTACTAAAACGAACGTTTTGGGACCTCAAAAACTATCACCATTCATTTTCAAGTCATTGTTAATTAACAAGTACCAAAACATTACTTTTTTATCACCAATTAAGTCCTTCAAATATTAATTTCATTATATACATATTTACCTGTACTAGTAATGTGCACGTGCGTTGCACGTGAACCATACCATTTATCAATATAATTAAGAAATAAATTATTGATGTAATTAAATGGATTTAGTTTTATTACAAATATCATTCATGTCGTACAATGTAGTTTGATTTGAAGAGAAATTTGCTACGTATAAAACTTGTATTTTATGAAACAAAGTTTTATATGCAAAACATAGTAAAGAAATTTGGACTTAAAAATCCATGAGTTTAAATAGAATTGTCACAGAATTAAATGAAACCGCATCAATAATTATCTTATATATATATATATAGGTAATTGTCATTATCTTGTGCTTGAGATTTTACCTTTTGGCATATTTCATTTTGAAACCCTTAAAAGTGTCTTAATATCACTTGAATTGCATGAAACTCTTAAAATTGTTTTAATATCACTTAAATTGCATTCTTCGCCTGGGCATGATTGGTTTATGCATTTGATGTCTTTCTCTTTTTATCCTTCTTTAAATAAGTTGTATCTTTACAGTTGTCCCAGCTACTACATTCAGTTTAGTCTACCATTCATACATATTAGTTCAAATAAGTTGATGCTTGTAAGCGGATAAGAAATATTTTAACACACATTCTTCCTGATTAATTAAATAGGAGTACTTATAAATATCCTTTTTTAATATTTGGAGCAGTACACAACTCTCAAATTTAAGCATAGGATACTAAAAAAACTTAAAAAGACACATTAAGCAGGAAAGGCAAAGTCCATATAAAATACATAGTGTCTGCACCTCATGGGGATGCCTCATATAATCTCCCTAATCTCATCCAGTTTCCCTCTTTATCTTTGGCCTCTGCTAAACTTTATCTATGTCTCCTTCAGTCAATCACATTTCAATCCAATGGATAATAATTTCACATTTCTAACTACTAAGAATATTTAATTCAAAATTATTTCACAACAATTTCGAATATTTAGCTGTCAAACATCACCACACAAATATCAATACATTATGCTAATTATCTCTAATTATCTCTTATTACTTATGAGATCATTAAGTATTATCATAAATATAATTTAAACGATAATGTATACACTGAACTCCAACATTAAATATAAGTTGGTAAAGAAATCTAATTAATCCAAACCAATCAAATCAAGAACAAAATATAAACTTATGGAGAAGGAGAGAAAAGATGATACAAAAAGCAGTGGATCAATTCTAAAAATATAGAATAAAATGGAAGAAAGGAAGATACAAAGACCAACCAATCAAATTCAAATTTCCTCTCTTGGTGGTCAGGTTCTTCTATTCGCTACCTGGATCAGGCTTCAAACTAAATCAAAAACAAAAGTAAAGAAAACTTAATTAGGAGTCTATCTATATCCGAAAGAAAAGTAAAGAAAACCTAATTAAGGAGAGAAGAATGATAAAAGAGTGTTCGAATTTCCCTAATAGCATTGGAGCGTTAAGAAACTTAAATTTACAAAATGTTTATAGAAAATATTTCTTTATCATCTGCCTACTGGATGAGTGTCCAATCCTCTGGTAAACAAAATGAATAACAAATATCACCACAGATAACAAGGAATTGCCTTCTTGAAGCTATACATCATACTATGTCCCAATTCTAATTGCTATTTTCTGCAAATGAAAATGTCTTTATTCTATGTCCCCTTTTTAACTAGGTTTCAAGTCTATTCTTCTGCACACACACAATAATTTGCATACACACTCAGAAACAGTGGTTTACATTCAACTTTCAATAAATTAACTCCTCTCTAGCATAATACTCTAAAATTTGAATGACAGTGGATGAAAACACAAAAAGAAAATTCAAGCATATGGGACTCAAAAGCACAAATCGAATAATGAGATTCAAAGACATAGATCGAATAAAACTTAGAAGAATGCAAACAGGAGAATGGCAGTAATGGCTACCGACGTTATCTGGTTTTCTAAAAGGATAGCAATGCCAACCGAGCGTTCTCCGATATTCTAAAGGGATATCTCCTCGGATTAAAAGAGTCGTCCTTATTGATCGGGTTTCTCTCATCAAGTAGTATCTTGGTCATACCCCCTTTCAAATCTCCTCGGTTTGGATTCAACTTCACCCAATTCGTACTCAATATTCAATATCTGGATTACCAAGGGTTGTTTAATAGTATTTAATAGTACACAAGTTGTTATTCTTCCCCAAAAAGAGTTTTGTAGCTTTGTAAATTTAAGATGAAACTAAAAAAATTGATTAAAGAAACAACTGATCTAAAGA
This sequence comes from Rehmannia glutinosa, assembly GCA_016081115.2. Lineage (NCBI taxonomy): Eukaryota > Viridiplantae > Streptophyta > Magnoliopsida > Lamiales > Orobanchaceae > Rehmannia > Rehmannia glutinosa. Next base: position 38,045,502 of record CM071932.1, on the reverse strand, counting down.
GCCATCAAAGAAGAATATAGTACAAAGCGATTAACACAAAAACAAACATTCATTAAAATAAGGAAAAGGGAAATCAAATAAAAGTGAAGATATTAGACGTAGCAACACAACTTAAATGAGAGACACCATTATTCAGAGGTTATTCATTGGATATCATCCCCGACTCACCAAATTAAAGCTTCCAGATCACACATTCCATAAAAGAGGTGATTCATAAAATAAATAGTACATATATAGTAACAACTCTTTGATAAGTTAAATAAAGAAAAGCACAGAGCAATGTACAACAAAAATCTCCATATCCAACATTCTTACAAATAACCATTCAATAGCACAAACTAAATATTTAGGAATTGACATACTTGCAAGTTTAGTTTTGTCAAGAAATTTTTTACCCCTAAAAATAAATTACAACCTCCTCCATAACATGAGCATAACCCACATGACTTCGGTAATAAACGTTAGCATATGAACAATAAATTAGTAAGTTCATAAATTCTCACCTTGATGACCAGATAAGTATACATTAATTGATTGGTCAAAGCCTCTTGAAGAAAGAAAGGTGCACTGCATAAGTCTGTAAGAAAAAATAGAAGAAGCCCATCAACCTTAACGTCTCCAATTTTAGAAAATACTTAAAGACATAAATCTACAAGGATTCACAGTCATCTCAATCTCAACCCACCCAACAAAAATACACATATAAATACAATATTGTTTTACATATGTTGATGCAATGGTAATAAATAAAAGTAGTCATGAGATATATTCATCTCATCCGAAACAGGCCAAAAAATATCCTATTGCAAAAAGTAATTGGCTTAACAAAAAAATACAATAATTTATTTGTCTAAGCATATGTAAATTACTCCATGAAAGGGATATTGAAAAATCAAGAACCTACCTCTGCATGCGGCTTCAAAATAATCGGTGTAATCGATACTTGGAGCCTCGAAAATCGTATAGTAGGATGATCCTTTTGTTCTTGAAGAAAATTATTGTTCTTTCTTCATGGGCTAGCTTTTGTTTCTCACAATCATTTCAGTTGCAGTTCTTAATCTTGAAGAGATATATAGTAATGAACATAAGGAAAAAATCAAGAAGAAACCGATCGTCTAAGATCATTAACATATCTCAAATAAATCTATGGCTATAAATAGGGAAAGATGGAAATTATTCAGAAACATAAATGTGAGTAAACTAATACGATAAAACTCAACCATCTACCAGGACTATGAATGATATGACTGCTTAAACCTTACATCGGGTTAAGTTGTAACTTGTAAATCACATAGATATAGACTTGGGTTTGCTTCCGATATGAACATACTTGTGGAATTATATCAATATCAGTGAAAAGAGAAAAGAAACCCAACTTGGGGAACTAATATTGCAAGCTTCTTGATTACAATGGATCAACATTCTAAGATCAGAATTCAACATTATCAGTAAAATGAAGAGCATAAGTTATATCTTCAGTCATTTCCACTACCGCTGTTAAGGATTCATGTGTTAGATAAGTTGTCATAAAATATTAGACAAGATGTCCAGTCTTAATAGACATCCACAAGGTTCTTGAAGAGAAATTATTTGTTGAATAGCCATTGTATAAATTACGATCTGAACTGCCTTTGATCAGACATAATTATTTGTAGTTTAGTACACAAAAGTGCAGATATAGGTTCCAATAATTATTCCTCTGAAGAGGTATCTAACCATAAAGTTTATATCCATGAACACAACTGCGCATACACACAACTGCGTACACACAAAATTTCTCTTTGTACGAATAATTAAATTTCAGGCGAAATTTGAAAATTAGTCCCGTAAGTTGGCTTCTTTTTAATTTTTTTTTTTGCAATTTACATCCATTAACTTTTATAGTTTTGCATATTTAGTCCTCTCAACCAGAAATCGCCAACTAAGCGCTGGAAAATGCTTGTGTGGCATTAAATTAGGGGAAATTTAGGACTTTGAAGGAAAAATTGCTTATTTAGCAAATGAGATGGGTATTTTGGAGGAAAAAAATCACTTAACCTAGCCAAGTAAACAAAATTAAATACGGTTAATAAAAAATTAAGTTAATATATATTATAAATTCAAATTAAATTAAAATAAGAATATTTATTACAAGAAATATACAAATTTTTCTATATTCAATTTATATCAACTGATGAATTATTAATTAGAAAGAATAAACCCACATTCTCAATAATCCTTGGAGAAGGGACATGATAGATGAAACGTGATGAAGAAGGCCGACATCGTTAATATTCCTTCAGAAAATTGGATAATTTCCGGGTGCCCTTCCCATGCTCATTATGGGACACTTCTTGTGTCCTGTCAGCTGATTTCCTTTCTAACCTTAAAAGTTTGTATCCATTAACACAAATGCACAAACACAATTTTTTTCTTCTCTCTTTTTTCATCATAAAAATTACTTATCAAGCCCATAGTATGTGATAACATCAGCAACCTAAATTAGTGAGCACTTTAGTTATGTTTTTCAAGTAATTAGCATACTTTATAAGAGATTTTTCATTTTTTCTTGTTGCAACAGAGCCAAGTAAATTTGAAGAAGCCAAATGGATGCGAAAACCTAAATGCACCTTTCAGAAACGAAAATTTGACCACAATAAACTCATCATCATATGCTGGTTATTTATGAGAATCAAACTAATAAACAAGGCATCAAATAACCTATAAACACTGAAATAATAAAACTATGCAGTTCTCAGGTTCCAAGATAAGCATAAAAAAGTCAACCCCACATTTTCTCCAATTTGGTTTCGCATACCCTTCCACCCATGTGTGAACCAAATCCTTAATCATTATGGACATAAATAGCGGCAATATTTCGGGAGTTCCCATTAGCAAAAACTAATTTATCCAAGGCTTCAGTTTTAATTTGGTCAACAATATGTTCCTCAACATTCTGAGTTTAATTCTAATTTCAAATTGAAAATTTTTATCTGTGGGTAATTCGCAATAAGCCTTTGAGAAGGGACATGATAGATGGAACCTGATGAAGAATGCCGACATCGCTAATCCCAGGAGATATCCCTTCAGAAAATTCTAATATCCTGGTGCCCTTGTCGTCATCGCTTACGTGACACTTCTTTTCCTTTCCTTTCAAATCAAATGCAGAGATGTTAAGATTCCGCTTGTTGATTTCTGATTCTGAATCCGCTTTGGTTGAATTTCTTTTCTGGGTTTTGTTTGAGAATTTAGATCTTTCGATGGCTAGGGATGCGTATGCTTTTATTTTTGCTTTTGTTTTCCCGTACATATCAGTTTTTAGAATTACCTTAGTCAAATTCTTCATTTGCATCCCTTCGCCCGACTGCGTGAGTTCTCTGCAATTTTCCGTTCTTAGTTGAGATTTTTATTTTATAAAAGTTGAGAACTTATTTTGTTCTGCCTTTTGGATGCCTTTTCGAGTTGAAAGATGGCTTTTCTGTTACTTGTTTACCCATATAATTAAGAGAGACTGAAGGGGTTTCATCTATATTATATTAATTACTTGTTTACCCATCTAATTAAGAGAGATTGAAGGAGTTTTTTGTCCATCCAAAAATTGACAGAAACATTCATGATTTTAGAATAGTATGGATAGATAATATTATTTAGTTATGTTTAAAAAAATAAGATGTTAAGCAATTATCTAACAGTTTTGCTATGAACACCAACTGAAGATATATTAGATTTCTACTAAATTATTGCCTTAAATGCATATTCTTGAACCATCATTCATTTCCTATAAATGCCAATCAAGTTACGATCTGATGAGAGAAGTTGGATGCACAAATTTAAACCCACCTCCAAGTTAACTATCTCAATTTATTTTTGGGGTATCCCAACCTACTATGTAGTAAGCAAAACTTAAACACTTACCTCAATTTTGTTATTTTCCAAGAATGAAACCCACCATCTTAGTTTTGTACAGTCAAACAAGACTCATCGACAAACCCGTAAATGTATGTGACACATCAAATGACTTACACGAAGACTGAATAATAAACAACCTTTTAATTTATTATTTCACAAATTTCCATAGGATGCTAAAATACTTCAACGCATGGTCACACTCATGCATATTTACATTTATAATATGCAATTATGAAATCCACACTTAGTGTCTGCTGACATCCATAGAGCTGAGGACAATATCTAGTAGATAGTGAAAAGAGTGTTCTGCTATTGACTATTAGGGATCTCCATCAAGCTCGTATAAATAGGAACATGATCTGAGCTCTCCAGTTTGATATTTCTTGTCCTTATCTCTTTTTGTCTACAATTATTTTAAGAAAAAGGAGAAAAATAATTTAAAACAAAAGGCCAAAAAGATGAATTGTAATGTAGAATGGTGAATACAAACTTGCGTTTATGTCTAGAATTAAGCAATGCATGGGGGCTATAATAAAAATTGCTGAAAACCAGGAACTACTCGTGAACAAGTATTGTCTTTCCATAAGAACCTAGAGCATCAGTTCTTTTACAATTTGGCAATCCCATTCCTTACCTAGGTGTATTACCAGGTTTCCAACATTTGAACTGCCTTAATATGTCACACTCTTTAACATGGTAAGTAACAAAACTATGTCCTTTATTTTCTTGTTTATGTAAGCATGGCTCGATAGTAAGAATGTGATCAATTCGTGTCCCAAAGTTGAACTCCTCCGCACCAGAATTTGCAGGCCAACATGTGTAGGCTTCTCTTCTATCAAAATCAAGAACACAAAATGGGTTGGTCAAGTAACATAAAGAACCAAAAGTTGTAGATGCCATATTTGATATACCACATTGTAGTTGATTGTTGTTAGGAAATTTATTTGTATAGATTTTGATGGCGCATAGAAAACTTAGATTATAAAGTTGGCACCCCATTTTCTGTATGCATTTCAACTTTGTAATAGTTAGGAAGATAGCTGAGTTATCAAGCAGCTAAGTTGAAGATGCAGAAGATTGACTAAAGAAGTGTAGAAAAGATTCAGCTATATCGCAGCTGAGTATCGAAGAAGACATTCAGTCAAGCAAATAAGCTATGTCTTTCAGTAAACTTATAGCAGAGTCATCCAAGAATTAAGGAGAAAACTCACACAGAAGGGTATAGCAGTTGAAGGACTTAGAGATACCTAAAGAAGTCCGTTGCAATGAAAATTCAAGACTTACCCAAAATGGTAAAGGACATGTCTGTAGCCTTAAAAAATGTCTTGCTAAAAGAGTGCAAGTCGCTGGAGCCAATGAGATATTTGCAGAAACCTGGTTCGATTCAGGCACCTGCAGAGCATTAATATTAAGGTTGGGTCAACATAAAAAACTGCACAATAAGACAAGCCAACGAATAAGAAGTGAAGTTTGAAAATCGTCTCTCTCTTTAATGGACATATTTTCAAACTCTCACTATTATAAAAGGCTGGAGAATTATATGAGATAAGTATGTGATACACACAGAGAAATGTGAGCAATCAAGCAAAGCTGCAATATTCTTTCTAAGCTAAAATTTCAAATCCTCAGACCTAAACATTCGATGTGATTCTAACCAACACAACTTAGTGAAGGAAGGAAACAAACTTCAAAAGTTGATGAGGAACCCTATTTGAAAAAGAACAAGGGGTCTACATATCCACGAAGTGAAAGAAGTGTATGTAGTTAGGTTCAAGTTATGTTTCGAATCCATCGGAGGGCTAAGTGATCAAGTCCGAAGGGTTTGGAGAGCTGAAGTAGTAAGGCAGCTTCCATACGAAGAACTGAGTCCCAGGAGTGAAGCCAGCTGTGTGATCAAGGCTTGCTTGGATTGTATTTTGTACTTTTTTAACATCCATGTTGCATTAGTATATTCCTCCAGAAGTTGGAGAAGAGTGGAGTAGATGAATTACCCCATCCTCGAACCACTATAAAATTATATGTGTTATTTACTTTCAGCAATATATTTTCTGCATATTTAATACTTGTTGATATTTGCTCACTCTACTGATAATAACTTAGATAAAAACAGTGTTGAAAACCATATCCTAAAAAGGGTGTAAGAGTTCCCCTGTTGAAACCAAGTAAACTGATTTTCTAAAAAGGTAACTTCACTCAGCTGAGTTACTCTATCAACAACTCCCTTGAGTTTGTTGAGTGGTAAACTCTCCTATTGAGGTTTGACCCAGTTGTATCCCAAGAGACTCAACTGTTTACTTGTATAAATTTTGATTTATTTTAAAAGAGAAAAAAATTGGTCAAGTCTATTCAACCTCCCTTCTAGACTTAACCGATACCTCTTGGGACCTACAATTGTGTACATGCATCTATCACCATTAAATGAAAATTTCCACAAAGAAGAAATAAATGAAGCACTCAAGAAGCTTTACTACCTATCAGGATGTTTTTTCTCGGAAACATATCCGAAAAGGGACCTCCATTTCTCACCAAAGAATGATCTAAACCAAGTCCTGACCTGCAAAGTAGAAAATGATATATTTCTAGAGATAAATCCAAAACAAACCTTAAATTGTTAAGAAGAATCTGAACTCATCAAGAAGACAAAAAAATTTAAGAATTACAACAACTCACTCGTTCTTCTCAAAATCTGGTCCAACACTACTACAAAAAAGCTGATAGACACCGGTTTTAAACCGGTGTCTATTAGTAAACCAACCGGTGTTAAAGCCACTGGTGTTAAAAGTCTGGACTTTTTGACACCGGTTTAAAACCGGTGTCTTTTCCTTCAATGACACCGGTTTCAAACTGGTGTCTATTAGTAAAAATAACCGGTGTTAAAGCCACTGGTGTTAAAAGTCTGAACTTTTTGACACCGATTTTAAACCGGTGTCTTTTCCTTCAACGACACCGGTTTTAAACCGGTGTCGTAGAGATAAAATATCTGCTTTCTAAGGCCCTGATGTTAGAAGTTTTTGTATTTGACACCGGCTTAGAACCGCTGTCTTTGAAGGAATACACATCGGTTTTACACACCGGTTTTAAACCGATGTCTTTTGTATGAAATAAAATTTGTAAGCTCTCGATATAATACAAATTAAAGCAGCAAAAATTCCATATTAATAAGCAATTCATTATGAAATCCAATTCTACCAATCAACAAAAAATGCATTAATACTAAAATCTCAAAGATCCATAATCCAACAAAAAGTACTTGTCGCGAAGTTTCCTTTCGATAAAACAACTACAAATTCATAACCCAATTCTATCAGCCAACAAAAAGGCTATATACATTCAACTAAAGGCATGATCAATATTGCTCATGTCATTCCAGCTCCTATCATTACAACAAAAATAAGAAACAATAATTATACCCTTTTGATCCTATACTTGATTATTAAGCCTACGATTTTCCAACTGCCCCAATCATCGTACATGCCATTTCCAACAACTTCTCTGCACAATATTACATATACAATCAAAAAGGGTAGCAAAAATAAAAAAGAAACAAAATAAGATGTCGACAATACTTAAATTTCTTTAACAATTAAATGTTCTTGAAAGCATAATAAGATGCATATTTCAGAATCAAACCTCTGATATTGGCGGCCAACAGAATGCCATCTTTGTACTTGATGCCAACCGCTGAGGTACTTGTAACATAAGAATACCTACACCAAAACCCAACTAATCACAAACTCCATCATATCCACCCATTCACATGAAAATAAATAAATAAGCAAAAATAAAAATAATATTTCACTGCTAGAAAAGCACGTTTTTTGTGACAACAATTTTTCGTCGCAAAAGCATCTTTGTCGTCAAAATAATACTTTTTTTGACAACATGTTGTCACAAAATATTGATATCAATATTAATATCAAAAGTTACCTAAATGATATCAATATTTACCCAACAATATCAACACCAAAATGCCTTCATTCAATCATTAATATCAACCCAAATTAAAAAAGAAAAAACAATAATTTCAATATAATATTAAATACCAAAAACTCAATCTAATAAAACTTCCAGCAATTAGATCTGCTCCCTGCCAGCCAATAAAAAGCATTGTGCTGAACTTTGATACTCAAAACTCTATATGAAGGACAAATCGCGAAAGAAAAGCCATTTGCTACATACCACCGTTGGAGGTTCAATTCTCTCCGTAAATTCACCATAACAGTTATCCACCATGACCAAACAATTTGGATTCTGCAACTGAATATGCACATGCAAGGTAAGATAACTGAATATGCAACAGAAGACGCCCAAATGTTTAAGGCTAGAGCTAGACAAATAGCTTGTTAAGTTTCTCTTCACATATGCAAGATGTCAGCAAGCAAAATCATACTTACTAGGCATTCAGTGTTAAGTGACATTCACACGTCTGAATGATTTAACATTGGATTATATAAAATATATTTGCCACCTCTGAGGCTTTGATCAGTAGGATGAATTCTAGAGAAAATGGGTATAGATCACAAGTGGGGTATAGTCTGGTGGAGTTGCTTTCCCCATTTTTTAAGCAAATACATGCAGCCAACAGCTGAGAACAACCCAAGAGTGGCAAACGCAATGATAGTTGAATTTCCAATGTACTGATAGTAACCTCACTGCAACATCAACATGATAAGAACATATTTCCATAATTACGAAAAATATGGACCAAATTAGAAAGCAGCAAAAAGGTGTCCACGGTTAATTTATGCAACTATGTCAAAAAGAAAATAATTAATTTATGACTGCAAAGCAAATCATCACAAAATTACAACTTTCAAAACCGAAAATGTCACAATATAGGCCGATAATCCCTTTTTCTTTTCCATTTTGTTTTTCTTCTACTAGAGCTTTGTAATGGGCTGATTTTGAGGATTTAAGATGATTTGCTATAATATTATCACTCTAGGGTTCGTTTACTATAAGTAAAATGTCAAAGAAAAAGAATCTGCCCCTCAAGGAAAAATTTGGAAGAAAGAAAGAACAACCATACTATAACAATTTAAATCATTCAGTCCACTTTAAGCAAAATCATATGGAATGGGATCCAGGTTGATTTTTTTTTTTTTAGATAAATACAACAACCAGATCCTAGTTACTAAATCTGGGAGGGTCAAAAGGGAAAGAAAATGAAACCAATAAGAACTGCATAATGACAACTTGAAACAAATACACTCACATGCATTCATTCAAGAAGCACAAGATCCCAGCTAGAAAGAATCATAGTACACAATTATTTCACACTTGTACTATCAAAACTGTCAAATACACTCACATGTCCCTGTTATAGCATTCAAATTGAATATTGAAAACAACATGAGCAGTAAAGGAAACAGTTAAGCAGCAAGGCAACTATCCAAAACACAGGTATATACCTGGAAATTAAAATCATAGCATTTGAAAGGACAATACACTTGCATGCGTATACCTCGGCTTCCATAACCATCTGATCAACATAACCTCTGAGCTTAGTGACTCTCAGTGCCTCAGTGAAAAACTTGAACTGCTCCTGCCTAATGGTATAGTCCACATCAAACACAACTCCATGCCCAAATGTAGGCACATTGAATTGGTACACCTTGGCTATTGATTGGTTGGTTTGACAAAAATAACATAACAAAACATTCTGCAAAACATAATATAGCTGACCCTGCACATTACTCAGGTCTTAGTATGAATTGAGCATAATGCAAAACATTCTCGCTGTAGAAAAGGCTCATGGTAATTAACATGCTCAAGATTAAAAAGCTGTATAACAAACATAGAGTTTCAGGGATGCCTATTTACCTTTGAATCACGTACCGATTCAGACCAGCAATCATCTGCAATCCATGATAGGAGAGCATAATTCATGAAAATTATGACATCTTTTCTCTACATATATTTTTGTACTGTCCGTGAGTCAACATATTGCAGGTAATTACACAAGAGCATCATGCAGGATAGTTAAGATCTATTTATAATTCCATTAGTATGAAACTGGCATTCATTTGTTCAAAAATGAGCAATTTCAAGATATACAAGCAATTGTACCAACTAGAACCATTCAAAAGAGGAATATTAAAATCAATAAAACAGAGAAATTGATGATGACAACCGATCAAGAATACATTTACATTTTTACAATATGTGTTTCATTCCCAAAAAATTGATATCTAAAAAAAAACTCTTGCATAAGTTTGTGATATTTACCTTAAACTCTCCAAACCATATGTCCTTCACATTTTGAGGGATTTCACTCTCCACGCAGTCCATGGTTGGTCATATTTTGACTTAATGATAGCTGAAAGTTTTCCAACTGCCTCTGTAGGAAAGAACCTATTATAGAATAGTACTATATGCAAATTAATAATTGTTTTTGTTAAACTATTAAAATTAAACTATGATCAATGAGTGACTTTTCAAATTACCTGATGAATTGCCTGCTAGCTTATTAACTATATATATAATAATCAATGAAAAATTCAAAATAACCACTGTAATTACAAGATAGATACAAAAGGTATAGCACATGACAGTTAGACCGGTGATTTTGCCGTGGTAAAGAGACCATTTCAATGTTTTGTTGATCGATGAGCTCAAATGAAACTAACAAATTAACATAAGAGCTAGATGCTTTTTTAATTTGTCTATTTAAGCATCCAAACTAATCAATGGGTCTGAGATATACAACAATAATTGCTCGAGTGGTTGCAGGCTAACTCTTAAATGCAGAAAATCATTAGCGCACAGACACTTAATGAACTTATCATTTGCACACCTGGGAATGAGAACTAAATAACTTCCAGAAATCCAGATTTACGCTTAAGAAAAAACTTGATGCGCATTACACCAGATATCTCCAGGCATAGGAATACATTACTTATCTACTCGAACCTAAAGCAGTAAGATGATTAATAAGCCTTGATAATAGATCTTATGGAGGACGAATCAAAACACACTTAGAACAGATATTATCTAATCAATCACCTATGGGAAATCTCAAATTTCTTTAGTTAGTAGTTTACAATTGTCAAGAAAATATAATTTAATTCCCAAAAAACAAAGACGAACTTATGTTGCCTATGTGAGAGCATTTATGTAAAGCAGATAGTGGACTGTAGAAGCTAGCACATTGTCTTCTTTAAATATTTCATATTTGCACACATAGAGAAAGATCTCCATCCTATAGTAACACACATAATAGTTTTTCCTTCCATTCTAAAAAATGAATGGCACGTAAGGTTAGTTTTAGATTAACCTTCATTTTTAATGAGTGTCAACTACTGCAGTTGTTCAGGTGGAGCAAAAATAGCAAAAGTGATCTCCTTCCATCATTATTTGACTGTTAACACCTTTGTGCTGTTGGAAATGTCTACATGAAAGTCCCTTTTTTGTTTGACACCACATGAGAACAATTTCAAATCTCAAATTCGTAGTCCATTTTCTACAATATTTTCATACAAGCCACTTAAACTGCTAATAAACCATCTTTGGGTCTTCTACTGTGACGGACCAGAAACAAAAAGCACACCTTAGAATGAATGAAGATCTCAAAGAAAGCAAAATCCCAAAATACATTACAACATCAGAGAATCGCATCTCAGATCAAGTATATAAAACAGGGCAGCAATAATTCAATTTAAATGATTTTGTAGCAAAAGCCAAACAATAGAGCTGCAAATTAGTGATAGTGGCTTCAAGAAACATACATGGACCAAAAAATATATTTTCTTAGTTTAATTATGATATTTTCTTAGTTTAATTATGATAATGAAATATATACATTTTCATTAGCTAAAGAAGGCTTCAAGAAAATACCTGTTGAATTACAAGACCAAGTCTTTGAGATGTTCACCAACGCCGGCCTCCAGGTAAGAGAGAAGAGAACTAATTTCCTGAAAAGTCCAAACCAGAGAAATAATATTATGCTACAACTTTAAGGCACTTGTTCACATAAATCATGGACTGGATCAGAGAATCGCATCTCAGATCAAGTATATAATACAGGGCAACGATAATTCAATTTAAATGATTTTGTAGGAAAAGCCAAACAATAGAGCTGCAAATAGTAACAAACAGAAATCATAAACACAAAAACTAGAACGAAACACACAAATATCAAATCCTACCTGCAAGATTTGGAGGGGGTAAAAAGTCAACAAATTGATTCAGTTGCAATCCCCAAACATGGTCTTCGACTTCCTAGCAATTGAAGACGAACGAAAACCCTAATAATTGGTAGGTGGAATGAAGAAATTCGCGTAGGGGAAAAAAAGTAAGGATTTGCGTTGGGGAAAAATTAGGGTTAAATGCTCTAAAGAGAGGAGAGATTTACTATTCGGGATTCATGGTTGGATGCGATAATTCGACAGTGAGGTGCACCGAAGCTTCTCCTTCCGACGGACGAAGATCACTCGCGAGATGGAATCAGTGCCGGAGGAGTTGACCTTTTAACAACGACGAGCAGAGGTTGCCGAGCGGCGATGAGAAGAGGTTGAGGTTGGCGACCGGCGGAGGGGAGAGGTGACGGGCGGGCGAAGGGGAGAGGGGGAGGTGACGGGCGACGGCTACAGTTCGTTTGGAGAAGATAACTTTTAAGTTTTGTTCAATCTTTCAGTAAAAACCTAGCCTAATTAATTAAGGGAAATTAACTCAAAAAAAAATTAGGGGAAATAAAGACACCGGTTTTAGAACTCTAAACACTAGTGTTAAAAAGTAAAGACGCCGGTTCTATAACCGGTGTCGAATATGTGGTTTTAAAAATATTATAGACACCGGTTCTATAATCGGTGTCCAAAAATCTGGTGTCTAATCTAAATAAATTTATACAAATAGACACCGGTTCCGAAATCCGATGCCAAAACCGGTGTCTATTTTGGAAATTATTTTACGATAGACATCGGTTCTAGGAAACTGGTGTTGTTTATCAAACGACAGCACTGATTAGACACTGGTTTCTTACAAAACCAGTGTTAAAAAGAAAAAGACACCAGTAAAGTCATAAAACCGATGTCTTTTTGGTGGTGTCTATTAGCAGTTTTCTTGTAATGCAACATCACAACGATCTATAGCAGAGGGAGCAATGTTGAGATCCACAACAACAATTATTCTTCGTCCTTGACCTAGAAGAGACCTCCACTTTTTCTAAAACAAAATCACTAACATTACATAAAAGCATGAACCTCAGCAACCATGATCAACAATAATAGAAACAAAAAGCCTGCTGACAACAAAATAACACCAATATTACAATCCAAAAAGTCAAAATTGTAATATTTGTGAGGCCCCGACTTTTGCCTAGCTTATAATTCGAATTTTGTAACGTTGCCGGATGATGTACTACGTGGCTAAGTGTCACAATATTTTTATTACTAAAATGTGATATTAATTTCGAATTCCCTTAATATTTGACTATTTGTTTTTATTTAATTACTAATTGCTAATTACTAATTATTTCCTAAGCATTTATTTAATTACCTTGAACATTAGAAATTCTTTTAGAACCCAACTATAGAGATTTAAGGTGACTTATTATAAGTGATATAACTAGGAGATTGGACTTATATAAGTGGATCAGATAAGGAAGATTGGAGATGTGATAATGAGACTCAATTATCACAATTATACAAACAAAAAAAGAAAAGAAACATGGAGGGGAATGGATAGGGGTGGACGGCCAAGAGAGGGGGAGCAAGCCATCATGTTTTTTGCCTTATTCTCCTTAAGGCGTGCAAGCCTTCTTCCCTCCCAAGACAACCCTTGCAATTTCCCATACAAGCATGAGCCCCAATTTTGCAAGCTTCCAAAAAAATATTCATGAGCGTGTAAGAGATAGGGGCGGCCATAGGGGGTTCTTGGAGGAAAGAAAACTCAAATTATACCAAATCAAATTCCTATCATCCATTTTCACCTCACTTAACCATCTTGCAACAAAAGAGGAAAACTTTGCTCTCTACCACTAAAAAGGGCCGAAAATTGTGAAGAAGTAGGTAATTATCCTCTCTCATTTCAGTCTTCTTTCCTAAAACTCAAGCCTTTTCTTTTCAACCTTTAACTTGAAAATTTCACTTCTTGTAGCTACAGAGAGGCGGGCCGAAAATTATTGAGTAACAAACCTTGGAGTTGTGATTTAAAAAGAACTTCAAGAAGCTAGAATCAAGGTAAGAGCCTATATTTGTAGCGTTCACTCTTTTATCTTATTTTTCCGCAACTCCATTTTTTTTGACACCATTCTCTCCGTCTAGGGGTTGTCCTAAAGTTCCTAAAGCCTTAGGAGGGTGTTACTATTGGAATTGTTGTTTGGTAAAATGGGTGTTGACCCAATTTTGACCAAATAATTAAGTGGTTTCCATTAGTGAATAATGGAATTAAATTATTTGTAAAAATACTACTAAGAGAGTAGATGAGAATAGCATTTGGAATTTCTCAAAACCAATTCCGGGTGAATGAGAAATTAATGCTAGAATTTAGCCACTTAATACAAGTAATTGGTATGGAAAATAAAATATGTGGGGAAGGATAAATGATCCATCCCACCTAAGAAAATGAGACAAAGTTTGCTCACTTGATATATCCCAAATTGGACTTAAGGGTTTGGGCCCTTGAGGGAACCCAAATTTTTAAAGGGGTGAGAACCTACATGCTTGTGGATTTGGTTCAAAACACACACGCGCACGCGCTGGCCGGCTCGACTCGGCCCAGCCCGGGTCATGGGCCGCGGGCCTGGTCCTGGGCCTGGGCTTGGGCTTCAAGGCCCTTATTCTTTTTGGACCCAAAACTTTTAAAATAAATAGTTAATTAATTTTTTGTTAATTAATTAACGGATTTACAACTGGCAAGTGTTCGCACCCAATCACTGGCGGACGCACGGCCCGTGCATCGGGTCGTGCGTCAGTTGGACCTATTCGCATCCAAGCACGGGCAGACGCACGACCCGTGCATCGGGTCATGCGTCAAGTTGAAACTTTACCAATCTGTTCACATCCGAGCACAGGCACACGCACGGGCCGTGCGCCTGGTCGTGCGTCGATGTGAAGTGTAGAACATATGCGTCTGTTCGTTGAAAACCTGTCTTTTCGAGCCAAAAGACGTGTTCTTTCCATCCGGGCACCTTGTTGCCTTTACAAACTGATCCATGCAGATTGAAATGACACACGAAAATAATTAGAACATAGAATCGGTCATTGCATTTTTTCGAGCATATTGACATTTTCATTCCTTCAAAAGCTTGAAAGTCTAAACACTTAGAGTTCGTTGCGTTTCGGGTTTGCAAGTGTTGTAAACTCAAAACTGAAAAGTCGTTGTATCTTAGAGACGGACGCCGAAACCATAAAAACTTTTTATATGGGGGCGTCTTTCGTCTTGCGGAGACTCAATTTAATTCATGCCTCGACTTAGCCTATTTCCAAACACATAGCCATATCTTAAACAAAAACCTTTTCTAAATTTACCCAACAATCGCAAGACAAAAGATACATTTATGTTGAAGATGATGGCATCAATCTCGTTCACACCAATGGCTACTGCTCCTGCTCACGGCGAAAAGCCGCCCAAGTTCTCCGGCGTCGACTTCAAGAGATGGCAACAGAAGATGTTGTTTTACATTACCACATTGGGGCTATCTCATTTCCTAAAGGATGCCCCCCCTTTCGTTGGCGATGAAGAAATCGACAACAACCGGAGAATCGCTGTGGATGCTTGGCATAACAGCGATTTTCTGTGTCAAAACTACGTGTTGAACGGGCTAGACGACACCCTCTATAACGTCTATAGCACGTTCAGAATGTCCAAAGAGTTGTGAGACTCTTTGGAGAAGAAGTGCAAGACGGAAGATGTCGGCACAAAGAAATTTGTTGTCGGCAAATTCCTCGAGTACAAGATGGTTGACACCAAGACGGTCATCAGCCAAGTTCAGGAGATTCAAATCATACTTCATGACTTAGTGTCTGAAGGGATGATTTTGAATGATCTTTTCAAGTGGCTGCAATAATCGAGAAATTGCCGCCATTGTGGAAGGATTTCAAGAATTACCTCAAGCACATGCATAAAGTGATGGGGCTTGAAGATCTGATTGTTCGGCTTTGGATCAAAGAAAACAACCGCAAATTAGATGTGAAATCCAGTAAGTCTGGAATGGAGGCCAAGGCCAATCTTGCTGAATCAAGCACTAGCAAGAAACGCAAGCACTCCGGGAAAGACAAGGAAAAGGCCAAAAAGTACAAGGGTAATTGCTACAACTGTGGCAAACCGAACCACATGGCCAAGGATTGCCGTCACCCAAAAAAGGGCAATCAAGGAGGCAACCAACAATCCAATGTGACGGAGGACAAGTCGGTTCCAATTGACATGTCGGAGCTCGATCTCACCGCCGTTGTGTTTGAAGCCAATATGGTGGATAACCCAAGGGAGTGGTGGATAGATACTGGGGCTACTCGTCACATTTGTGCCGACAATGAGATGTTCTCCTCCTACTCTTCGATAAATGGAAGGAAGCTCTTCATGGGAAATTCTTTGACTTCCAACATCGTGGGGCTTGGGAAGGTTGTGCTCAAGATAACTTCCGGAAAGGAGCTTATGCTTGTAGATGTGCTGCATGTCCCGAACATCCGCAAGAATTTGGTTTCCGGTCCTTTGCTTAGTAAGGCCAGGTTTAGACTAGTGTTTGAGTCCGACAAGTTTGTAATGACCAAGAATGGTCAGTTTCTTTGTAAGGGTTACCTTGATAAGGGCCTTTTTAAGATGTCTGTAATGTCTGTTTTCCGCCAAGAGGCGAAGAATAAAAATGTTACTTCTGTTCACTTGTTGGATTGTTCTAATTTATGGCATGATAGATTAGGACACGTAAACTTCAACACAATTAAAAGGTTAGTGAATCTGGAATTAATACCTACGTTTAAAACCGATTCACAAGACAAATGCGAAATTTGTGTTGAAGCAAAATTGACCAAAGCATCGTTTCATTCGGTAACAAGATGTACCAAACCTCTCGAGTTAATTCATACAGATGTGTGTGATTTAAAACTTGTGCAAACTCGAGGTCGGAAAAAAATACTTCATAACATTTTATAGACGATTGCACAAGATATTGTTATGTATATCTTTTGAAAAGCAAAGATGAAGCTTTAGTAGCTTTCAAAACTTATAAGAATGAAGTCGAAAATTATCTTAATTTGAAAATTAGCTTAATTTGAAAATTAAGATGATTCGAAGTGATAGAGGCGGAGAATATGTTGCTCCGTTTGAAGAATTTTACTCGGAAGCGAGTATAATTCATCAAACGACTGCTCCCTACTCACCTCATTCAAATGGAGTTGCAGAACGCTAAAATCGTACTCTTAAGGAGGTGATGAATGCGATGTTGTTAAGTTCTGGCTTACCCCAAAACTTGTGGGGGGAAGCCATACTTTCTGCAAACTACATTCTTAATAAGATCCCACACAAAGGAAAAATAAAACTCCATATGAGTTATGGAAGGGACGTAAACCATCATATAAATACCTTAAAATGTGGGGGTGTTTGGCGAAAATTGAAGTACCTAAGCCGAAACAAGTTAGAATTAGTCCGAAGACGATCGATTGTGCTTTCATTGGATATGCTAACAATAGTAGTGCATATCGCTTTTTAGTGCACAAGTCAGCTATTCCGGATATAAATGAAGGTATGATCATTGAATTAAGGAATGTTGTTGTAGCGCCCTTTCTAGCTTACTTTAATTTTAGTGCGAAAAATAATAAATAAATAGAAATACTTTACTGAATGTCAAAAATACGGAATAGTAAAAACTTTTACTTCGTTCGGAAGGTTTGCAGCGGAATAAATACTAATAATTACTAGTCCAAAACAATTGTACTGAAAACACAATGACATTCAATGTTTAGTTAACTAAAAAGTAAAACTTTAAAAATAAAATAATTCCATTTAACATGAGTTCCCCGAGTCACTGCGCCCGACCATCTCCTTCATCTTCTGCATTCTCATCTGAAAATATTCAACATTCGTGGTATGAGCTAAAGGAGCTCAACAAGTAACCTCATGCATGAATACATGCCTAATGCAATATTTTAACTTTTATAACTTAAAAAGACTTTACGTTTTCCTTGCTTAAAACTTTTCTTTCATAACTTTCTTTCGCATAAAACTTTGTCTTTCGTTACCTTGAAACATTCTTAGGATGCGAGCTCACTTGGTAACACTTTGTTCTAATCAGGGTCACAGTGGGCCTTGTTATTTGGAACCCGTGATTTTGCCCGAAGGCCCATTTCCTTTCTTTTTGCCCGAAGGCCCATTTCCATTCGTTTGCCCGAAGGCCCATTTCCATTAACATTAACATTAGCCGCAAGCGGCACATGGTCGGAACGCTGGTCCCCCGCGCCCATTTCCCACTCACTCCAGCATCATAGAACAATGTGCACCCATTTCTTTTTGAAAAAGATTATTAAATATAGACCTTCAAACTTGACTTTACTTATTCTTTGTATGCTCGTGAAATGCTATGAACATACATTAACATGATGCATGAACCTACGTGATGCAACTTCAATTGAATACGGTCATAAACTTAAAGAGCATAAACATATAATTAAATCACATTAATTAGCAAACACATTAAAAGTAAACAAGACTTGAAACACATAAATGAGGATAAACCTACATCAAAGAACTCAACATTAATTGGGGAAAATCTTATATTCAGTTAGTTAGGGAAAAACCCCTACGTTCAACTAGTTAAGGGGTAAGCCTACATTCAATTAGTTAAGAGAAAACCCTACATTCAATTAGTTCAGAGAATATCCTACATTCAATTAATCAGGAGAAAACCCTATATCCATTTAGTCAAGGGAAAACCCTACATTTAATTAGTTATGGAAAAATCCTATATTCATTTAGTCAAGGGAAAACCCTATATTCATTTAGTTAAGGGAAAACCCTATATTCATTTAGTTAGAGGAAAAACCTTATATTCAATTAGTTAAGGGGGAAGTACATTTAGTTAATTAGGGATGAACCCTATGTTCAACTAATCATTAAAAATCATACATACAATTAATCAAGGATAAACCATATGCTCAACTAATCAGGAAAACCTAACGTTCAATTAATTAAGGGAAAACCCTACATTAAATTAGTCAAGACATTCAATTAATTAGGGATAAACCCCATGTTCAACTAACTAGGGAAAATCCTACGTTAAATTAATTAGGGAAAGACATTATGTTCAACTAACAAGGGAAACACTACTTTTAAGTAGTTAGGGATAACCCTACATTCAGTTAGTTAAGGAAGAACCCTATATTAAATTAGCTACCGAAAATCCTAGCTTCAATTAGTTGGACATGCTTGTTCATCGATCAATAATATATATATGTACATACATGCTAAAAAAACAATCATCAAAACTACTAACAATTGCATATAACTGAATTGTACTTTTCCACATTAATTGTTCCTCTAGCACTACCCATACATGATGCCACGTGTATTTGTACAATTTAGATTATGGCACAAAGTTTAGTTCTGTAACTATGACAGATTATCTAAACAATTTAAAAGCTAATCTCACTACTATCACATATAATTCATTTCGTTCTAATTTTGTAAAGCACTATTACTTTGACAAATCTTATAAAGCTATCATTTGTATCATACCGGTATTGTTGTTCGAACAAAGCGTATTGAATATATGTGCAAGGAATTTAAAAGCTATATGTCTGAACATTGAATCACGAACGAAGACAAGAATATGATTAATCATATATAGATGGATTTTCAGAAAACACATAAATTCATATATATAAGGCCGCAAATCTTACAATCAAACATAAAAGTAAATAACAATAATTTAAACCCTAGTTCTATATGAAAACTAGAGAGATTACTTGTCTGTTCAACTTAAGGATAATAATTTCTTCTTAGGCCTCTATCGAATCCATCGTGTTGGGGAAGTCACCTCTTTTTCTTCTCTTTTCTCCTTTTCTCTCCCTCTGGCCGATTCTGCTCTCCTTAGGCGTCTATACTGTGTGTTCCCGATGTGTGTGTTTTACGTGTCTTATATCTGTGTTTTAACCTACTTCTGATTGGGCTAGGTTCAGGGTACATGGACCTATAATCAACTTACTAATAATGTGGGCCTGATATAATACTCTATACTAATTAAAAGTCCAATTATTCGTTATAAGGCCCAAATAAAAAAATTATTAACCAATCCAATTAAAAGGACTCTTTTATTATCCGTAATTTAACAAATTAACTATCTCGTAAAATCATTAATAAATTCATGATTCTCTATTATTATTCCATAAAATAAACAAATAACATGATTAATAAAATTCTCACTAAGGCATAAAAATTCGGGTCGTTACAGTTGTATTCTTCGAGAATATCTTTCCGAACAAAGAACGGAAAGAAAAAGTTCGAGTAAATAAACTTATGAAACTGCAAGGTTATCTCAAAGTGATGATGAAGAGAAACCAAGATGCAGTAAAAGGACAAAAATAGCTAAGTCTTTTGGTCCTGATTTTCTAACTTATATGTTAGAAAACGAACCCAGAACTATTCAAGAAGCATTGTCTAGTCCAGAAGCTCCTCTCTGGAAAGAAGCTATCAATAATGAGATAGATTCCATCATGCAAAATCACACTTGGGAGTTAGTCGATCTCCCACCGGGTTGCAAACCTTTGGGATGCAAGTGGATCCTTAAAAGGAAGTATAAAGCAGATGTATCAATTGACAAGTATAAAGCCCATTTGGTAGCCAAAGGGTTTAGACAAAAGGAGGGATATGACTTTTTTTGATATATATTCTCCTGTTACGAGGATTACGTCCATTCGTGTTCTCATTGCTATTGCAGCCTTGCATAACCTTGAGATACATCAAATGGACGTTGAGACTGCCTTCTTGAATGGTGAACTTGAAGAGGAGATCTATATGGAACAACTCGAGGGGTACGTTGCACCTGGTCAAGAGCGAAAGGTGTGTAAACTTGTTAAGTCACTGTATGGACTAAAACAAGCACCTAAGAAATGGCATGAAAAGTTTGACTCGACTATGAAGTCAAACGGTTTAAAGATCAATGAATGTGACAAGTGTGTCTACATTAAAGGTACTACAAATGATTACATCATAGTATGCCTTTATGTGGATGATATGTTGATTATGGGTAGTAGTCAGGATTTAATCATGAATACTAAGAACATGTTAAAGAAGAACTTTGACATGAAAGATATGGGATTATCTGTTGTTATATTAGGGACTAAATCTCTAGAACCTCAGATGGAATTGTCTTGTCACAATCCCATTATATCGAAAGTATAGTTAGAAAGTTTAATGCTTCTGATAGTCCTCCGGCTAAGACACCTGTAGATCTAAGTCTACACTTGGCCAAGAATAAAGGCGAACCAGTTTCTCAGCTGGAATATGCAAGGGTAATTGGCAGTCTGATGTACTTAACGAATTGTACACGTCCAGATATTGCATATCCAGTGAGTAAGCTAAGTAGGTTCACAAGTAACCCAAGTACGGATCACTGGAAAGTCGTGACAAGGGTACTTAGATATTTAAAGTATACCATGAACTATGGAATACTTTATACGAGATATCCAACAGTATTAGAAGGATAATGTGATGCCAATTGGATATCAAACACAAAAGACTCCAAGTCCACAAGTGGATATGTTTTCACAATAGGTGGATGAGCGGTGTTGTGGAAGTCTTCCAAGCAAACGTGCATAGCTCGGTCCACTATGGAATCTGAGTTCATTGCTTTAGATAAAGCTGGAGAAGAAGCATAATGGCTTAGAAACTTCTTAGAGGATATTCCTTGTTGGAATAAGCTTGTGCCTGCTCTTTTGATACATTGTGATAGTCAGTCAGCAATTGGAAGGGCACAAAGTAGTATGTATAATGGTAAGTCTAGACATATAGTCGAAGACACAATAACATTAGACAGTTGATTTTGAATGGGGTTATTTCGGTTGTCTACGTGAAGTCAAAGGAAAACCTTGTAGATCCGCTTACAAAAGGCATAAATCGAGATCAATTGTATAAATTTATAATGGGAATGGGTTTAAAATCCACAACTTAAAGAATGTTCATAGTGGTACCCAACCTTGTGAATTGGAGATCCCAAGACCTTGGTTCAATGGGACAACTAACTTATGAATGTTCAGCTGAACACTTGAAAAATGTGTTAGCTCATTTCCGAAACATCCAAGTGAATGAAAACCTGATGAATGTGGTGAGGTTAAGTTTAAGACTTTTAATGATTCCTATACCAATAGGTGGAGTATGGCAGGATACTCTTCAATAGGAGATCACCTATATAAGTGAGAAGTAATGACCGCTTCAAAGAAACGCTTATGAATCTAAGATATGGTCCAGGGCCGAAATAGACACATAGTGAGAGCAACAAGTGTTAGAGTTGTTATTGTGTAAGTATTGTTGTCTCGGTTTACACAAACGGCTGAGTAATTCAAGATATTGCGTCACTAAGCAGCTAATAAATCCGATAGTATTTTACTAAGGAAGGTTCAAAGCCACAAGCTACCTATCTTGATGCAATAACAGTTCACCGAGACTTTCAAGCGAATCTACATACACACATGAACTAATTTCATTCATGTGGGGGATTGTTGGAATTGTTTTTTGATAAAATGGGTGTTGACCCAATTTTGACCAAATAATTAAGTGGTTTCCATTAGTGAAAAATGGATTAAATTATTTGTAAAAAATTCTACTAAGAGAGTAGATGAGAATAACATTTGAAATTTCTCAAAATCAATTCTGGGTGAATGAGACATTAATGCTAGAAGTTAGCCACTTAATACAAGTAATTGGTATGGAAAATGGAAAATGTGGGGAAGGAGAAATGCTCCATCGCACATAGGAAAAGAAGGCAAAGTTTGCTCACTTGATATATCCCAAGTTGGACTTATGGGTTTGGGCCGTTGGGGGCACCCAAGTTTTTAAAGGGGTGAGGACCTACATGCTTGTGGGTTTAGTTCAAAAAACATTCGGGTGAGGACCTCGGCCCGCCCGATGGTCGTGGGCTGCGGGCCTGGGCTTGGGCTTCAAGGTCCTTATTCTTTTTGGACCAAAAACCTTTAAAATAAATAGTTAATTAATTTTTGTTAATTAATTAACGGATTTACAACTAGAAAGTGTTCGCACCTAAGCACGGGCAGACTCACAACCCATGTGTCAGTCGGACCTGTTAAAATCCAAGCACGGGCAGATGCACGGCCCGTGCGTAGGGTCGTGCGTCAAGTCGAAACTTTGTCAATCTGTTCGCATCCGAGCACGGGCACACGCACAGGTCGTGCGCCTGGTCGTGCGTCGATGCGAAGTGCAGAACAGATGTGTTTGTTCATTGAAAACCTGTCTTTTCACACCAAAAGACGTGTTCTTTCCATCCGGGTACCTTGTTGTCTTTATAAACTGATCCCTGCAGATTGAAATGACACACGAAAATAATCAGAATATAAAATCGGTCATTGCATATTTTCGAGCATATGGACATTTCCATTCCTTCAAAACCTTGAAAGTCTAAACACTTAGAGTTCGCTGCGTTTCGGTTTTACAAGTGCTGTAAACTCGAAACTGAAAAGTCGTTGTATCTTAGAGACGAATGCGGGAACCGTAAGCACTTTGTATACGGGGCGTCTTTCGTCTTGCGGAGACTGAATTTAATTCACGCCTCGACTTAGCCTATTTCCAAACACATAACCATATCTTAAACATAAACCTTTTCTAAATTTACTCAATAGTTACAATGGGGAGATATTACTAGAGCCTTTTGCTTACCAGGATAAGAGGTGGGTGCAACTTATTTCTATAAATATCTCTCTCTCTCTCTCTCTCTCTTTTTTTTTCTATGAGTTGCATAAAATGCATGTTTATGTGACCTTATTAATATATGCAAAATCTTATATGAATTCTGAGTATTTTGTTCTAAGAAATTTTGGAAAAAAAAAAGATTATGATTTATACTTGCAAAATAGTAGTTAAAAATTGCCTATTATTATATTTTGAGGTGTTTATTTATACGTATGTCCAAATATGATTTAGAAATATTTAATATTAGTTTTCATATGTAAGATAATTTCTGGAGTTGTGACTTGGTAGCAAAAATCTGAACTTGGGCTATTTTTGTAATTATTATAAAATATAGGGCCTTTAGTGTAAATATTAAAATTATGAAAGGACCCCTCTATAAATTCAAAATTTTTGTACTAAAACACTGTAATTTTATATATTAATTGACTCAAAAAGTTTAGAGACCCTTCGGGTCAAGAAAATGCAATAATACGGATTGAGGGTTAAGAGATACCTAATTTTAAAATATCGGGTCAAAAAATGTAGTTTTTGGAAAATTGAGGGTTAATCTAAAAATTTCGAAAATCTGACCTCTAGTCTCTGAAAATTAAATCCTATGAAATTTTTAAAAATTTAGGAAGTGATCTTGCCTCTTTTCGAGTCCGGGATTGAAACTTATCGAATTTTTAAAACCCGATAAGAAAATACCTTTCTTAGTAAAAGGATATATTTTTAATAAAAAATACTAAGGACCTAAAAATTTATATTTTCAAATCCAGTTTACATGTTATATATTAAAATAGTTATCTCTTGTGTATGGCTTATTTGGCATATCCGCAATGATACCATTTTCAATGACAAGACTTGGTTCAGCTCCAAGCTCTTATCATTGAGTCTGCTTCTTTAGATCGGGGTTGCATTGATAATACTCAGCATGATCTCCTTTGTCTTAGGCGCTTTCAAGTGTTGGGGCATTCTAGAAAAGCCCCAAAGATTATTCAGGTGGATTGACATTTACCTCAGCCTGGATGGATTAAGATTAATACGGATGTATGTGCTCTGGGCTCTCCAGGTACGGCTACGGTTGTTTTTCGCATGCACAGAGGTTTTTTCAGGGGTTGTTTTGTGGAGCAATGTGGCGTGGGTTTTGCTTTTGAGGCGGAGCTTTTGGCAGCTATGATGGATATTTCCTTAGCCTTTCACAAAGGATGACACAAACTTTGGTTGGAGTCAGATTCTACGTATGTTGTTGATCTTTTCAAGAAACCAGTCTCGGTTACATGGCGTTTTCTGGGACATTGGTGCTACATTATGTATCTGCTTTCTCAGTGGACTTTGTGGTTTCTCACATTTATCGGGAAGGAAACAGAGTGGCAGATTGTCTTAGCAAGATTCAGGATACTTCCAATTGGTGGGATTCTCCACCGCCGGACATTACGATACTTCTTAATGCATATTATGTTTGAAGATCTCAGTATAGATTTGTTAGATAGTTTAGTTTTTTTGCCATTTTGTGAGTTATGTGGCCGCTTTTCTGGCTCCTTATGGTTTATTATTTTCTTCTGGAGTACTATTTTTCCTTCTAAGGGTTTTCCCTACAAGGGTGAGTTGTACCTTAGAAGGTTTTAACGAGGCCCCAAACTTTGGCTACCTGATCGGCTTGTGATCAGGAGTATATTTTTCCTTTCTTCTTATATATATTTTCCATTTATTTAAAAAATAGTACAAGTCAAAAATATCAATCAAGCAATTTAAATGTTTTAAATATATAAAAATATTAAATTCGAAAATTATAAAATAAAAATAAATATATTATGCCAAAAAAATTTTATCAGCTAGTCGCTCAAGAAGGCCGGTTAAATATCGGGCTAAAAGTTAAAAGACAAACAAATTGTCTTTGTTAAAATATTAAATTAGTAGTAGAAAAATTCCAAAGACCATAAAAATGAATGGTTTATTCGTAAGCAAAAATCGCATTTTTTTGAAATAGTTATAAGCAGTGATGAAGCTAGAAATTTTGTGTAGGGGGGCCCAATTAACATTAATATAAGAATAAAATACGATACATTAATTCTAAAAACAATACTATAAATAAAGACAAAGTTTTGATAAAGTCAATGTATTGACTTAATTACATCTTAATATTCAAAAATAAATAATATTAATACAATTACATCAGTATATCATAGCATTCCTCTTCTATTCTCATATTTTGAAATCATTGCATAATATCTTCATTGATAATATACATATTTCGTAGTGTATATTACCAAACAATCATTCAATAACTCATCGCCAATGTTGAATTCTTTAGTGGGAATTTGATAATGAACCCTCAATAATTCTAAAAGAGATGAATAGAGGTACAAGAGAATAATGTCAAAATTCATGTTCAATATTATGGTGGAGCAAAAAAAAATGTACAAAATTTTGAGAAAGGAGAAAAAATGATCAAGATTCAAATATTTTTTAAGATTCGCAAATGGGAAGGAACAACAAAAATGAAGGAATTAAAAGTTTTGTTCCATTTTTACCTATTTTCTGCATTTTTTAAGCTTATAAGTGAAATTACCAAAATACCCCTAATGTTTTTCAAAATTTCGGGGGGCAGGCCCTAGTGTGACTTCGTCTATGGTTATAAGTAGTACTGTATTTTATGCCAAGAATTTTAAAATTTTATAATACAAGTTTGGTAAGCCAAGATAATAGGTTTTGAGTAAAGATGTTGAGTTTTGTAAAGAATATTTTCAAATTTTATTTTTATTTCAATATCTCTAAAATTGAGAAGTAGGTTGTTTAAATAAAAAATAGTACCTTTGCACTATAATATTAAGTTTATTAAAATGAAACCGTTTTGATCTATTGTGTAATAGTATCTTGATGAAAATGACTAAACATAGGTATCACCATCATTTTAAAAGAAAATGACGATAAGAGTTTTATTTATATATATATATATATTTAATTCTAGAGAATGAATTTTTGAATAATACTTTTTCGTATGAAATTAAGATGAAAATAGATAATAGTCATTGAATTTTGAGAATTAAGTATAAACATAAATCAAATAGTAATATCATGTCGTTAGGTTTTAAGTAACGTTAAAGTCGATAACATAATATGTTATGCAAAATAAATAGTAATATGAGAATAAATTATAGGAATATTAAATATTATATCGGAAAAATATCCGTGATCATGTTGTCTACGGTTGAAAAATTAGGGGCCTCACAATTATTTAGGATTATTTTGGGATTTCGTTATATCTGTTGGTTTATATGTTGATGAATAAATGGACCAGCTTAGTAAACCGACATGAGTTTTATTATCTGTGTAATGGCTTCCATTTTGGAGCGTGACAATATTGCTACGAAGTATATGGTGATAATTTTTAAAATACGTAACTAAATTAATAATAACTGATGCCACACTATAAATGTCTAAAATTTGATTCCTTAAATTATACGTATACATAAATGAAATTTTTTACTTCACATAATTCCATGCTCATAACCAATTTATTTTCCCCATGAACCCCATAAGAAAATATTTTAAGTTTAAAGCTCAAGTGTGGCTAACAATAAAGAAAGTTAAGGCTCAAAGTGGCTAACTAAGGAATCATGAGTTCATATGTAGGGGTTTTGGCTAAGTAGGCCTAAATAAAAATGGTCTTTAATCATCTTCAAAAATCACACACACACATGTGATTTAGATAAAGAAACCATAGCAAGTTCTAGAGTTATGACAATCATTAATGACACATTCAACAAAAAAATAAGATTGCATATCGCAAAAGCAGTCAAAGGTACAAACGCTCACAGGCTTATTTTTCGCATTATGCTCAAATGCCCAACTTTCTCAATCAACCAAATAAGTAAAAGACATCTTGTTTGAAAATTTATCACATATTCCCGGAGTATTACTTCTCATGAAACCAAGTGTTCATTGTAATTCATACGAAAACTTTCTATACTAATTCATACTTCTAAATCTGACTCACACAAAAGTAGTAAACGTGCTAAAGCAATAAACATGCTAAAAAATCGAAAATTTAGAATTTTTTTATGCAAATTCTATATGCTTGTACGTGCAACCTAAATGCTATATGCTTATACATGCAACCTAAATGCAATGCAAACATGCAACAGTACAAAATCACGCATTTTCGACAACCCCTTAAATATAAAATCATGTTTTGTCCCGAACATATAAGGAAGTTATCGAAAAAAAGAGTAATGCGTGATAAATACTTACTTGGATCAGAACTTGGGTTTACCTCCCAAATAGCGCTAAGTTTTACCTCTTCAGTTAGATGCCTGATTGTCTTACTGCTTGATCAAGTATATGGTCGAAACCTCGTGCTTCGTTCTTGCTCATAATAATGTTTAAGTATTTCCCCATTCACTACGAAAGTTCGACCATCCTTTGATAATAGTTCAATGGCTCCCGGCGGTAACACCGTTTTTATAACAAATAGACCAGACCACCTTAATTTGAGTTTATCCAAAAAAATTCTCAATCTAAAATTATACAAAAGTACCACTTGTCCAGGTAGAAACTCTCTTCTCAAAATTCTCTTGTCATGCCATTTTTTTGTGTGATCTTCATAAATCTGGGTATTCTCATATGCATCTTGGCGAAATTCTTCTAACTTGCTTATTGAAATTTTCTTTTCTCACCTACCGCTGTCATATCAAAGTTAAGCTTTTTCACTAGCCAAAATACCTTATGTTCTAATTCCACAAAGATTAATCGATAGGGTGACATATCGAGAGGTGTTTTTTATGTCTTACGAAAATCCCATAAAGCATCATCAAGCTTTAAAGCCCAATCTTTCCGATTCGTACTAACCATTTTTTCTAAAATTTGCTTTATCTCCCTATTCGAAACTTCGGCTAGCCCATTTGACTGCATATGATAGGCGGTGGCAACTCGATGTCTCACTCCATACTTTTCCATCATATTATTGAACAATTTATTACAAAACTGAGACCCCCTATCACTAACAAGAGCTCGTGAAGTCAAACCTTGTGAAGATATTCCTTTGCAAAAATTTCAACACAATTCGAGCATCATTTGTTTTAGTAGGGATTGCTTCCACCCATTTGGATACATAACCTACTGCAAGGAGAATATACATGTACATTTGAAATCGGAAGTGGTCCCATCAAATCTATACCCCAAATATCCAACAACTCCACTCTCATTATGTTAGTTAGTGGCATTTCGAGTCGCTTTGAAATATTTCCCATACGTTGACACCTACCGCTGTAACACCCCAAATTTAATAAACCAAAAATAATCACAAAGATCTCGATTAGAGAATAACATACTCCAAATATTTACCAACTTAAGTTTCACAAATGTAATTTTCCAAAAGTACGATAATTTAAACTTTAATAGTAGGGATCTAAGTCTACCAAAAAGAAATTACAGAGTAAACTCAATCACATAACTAAGGATATTACAATTATTACAACGGAAGTCTTAACTTACAAAACTTTCATATGACAAATAATACATAAAAGAAAACTAGAAATTAGAATTTAGTATAATTACGCTTCAAAATACTTAGGCAAAAATCAGAGTAATGATACAACACAATTAGGATTCTGCGTTGCTCTGGTATTGGTATCCGGACTCAAATTCGTCGATCTCTATAAATTTTAAGAAAATGTCGGGTAAGCTAAACGAGCTCAGTGGGTAGGGCAATGTGGATGCAAAAGTTATTAATGAAAACGTGAAAGAAATTATTTGAGCTAATTACTTAGTGTACAAAACGTTTTCATGCATGCAAATGAATGCAGAACTAACAACACTAATATTAATTACAACATATACAAAATAAATACTGCTACACAATAAGGCCATATCTCAAATAAGCCACTTATAGAGAATAATATTGCAACAATATCGAAATGGAAAATAAATTGTACTAACCTCATAATTTTTTTTGGCTCCTGCATCAAATACAATATTAACAATATAAGAATATAATTCTCAATTTTAACAATTACTAATATAAGTCGATTATCTCGAATGTGAGAAGTTTTGTAAAAATGATGATGCTACGTGGGTAATTCATTTTCATCTTGACTAGTGTAAATTCTTGCTTTAAAAGGGAAATACACTAATTTTAAAATCATTTAATGAACGTGCATCTGTGATGTTTGCATTTAATTGGAGCATCCATTTATTCCTCAGGGATTGAATACGAAACACATAAATTATAATAAACCTCGTATTTTAATTTTATTGAAGCTATCGAAAATTAAAATGTTGTTTATCTAAACTAAACCTAATTTATCGAGTAAAATATCTTGAAATTATTAAAAACCAGAACTTCATAAGATTTCAACAAATACGAAAGCAACCCTAGGAACATAAACCCAACATGCGTCATCAATGTTAATTCCAATTCATGTCTCATCAAAACTAGTTTTTGTGTATCTATGGCTTCAATTCCTAAAGTAGTTTATTCCCTCTCCCGAGCGGCACATAAATAGTTGATTAATAAGAATTGAAGGTATCCCTACTCAATAATTAATATTAACTCCCAAAAGATCTTAGAATTGAAGTAACCCCCACAAATAGTTATAGGTCTCCCGACTCAATCCCCGTTTATGTTATGAATTTATTTTTTGTAAGTTAGATCTCATATCTCGAATTTTGAACTAACAAATAATATATGCAAATTATTGATAATATAATCTACAAGAAACAAGCACTCGAATTCATAAATGGAACACAAGAAACTAATTAAGAAGAAACTATCAAATCAAAGTTAACATGAATTCACAGTTTTGATCACGCCCTATAATCAAGAAGTTTAGCTTAACATATTTGAAAATAAATTTATAGACAAACTTGAAATCAAATAAGTTGACATTGAATTAAGTACAGAACAAAAGATCTAAACTATGAGGAAATAACCATTTTTTTCAGGATGAATCCTTCTTCAAAGTCTCGAACTCTTGCTCCTCCGTGGATGCGAAAGGTCTTGTGTCGTTCTCATTGTGTTAAGTTTCTTGCCTAGAAATGTGTAAAATTTTGTATCTTGAGGTCTAAAATCCCGTGTCTTCAGCTTGGGGCTTCGTCTTCCTTTTATTGATGCTTTTAGAGATCCCTGGTAGAGTCCCGATAAAATTATGAAACAAAATCAACCGATGGACAAAATACACGAACGTGTAAAAATACACGGGCAGACCGTGTACACGACCGTGTAAGTTGCGTGAATGTGTAAAATGACACGGGTGCAAAATACACGGCCGTGTAATAATACATGGGTGGACCATGTTTTATGTTCCTCGTCATTTTTTTATGTATTTTATTGTCTCTTTGCATTCGGCATTCTTGTCCGGCCTTTCCTGTTGATATCTTTGCAAAACAAGCTCCATTTCCTTTCAAAATCACAAGAATACACAATATTACGCCCAACAAAGGAAACTAACTAAAACACACTAAGTATACGTGGAAATGTATCAAATATGTACCAAAATAAGCTCCGAAATACACGTATATTTTACACATATCACTATCAATTAAATCAAAGAAAGCACAATAACCGCTTACAATGGGCTCATTGACATGAAATAGGTGAAGGGTAATGGTCTTGACCACTTTGCCATTGCTCCATTTTTTTCTTCAGTTCTAATACTTTCACTTGAAAAAATTTCAAAGTGTTCATGCATTTTGCACCTTCAGTGTGAGAAATAAGTTTCTCCACCATTGGATTGGTCTCGCTTGTGCCCAAGAATGATAGCGAAGATGTTCGGGAAGGGGCTTGTGTTATGGCAAAACATGGATTTCATTCGCCGGATTTTTCTGGAATTGATGGCTAACGCACGACCTAGTCGTGCATATGCACACGAACATGTGCAATCTCCTCCGGATCAGCTGACAGCTCCTGCACGGCCTGGTAGTGCAAAAAGGCATGGTCGTGTGCTGCTTCCTATTTTTCCCTCTTTTTCACATGTTCGTTTGTTGAATCTGGCGTTTTGACCTCTATCATGTTGCATTATTTGATATCCTCTTAGAAATGCCTTGTTTTATCGATTGAAAATAGGATATCCTCATCATTCACCCTTAGTGTCATCTCTCCTTGCGCATGCCCATGTTCCGCGCATGACCTGGTTGTGTGAATTGCTTCCAAAAAACTCTCTACTACAGCCTTACACGACCATGCACATACACACGACCTGTGTGTGGCCCAAATGTTTGAATTAGTTGTTGGTGTCTAAATGAAATTTGTAGCCTATCTCTTAGCTTTCAATTGCAACTTGAATATCTCCTATCAATTTTGTAGAGAAAGTTATAGCCCAAATACTAAACCCTGCCAGTGCTGAAAATTGTTGATGCGTTTGGACATTTTAGAAAGCAATCCCATGTTGTTCGATCGTCCATGCTTTTTTCTTTCGCATCTTTATTCTTCCTTTGGCTCTTGACATAACCTTTATAACGTGCTATCGCATTTTTTCAAATTTAGCTCCATTTCCTGCAAAATCACCCAGACAACTGTAGTATCATGCCCAACAAGGAAAACCAACCTAAACATGTTCCATCTACATGCATTTGTGTCAATTATATACCATAATACACCTCAAAATGCATGCATAATATCCATTTATCAACGCTATATGTTAGTACATCCCCACTCTCAGCAGTTAGAAGCACCAAATTACTTTGAACGATTCTTAATAGATGACGTTGTGATGACAGGGAGTGAGAATATCGTGTCTAATTAGTTTGGACACACAGTTGAGGGAAATAAAATTGCAAGTTGTATGATGGTTCTTAACAGTTTGCACTATATGATCTTGCGAAGAATGGACAATCACTTAAAAATGGTTGGATTCATGATGGTGCAAATTAATTTGTGTATCTTGATGTTGTCTACATCATAAAATACATATCTCCAAGTGATTCGACAACCTTGTATGAGCTTTAGTTTCGTAACAAGCCCAAATTTGTGGGTCTATGCCTATGTAAGTTTGAGAATATGTGTTCTCAAGTGGTGAATCAAGTCGCACGATTTAGGTTTCTCCTCAAAGGAATTTCTTGAGCATATGTGAGTTCAAAAGAGATATTGAAACTGTGCGAGTTGCAAGATCCTTAGGAGGCGCTCGTTTTTACAGTGAGGATGTTGTACTTTAAACTAATCTAGTAATCGCTGGGATAGTAGGAGTGCCACTAAGTCAGTGGGAGCTAGTGTCTCACACGAAAATGATTCTCAAGTTCCACGAGTAAAAAAGAGTGAATATGAAATATTCCCCATCATCTATATGAGATTGAGTGGGTATCCTTCGTAATTACTTTTGTGGATATTGATGAGTAGATAGAAGATGTGACTTCACTTGATGCCGTAAGTGCATAGTTATTGTAAAGGAAAAGATGAGTCGAATGACTAAAAATAAAATCTAAGACCTTGTTGATACTTTGTCTAGATGTAAGACCATTGGAAACATGTGGTTTTGGTAGGTCAAGTGCAATATAGATGGGTTGATTGACCTGTGTGTACCTAGATAGGGCGAAATGTTTACGCCTGTTAAAACGGCGTAAAATTTTATAGATGTTCTCCCTAGGTGGCGAGATTGCCTCAATTCGCATGATATGTTATCTATTACTGCCACTTTTGTCTAGGTTTGTCCTGGATGATTGATGTTGACATACTTCAGTGGAAATTGAATTAGGAGATCTATGTTGACAGAATTCAAGAACTGGAGTAAGAACGTATCGATTACTGATTAAGAAGCTCCAACTGTGACTTGAGTCATCATTGATTTCATCGAGCTATCACTTTGGTATCTCACGGTGGTCAATTAAGTCATTGAACATATGTCAAGAGTTGTCGCCACTCAGTGGTGGCTGTCTTTACACTTCATGGTCAAAGATCATATTCTTAGTCAAGAAACGATGAATCCGGAAGAAGAACATAAATGCTAGCTAGTTTATGTAATCATTGTCGAATGTTTGATGTGTGATGTGTGCGTACTCAACAAGTTTTGTACTTAGAAATGAGATTGGTGAGTGCATATCGAAGTGATCCATGCGCTATAGTGATGTCGACATGTGGATACTCAGGTATCCTAATAGATTGTTCTATAATTTGCTAGAGGCAAATTTGGTATCCTGAAATAATTCGCGTTGTGCGCATATTAATGAGATATTTTATCGTGTTTGTGATAGTAAAACGACTTTGGTTCATGGTTTGGGCGTCGAATATTGTTGGTAGAACAAACATACTTACCAGAGACATTACTCCACTTAAGAGTTTTACACATAATTAAATTACTTTCAGGCATACTTCTACGAGCTGTGTAAGCGCTGATCCTTTTACGAGTCTTTGTTTGGAGATACGCTCCAAAGGCATGTGAGCCATTACGGATTAAGCAATAAATTGATTATGTGGCCTATGAGAATATATTGGCATTAATGAGATATGTTAGATTTAGATTATGTGTTTGGTACTGAATTTGTGAGTTTTCATCAGGCTTTGATTAACCCTATTACACGGACAATTGCCCTTGCGCTAAGAGAGCTAGCATGATGATACTTAAAAGATCGTGTCCAACAACGAGGTTTGCAAATGATCTCTTTCACGCTAGAGCAGTGAGGGAGGTTAAAAGTATAATTAACAGTCGTCTTAACTAGATACTAAGATGAAGTATGAGTTGATTAATATTGAATTTTGTCCAAACTTCATTATAAGCCGGTTTGTAGCTGGACGTTCGAACTGCTAAAAGACAAGTTGGAAGTGACTTTTGGTAGTACGTAGGTCAAACGCTTGGGGAGATACTGGACTTAAGTTCATATGATGTCTAAAGCGGTACATGCCTAAATTAAGTGAGAGCTCCATCATAACATATATTCATTCTACATGTGCTTTGAGTCGACTGCCTATGAGAAAATAATTGAATGTGTCCCTACTTAGTCACTGTGTGAGCCCATATTATTATCTTGTACCTTTTGGAATTCTGGACCACGTCATGAGGTGTAAGGTTGATGATGATACTTTAGCATGTATCCAATGACATGTGTGATTTGGTCTGTCGGAGCATGTCTAGGATAACTATCAAGACCAAGCCAATTGGCGTGTGGGGGCCGAGAAAGAACTAAATTGGTAACGCACTTATGTTCTATACTTCATAGCCCGAGCGACTATGTAAAAATGTGTTTGGGTAGTCATGAATATAGAAACATATTTGAGTGAGTCAAGCATGCTCTGTCTATTTCATTGAAGGATTTAAAGATGTTTGACGGGGTGCAACCATTTGGTTTGGGATACAATGAGTTATTCAATTGTAGGATTATGTTAGTTTGGTGATGACTTAATATAACTCTCTTCACCTGTATACTTTCTCGCTTGGTCGCACGCCTTATTCCTTATATGAAAGATGGTGTTATGCCCCAATTTTATATTCCAATAGAATAATATCCAATGGAGTACTACTTCGACAATTGCATTATCAATGTAGACAAGAGCTATTATCGAAAGTACAAATCACTAAAACCATAAATACAACGGAACTCTAAAACTCCATATAATTTAAATGGAGTTGCAATAAAATTATTACATGTTCAAACACTAACAAATACGTCTTCCAAAAGGACCGGCTAGGTTGGCTCAGTCCTGATTTGGAAGTCTCTTGTCGGTCTCATCGATCTCAAAATGTCCAGTCTCTGAAAAGTTTTATGAAAACGTCGTGGGGTGAGCAAAACGAGCTCAATGGGTTGCGGTAGGGGAATGCGATAGTTATCTAACTGAAAGCAGAAATATTTATTTTTAGTGTGCTTAAAAATATTTATGATAATGGTGCACAAAAGATTCATTTAATGATCAATCGGTTTCAATGCTAGCAATGAAAAGCACATTATGCAACAATTAATCAAGTCAGTAAATATTTTGCTTTTTACACGGATAATGGATATCTCAGTTTTGAAGTAAAGATTTTTTCTTTTCAAATAAAGATACCTTAGTTTTTTAAAAACAGACAGTCAGTCACTCAGTCAGTCCCAAATAGTAAACGTAGGGTTGGTGTTGATCAGACACAGAACCTGTTTGTTCTCCTTATAACTCCTAAACAGTATTTGGCTGAAGCCCAATCACCTTATCCCTCTCAGTTGGCTCGATGTCTCTTTAGCTAGAGCTGGCAATGGGCCGGACCGGGCAGGCCTGGCCAAGCCCGCCGGGCTTTTGAAATTTTTTGGGTCGGATCAGGCCGGCCCGATTTTGGTCGGGCCGCGAAAATGCATAGCCCAACCCAACCCATGTTTATATTTTGTGCACTAAAATCGTCGGGCCGGGCCAAAAATCGGGCTAAACCCAGCCCACGGGGCCATTCGGGCTGGGCCAAAAAAGCCCGAACTTTTTTGGGCTTAAAATATTATATTACAACCCGATCCCACCCAAAACCTCGGGCTGGGCTGGATTTTGCTAGCTCTATCTTTAGCTATGGATTTTTACCGTGAGATCGTCATATTCCGGAATATACCATTCTACGACCCAAATTCCGTCGCCGTCTCCGGCCCGACCAAAAAATGGGAATAGGTAAATGGGTAGTCAAACAAGGACCACAGACAACCTGTTTGATCCGTTGTCTAACCTACCCACACCGCAATAGACTCAAATAGTCAATATTTTGTCAAAGTAACATTTATTTGCTCAAAGGTCAAGTCAAGTAGTTACAAGAGTTATAATGCGAACGGAAATATAAATTTAAACCATGGATTATACAATTTATATTTTCTTTAACCAAAGAAAAACAATCACGGAATTATATCACAAAATTGGCATATACCGTGCAATTTATGAAATTATAAGCAAATCTAATTTCTTTAAAAAAATAACATTTTACCCACATTTTCAGATCGAGCAGAAGGACAATCAAGTCACCAATGTTACTTCTTGTGCTTTCTTGCATCCGTCTTCTTCCCGCTCATGTCCGCCCTTTTCCTTTTCTTTTTATTCTCTCTGTTTTTCTTTTCCTTTCCTTCCTTTCCTTTTTCTTTTCGTTTTTATTTGTTTCAGCCGTGTATGTGTTTGTGCATTAATAATTATATATATAGGCTATAGCTAGTTGAGGCGGTGGATGATATGGATAATTATACAAGAAAGGGACACGTATAAATGTTCATTCCACTTGCCCTTTAGAGACGGTTAGAAGTGTGCAATTAGATATGCATTTCGTAGTTATATAATATAATGTAATATATTAGCAAACTCTCACATACGTGGAATATACCATAATTACAATTATATATATGGGGTATCTGGTGTGTGTATTTAGGAAGTTTAAGATTTAAGCTACTAATATATATATATATATATATATATATTGTTACCATTTGTGGCTTACAAATAATATAACATCTTCCTCTCTTTCTTACTTATATATATTTATCTAGATTTCACACCCTTACATATATAATAATATGACGTCCCACTAAAATATATTTGTTTATGTATACGTTACTTTTATTGTTACGATTAATATACAATTTATGATATATTCATTATAGGGCCCTTTTTATTTCTTAATTATAAATTTATCTCCTTGTCTATTATTCTATAATTGCTTTAGCAAAGGCTAGCATTATTCTTAAATAATATTAGAACCATCATTTTGTATAAATGTATATCTATATTATTAGATTTACTATCCAACTGTTTTCAAATATTATAATGTGCCTTCTAATTAATGAATAAAACGAATTACAAAATATCATTTTAATACATAGAATGTTCAGATATTTTGGTCAAATAAATATTTTGAGACCCGACTATCACATTCTCCCCTCCTTTAAAGAATTTGACCCCCAAATTCTATCTTTAAATAGTTCTAGATAAAATTTCGCTTATTTCCTCGCAGTAATACTAGTTTTCCCCAAGCATTTTCCGTCGAACATGATCTCATAATATTAGCTAATCGTAGCTTAGAAACACTTATGGTGATATTATACCCAAGCGTTATATAGAGAATCAATTACGTGATTTGTTATATCCATAAATTATCCTTAAATAATAAAGTTGTTATCCTATTTCTATACTCAATCCTTACTTCATATGATAAACTAACATTGGTATAGATCTCCTTAGTGATCATTATAGATAATTCAATTATATTTTTATCTCTAAATCTATAGGATTAATCAAGAGCTTTGATTTACTATATTGTTGTCTTAAGGTAACAAAGAAAAATCTATCATGAAATCATAACCGCCAATTGTACATTCTTTCAAGCTTCATCCCAAGTAATTAGAATCAAAATTTTGTAAAACACATCATTACCAGGCATTCTCCAACTATACCTAACTCAAGTATATATAGTTCAAAATTATTGATTCCAATTTACTCTATCATTAGAAAAACCGTTATTTCACTATGGATACCCTATTGAATCTATTCAAATTATGTGCACCTCTTAAAATTATATAATGGAACTAAGGAGAAGTACTTACACCAACAATATAAATCTCCACTTAACTTATTATACAAAATAGACTTCTCCAATATTTCTTGCAATCTTTTCCAAAATCTTGAAATAATTATTGAGTCTGTTTCCAAGACAACATTATCCATGTACCCAATTAAACCTTCTTAAATCCCAAAATTTTGATAATAAGATCCAACCTTATGTTAACACACCTCGTTACTAATTAATTAACTCAAATTTCCACACACATTAAATAAACCAAATCAAAAATCTTGAAGCATCAGTTACTTAATAATAAAATCTATCTTGACCCAAAAGTTCTATTGAGTCTTCCTTGAACCTACACAAAAAGTGTTGTTCAATACATATGAGATCACAAGTCTTACTATGGTTGAGTTTCATTCTAATTCATTTGCCCTTATAGTCTAACATAAGCTTCGGACAAATAACTATGTTTTAAATAACAATATCAATTGCAAGGTAAAGCCTTCGTCTACATCCTTAGAGATACCAAAACCAACAAACTAATCATTAGTTGGAAATCATTACGAAATCGCAAAAAAATTAAAATCTAATTGTCAAGCACTTATTTCAATCAGTATCACCCTCTCTCCCTCTTTTCTTTTCTTTTTTTTTTCATCTAAAGAACAAGTTCCCTATCAGTTTCTCCTTAAGTTTGGGTGATAAATCCTTATTAAATCTTATAACAAAACTTAACACTCATAGCCTCACCTCTAGAAAATACAAGAAGTTAAAATATCTTATAATAACTTCTACGACGGGTTGCCCAAGTACGCACAACTTCGCAACTATCATCAATCAATCCATGTATATATGTCGTAAAAATTACCCGTCCACATTTGTAGGATATTAAACTCAAGTATCAACAGTAAAACTAAATTCCTTAAATTGACCTGATAATTAAATAGAATAGAACTTAAGTAAGAATTATACAAATATAGCTTCATGCATCTCTTGATTATATTTATACTTTATTTTCTATAGTCATTTATATACAATCTCAAAATAGAATTCAAGTGTCAGTGTTAGAATTACTCTCTATCTAAGTCGGAGGCTACTTATATTACAATATATACATATTTATATGCATATAATATATACACATATACTGCCTGATCGTTTCTATATAAAAATTTCTCTGTCATGTTCTCCTGAAAATTTAGTCATTCGCCGAGTCGTGCAATTCCTTGATAAGACTAGTGTTAAGTCTAGAGTTTCTAGTCTCATCAATTCTGAGGCTATCCCGGAACAAGAAGGATAATTTAGTTAGTATATGAATACTATTTTTAAAATTAGTATTCCATCCGAACTGGTTAGGGTCCAAACCTAAATATGACATTATTCTAGTAGTAGCTAACTAATAGACCAAGTTGAAAATAAATAAGTCATCCACTTAGGTATATTTCAATTAATTATATTCTTCCTAAGAAATTCAGCTTGTAATAATCAATTTCATAAATCAAATTACTCTAAACACAAACTGGCTTTTTATAACTAGTCAAACTATTGTCAATGATAATATAACTATCTCAATTTAATCTTTTATAGCCAGTACTTCTTTTTCTCAAATTATCTCTTGACAAATAATACTGGAGTTCCTTAATAAAATGTACAAGGTCGATTGAACCACTAGTTTATAATTGAGACCTCAACCATAAAACTATAAACTATTTTGCTAATTCGTTAACGATATGAGTCTCCCTAGATAAAACCTTGATTGCAATATCAATTTTATGTTTCTTATCTATAAACTAGGACTTCAAGTATTTTGAATATACATGTAAAAACTATATACCTATGGTATTATATTAATATTCACTTTGTACTTTGGCTTGTTCAAGCAACAAGAATCTTCACGAGAATATTAGGATAATATGCATGTATCCCAAAATAATTTATTCTAACCTAGTTTTATAATACCAAATGATACTTAAAATCACTTAATGGTGATGACCAATCACAAATGTTATATACTAATCTGTACCTATATATATATATATATATATATATATATATCAAAAAGATTAACCCAAATGGTTCGCTCTAGCCATTCTCGTCCGCCTTTTAGTCTTTCCTAACTATGAGTGATACTAAAGTTAGTATATTAGCCAAATGATCAATGGAATATTAAGAATAACACACTTCTTCTAAAAGTCACAGGTTGTGTAGACGCTATGTGCAATTGTCGTTTCAAATAAAATATTAAATTTATCCAAAGTGTTAACCCCTCACAATCAAAAGATCATATCCTGGTTTAGCTCAAGTGTAGTTCCTTTACACCCAAACTCTGATACCATAACTATCATGCCCCAATTTATATTCCAATAGAATAATATCCAATGGAGTACAACTTCGACAATTACATTATCAATATAGACAAGAGCTATTATCGAAAGTACAAATCACTAAAACCATAAATACAACGGAACTCTAAAAATCCAAATAATTTAAATGAAGTTGCCATAAAATTGTTACATGTTCAAATACTAACAAATAAGTCTTTCATAAGGACCGGCTAGATTGGGTCAGTCCTGATTTGGATGTCTCATGTCGGTCTAATCGATATCAAAAAGTCCAGTCTCTGAAAAGTTTTATGAAAACGTCGTGGGTTGAGCAAAATGAGATCAATGTGTTGGGGTAGGGGAATGCAATAGTTATTTAACTGAAAGCGGAAATATTTATTTTTAGCGTGCTTAAAAATATTTATGATAATGGTGCACAAAAGATTAATTTAATGATCAATCAGTTTCAATGCTAGCAATGATGAAAAGCACATTATGCAACAGTTAATCAAGTATAACAAATATTTTTCTTTTTTACACGGATAATGGATATCTCAGTTTTGAAGTAAAGATTTTTGCTTTTCAAATAAAGATACCTCAGTTTTTTAAAAACAGACAGTCAGTCAGTCAGTCAGTCCCGAAATAGTATACATAGTGTCGGTGATGATCAGACACAGAACCTATTCGTTCTCCTTATAACTCCTAAACAGTATTTGGCCGAAGCCCAGTCACCTTATCCCTCCCAGTTGGCTCGACGTCTCTTTTACTATGGGTTTTTACCCAGAGATCGTCATATTCCGGAATATACCATTCTACGACCCAAATTCCGTCGCCATCTCCGGCCCATATATAAAATGGGAATAGGTTAATGGGTAGTCAAACAAGGACCACAGATAACCTGTTCGATTCGTTGTCTAACCTACCCACACTGCAATAGACTCAAATACTCAATATTTTGTCAAAGTGATATTTATTTGCTCAAAGGTCAAGTCAAGCAGTTACAAGAGTTATAATGCAAACGAAAATATAAATTTAAACTATGGATTATATAATTTATATTTTCTTTAACCAAAGAAAAACAATCACTGAATTATTGCGCAAAATTGGCATATACCGTGAAATTTATGAAATTATAAGTAAATATAATTTCTTTGGAAAAATGATATTTTACCCACACTTTCAGATCGAGCAGAAGGACAATCAAGTCACCAAAGTTACTTGTGCTTTCTTGCATGGTCTTCTTCCCGCTCATGTCCTCCTTTTTCCTTTTCTTTTTATTCTCTCTGTTTTTCTTTTCCTTTCCTTCCTTTCCCTTTCCTTTTCGTTTTTATTTGTTTCAGCCGTGTATGTGTTTGTGCGTTAATAATGATATATATATAGGCTATAGCTAGTTGAGGCGGTAAATGATATGGATAATTATACAATAATTATCCATTTATATAACTTAACTAAGTGTGTGGTAAGAAATGGACACGTATAAATGTTCATTCCACTTGCCCTTTAGAGACGGTTAGAAGTGTGCAATTAGATATGCATTTCCTAGTTATATAATATAATTTAATATATTAGCAAACTCTCACATATGTGGAATATACCATAATTACAATTTTATATATGGGGTATCTGGTGTGTACTAGGAAGTTTAAGAGTTAAGCTACTAATATATAAATATATATGTATATATAGTTACCATTTGTGGCTTACAAATAATATAACATCTTCTTCTCTTTCTTACTTATATATATTTATCTAGATTTCACACCCTTACATATATAATAATATAACTTCCAACTAAAATATATTTGTGTATGTATAAGTTACTTTTATTTTTACGATTAATATACAATTTATGATATTTTCATTATAAGGCCCCTTTTATTTCTTAATTATAATTTTATCTCCTTGTCTATTATTCTATAATTGCTTTAGCAAAAGCTTGCATTATTCTCAAATAATATTACAACCATCATTTTGTATAAATATATATTTATATTATTAGACTTACTATCCAACTTTTTTCTAATATTACATTGTGCCTTCTAATTAATGAATAAAATGAATCACAAAATATC
This sequence comes from Rehmannia glutinosa, assembly GCA_016081115.2. Classification (NCBI taxonomy): domain Eukaryota; kingdom Viridiplantae; phylum Streptophyta; class Magnoliopsida; order Lamiales; family Orobanchaceae; genus Rehmannia; species Rehmannia glutinosa. The sequence continues at coordinate 38,002,980 of CM071932.1, read as the reverse complement.
ATTCTAATACATAGAATGTTCAAATATTTTGGTCAAATAAGTATTTTGAGACCCGGGTATCATAGATGGGACGTTTTATGAGAAATGTGGATTCAAATGAGTTGGATCAGATATGTCTGAGTAGGAGATGTTGGAGATTACATCCATATCTTTTATGTATTAAGAAAAATATTGAGGATGCTAATTGATTAGCATGCATCTTGGGATTTCATCTAATCTGGAAAGATCTAATTATAATAGGGATTGAGATATATCATTTAAATCTCTTCCTATATTATTAGAAGTAGAGATTATTAGACATCTCCTACGATATCAAAAACCTCTCTCCTACCATTTCTCTCTACATTCTTTTCGAAAGCATTACCAATGTTCTCCAAGGGTTTAAGGTATACACAACCAAGTAAATAACTCTATTAATTATTTACACCAACGAGATAGACAGTTCATGATATTGCTCTTGGTTCAATCGATGCACGTAATACATTCGTGGTTTGTCGAAGAAGGCTTGCAGACGAGTTAAATCAAAGATCAAATTGAGGCTTGTGGATGGGCTTAATCCCGGCTATATGGATCGACTGTAGACATGTTCAACGGTTCGGAACCACCGGTTACAAAAACCGGGAGGGGTGGAACTAGAACCTAACAGTTCTAAATTAGGTTTGGGTACCGGTTCCAAACCACTGGTTTCTAATATTGAATAAATTAAAAATTAATGAAGAAAACGAAATTGAATAAGAAAAAATTGACTTCATTGCTTTAAAAGTAAAATTACAACTTACAATTTACAACTTTATCAAAAACAATTGACTATACAATTTAAGTTACAAAGTATAAATGAAAATTATAAGATATGAAAATTCTTTTAAACCATCTATTATTAACCTAGGATCTAATAATTTTGCAACTAAAAATACATTAGGAATATAAGTGAAATAATTTAATCATTTTAAAGTCATTTGAGCAATAGTTGGTCCCAAATATTCACGAGGAATTAGAGATCTAAAAAGTATTGCAACTTTAACACAACGATCTATAACTAAAATTGATGTAGGATAATAAACACCGGATAATGCTCCGGTGGCATCTTTAAAAACCTTTAAAAGTTGACATAAATTAGAGCACGAATCCCATTTATTTGAAAATAAAACTATGCCACATTGTTGTTTGGCAAAAAATGAACATAAAGTATTTTAATATTGGCACCTATCATTTAACAATATATATGTAGAATTTCAGTGAATTGGCACATCAGACGATAATTGTTTTGGGCGCACACCAATATTTTTACAATATGTAGCTCATTTTTCATTAAAGATGAATGTTTTGTTACATAACATACCACATTTCTAATAGGTGCAATTTCTTCTTTCAAAGTAGCTGAACCATCTTGAACACATAAATTTATAATATGACATATACATCGAACATGAAAGAGTTTACCACCAATAGAAGGTTCACAAATATTAATAAGTGATTCTAAACCAGCCGCATTAGAACTAGCATTATCAAAGGAAATTGAAATAATTATTTTAACTAAATCATATTCTTGTAAAATAGTATGAATTTTATGAGAAATATAAATAGCGCTATGTTCAACATTAAACTCCCTATATGAAATTAATCGTTTTGGCAAAGTCCATGTATCATCAACCCAATGACAAGTAATTCCCTATAAAAACTTTGTTGGCAATATACATCCGAACAAATTGAAACTTTGTTTGGTAAACTAGCAAATAAATAAATTAAATTTAATTAAAATTCACCAACCATTTTTCTAATATGACGAGTAAGTGTAGAACGTGAAATATGTTTACTTTCGGGATTAAAACTAAGTCTAGTAAAATTTTCATAAAGTTTATTATCGGCAAAGTTAAAAGCAAGTGACATACCACTAACAAATTTAGATAACTCTATCCTAGTATTTATTTCACAATATTTAAATAAAGCAGAAGAAGACTTCATATGTGATAAAGAACCCGTGAATCCTCGTAATTGTGTTTGAGCACGATCGTTGCCAACTTTATCTCGATGCTTTTTGTTTAAGTGGTTCATGAACGTTCCGTAACTGCCTCCTCCTCTAAATCAGTAGGCATTGCCGCAATAGTTGCAAGTGACTTTAAAACCTCCAGTTGTAGGATCCATAACTTTTTTAAAGTGCACCGAAAAAATATCGAATCTAAGCTGTGTAGCTTGGCGACTGCGAGTTTGAGTTTGATTTTACGGTTCTAGTTGTACTTTATTTCTTGTGTTGGTCGTCATTCCGGTTCCAGTTGTGTTCACCAAAACATGCCTCGATTTCATCTTCGCTCAAATCGAAAGCTTCTTTAAACCATGGTGGTCGTTGCTCGGGCATCTTAACTTTCCCTTGTTGGATTCACGAGAAGAACATCCACAGTTTGAATTTTTTTTAAATAGATAAGAATATGAAATGAAACTAAAATTATGAAAATGAATCAACTAAAAATTAAATTGAAACTAGAAATTGAAACTTGAGATTGGAGATTTGTAGATGTAGAGGGTTGAGAGATTATAATTTAGAGAGTTGGTGTGAGGAAAAATGTGTGAATATATGGGGTATTCATAGGGAAAAAATTGATAAAACAAAAAAACAAAATAAAATCAGAAAACTGTCGATTTAACCGAAAACCGATGGTTTGCTACAACGGTCACACAATTGTGATCGTTGATCATCAACGATCAAATAATCTTGACCGTTGATTTTGTAATTTTTGAATTTCAAAATAAAAAAAAATGAAAAAACCGGCAGTTAAATCGGGTGTCGACAGTCACAAATGTGACCGTTGGATATTTTTATCTTTTAAATATTTTAGTTTCAAATTTTTAAAAATATATATATATATTGAACCGGTGGTTTACTGTTCGGGATTGGTTTTCGGTTATGATTCGAACCAAAACCGTGGTCAAAGGTTTTTCGAACGGTTGACCCAATTCGGTTCCGTTAGAACCGAACCGTTGAACACGTCAGATCGATAGTTCCGCTAGAAATAGGTATACTCGATCAACTTTATATATGCAAATATGTGATTTATATTTTGGCTAATATTTGCTAACAAGAATGAATACGAAATTATTCACGGATACAGATAAACTCAAGTATGTATATTCATTTAGAGGCAGATTGATTAAAATATGTGCGAGAAACCTGAAAGCAGATGACATTTGTGTCAAGAGAACCAATAAATTTGCGAAGTGACTAGAACTGTGAAACTTTAGGCCTCAACTGTCATAACCCGAGATTTTACAATTTTAATTATCATGACTAATCATTCATAAGCCTAGTTATATGTATTTTGATATTTCATAATCACACTAGATTGCCGTTTTTTTTAATGAATTGGAATATATATATAAAAATGAAAAAGAGAGTCATCCTGATCACAGACTGATCAGGTAGCCAAAGAAGTAAGCCCAAAAGAAGTACGAAACAAAATCGAAATGGTCACAAGCCGACCAAATGGCTGAATGGTTGGGGCCTCGTTAAAACCTCCCAAAGTAAAATCCACCCTTGTGGGGAAAACCCTTGGCAGGAAAAAGAGTACCCATAATAGAAAAAAGGCGTCCAAATATACAAAATAGAATCTCGGACGCATTAGCTAACAAACCTATAATTCGACTGGCCAACATAGTCATCAGTAAGAAAAGGCGCAAGATCTTCAGGCGGGATGCCCCACCAAGTCCCATTGTCCGTCTTCTTACTCAACCTGTCTGCCACCCGATTGCCTTCCCAAAAAATATGTGAGACCACCAAATCCATCTGGGAGATCAGGTAAAGAGTGTAATGCCACTTGCTAAGGTGGCGCCATGGGATCTCCACTGATCTTTTATCAATCAAGTTCACCTCATAAATCTAATCCGACTCCAGCCAAAGTTATGTCCATCTCTTAATAAATGCATAATGGGTCGTCCACATCGCTGCCACCAACTCGGCTTCGAACGCATAACCCGCACCATAACTATTCACAAAGCACCCCCGGAAGAAACCTCTACAATTTCTAAAGACCTCGGAAGTAGTTAGGTTTCCCGGTGCCCCCGTTAAACTGCCGTCCGTATTCAGCTTGATCCATCCTAGAAGGGGTTTTTGCTAATTAACTTCCACGATCTTTGGGGCTTGTCTAGCCCGCCCAGGAACCCGCAGACAAGCCCGCCCAGGAACCCGCAGCTACGAAGGATGAGAAGGTCTTTTTGGTCATTGTGTATGCAGCCCCGATCTAATGAAGATGATTCAATGATTAGAACTCGGAGATGAAGAACAACCGTGTCCACCGTCCAGAATTTGTTGTGAAAAACCAACTCATTCCGGATATGCCAAATGAACCAGATGCAGGACAGGACTGCCACTCGCCATAAGAACGCTACCTGCTCACTAAAATGAAAATTCATTAAACGCACCAAGAATTCATTAAAGCTATGAGCCATAAATAGGTGAACGTCAAATGAACAAAAAACCCATCGCCAAAGAGCCCCTGCAAATACACAAGAGAAAGAGATGGTCAACCGATTCAGCGGATGCACAACAAAGAGCACAAACCGAGGGGCCAATGAAACTCCCCTAGGACGCAATAAGTCCAAGACTGCCAATCGATTGTGGATAGCCCGCCACGCCACCACTCGATCGCCACTCTGGAATATGTTGCGACCAAATCCAAGAACCCCATTTAACTGCCGGAGCATGGGGACGAATATGAGAATATGCCGCCTTCGATGTAACCTTCCCATCATCAGAATTTAGCCAGATTCGCGTGTCTCTCAGGAAGGTGCGACGGGGACTCGCACAATATCCCAGACCAGATCCAAGTAAGCCTCCACAAATGAGAAGGTGAAGTGCCATGACTCCTCATAGAAGTAGTCCATAATGCGATGCCCAAATAAATGCCTCAACTCATGTGGAATACCAATTCTATCTGCTATAGAGTAACCCAACCAGTTGTCAAGCCAGAATAAAACCTCAGAATTGCACCCAGGGATCCAACGAGAATCATCCAAGCGATACGCAATGCAGGGCCTAATCCCAGCCCAAATAGAAGAAGGGATAAACGACCTACGGAGAGCCCCGTCCGCCGTCAAGTAACGCTTCCTTAGGGTTTTGAAAATCACCGAGTTTGAATGCATAACCTTCCAACCCAGTTTCATCAAAAGGCAGTATTAGCCGTGGACCGCATGCCCAAACCCCCTTCGGCCCTAGGCGTGCAACAACGCTCCCAATTAACTACTACTGAACCTTTAGAATTGACATCCCCAGTCCAAATAAAATTACGCATGGCCCTTTCCATTTGCTTAAGCAAGGATCGAGGCCATTTGTAAACTATCATCGTGTGCACAAACGAACTGATAATCACCGAATTGACAAGGCAAACACGACCAGCTAGAGATAGGAAAGTACCTTTCCATCTTCTGAATTTGAGAATAACCTTATCGAAGACTGGCTGTAAAACTGCAGCCTTAGGGGCGCCCTTAAATATCGGGGCGCCCAAATAAATCGTAGGAAAGGTGCCCCCGCACATGATTTGAGACTCGGGATCCGAAGTAAACCTTAGATATCCGAGGGTTGAAAGTTTGACCCGAGATATCAGCATATAAGGTGAGGATCTGAAGTAGGATACAAGCGTTAGCTGAAGATGTCCCACTCATAATAACAATGTCATCAGCGTAAAGAATGAACGAAAGGAAAATGATATGTTTAGGCGCGATGAACAACCCTAATTGATTCTGATTAACCGTGGCCTCGATGAATTTGCTCAGAATCTCCTCCGCGATGCAAAATAGTAATGGGGATAGAGGATCTCCCTGCCTAACACCTCTAAAACAGGAGAAATACCGACATGCGTCCCATTCAGTAAAACCGAAATTCTTGAAGACCGAAGAATAACGTCAACCCAATGAATGAAAATCTCCGAGAAACCAAACCAGCGCACACTAGATTGCCGGTGAAATCATGAAATTTCAGTTTTAGCTTAATTACATTTGGTAACATTATGTCTAATTTTTATATGTTATACGTGTAATTAACTTAATTACATACGGATGTATATATATATATATATATATATATATATATATATATTGAGTATATATGAATATATGTAGCTGTTATCAATATATTATGTATATGACTTGACACATGTACCTAGCTAATATAAGATACATGCATGTAAATCAGTGATGTGTGTGCGTCATCACCAATATGGAGAAAAAAAAACAATGAAAAGATATACATCTATATATATTACTTAAGTGCATAATCACATACAAATATATTTTTATATATAGTTCTAGATAAGCAAGAGAGGAAAAGTTTCTTGACTAATATAGATAAACAAATATGAAATGTTATCTGCTCAACCGCCTCACTCTATCAAGATAAAGGTAATTTTATATATACACAAACTGATGGGAAGGAAAACAAAACTACGAAAAAGAAAAAGAAAGAAGAAAGAAAGAAAAACACACGCACAAACAGAAAAGGAAAAGCTTAAATTCTGCTATTGAGTTGGTAAGTTTCACATCTTTTACCCTTTGAGTTAGTTTGATTATCAAAACTCTAATTCTGTCTATAGAGTTAGACTAGTCTGCAAATTTTCTCCACATATTAACAAATAGGTGAAATAGGAATAGGGAAAAATTTGGTGAAAATTTAAACTTATTAAATTGATCGTAACATTTCTTCTAATTCTTGAGTAGGAATTAATTCTTAATTCTTATTTTCAATTATATATTAAAAAAAAAGAAAAAGTGTGAGGCCCCAAATTTTTATACCACAGATGACACGATTCATATATATTTTCTCGATATAATGTTTATTATTCTAGATCGATGTTCTTACATAGACAATTTATTCTTATATTCTATTTTCATCTTGATTTAATAAAAAGTGTTATATAAAAATCTTTTCTTTAGTATCTGAAAAACAAAACTCTCGTAACCATTTTTTTTTATTATGACGACACTTGTATTTAATAATTTTCATCAAGCTACTATTGCACAATAAATCAAAACGATTCCTATTTTGATAAACTTAGTATTATTGTGCAAAACTACTATTTTTGATTTAAACAAACTACTTCTCAATATCTTTTTTGGGATTTTGAAATAAAAATACAATACCTTCATCTTGAAAGCTCATTTAGTACAAAATTACTATTTTCAAAAGAATAGTACTTTAGATTTATTCTATAAAAAATCAATTCTTTTTATTGAAAATATCAAAGTCTCATTTTTTTTTGATTTTGTTGAGTTACTTACTACTTGATTTAACTAGTAGATACATCATTTATAATTAGAGTTATTTTTTTATGGTATATTTTAATAACACCTATTTTCACTTCTTTACGATTGTCGATTTCTTTCAACTTTTAACGTGTTACATTGACCGGTTAGATTTGTTTTCTTAACGACTAGCTATTAATTTTCTTGTAGTACACGATTCATCTATATATTTTGTAATTTTTGAAATTAATATTTATATATTTCAAAATAATTTTATAATTTAATTAATTGCTTGATTGATATTGTTGACTTGTACCATTGATTTTAATTTATTTAGTACCTTAGATGATAATGTTGGATAAATTATGGTGAAAGGTTTCTGTTTTCAGAAAATGGCTGGGATAGTGTATAGGCTTAAGTCGAGGCCAGAATTAGATTCTGTCTCCGCAAGAGAAAAACGCCCCGTATACTAGTGCTTACGGTTCCGGTGTTCGCCTCTAAGATACAACGACTTTACAGTCCCGGTTAGCAGCACAACAAAACCGGAACAACAGCGAACAACAAGTTGTTCTTGACTTTCAAGCTTTTGAAGGAGGTTGAAGGCAATATGCAGAATGCAATGCTCTTATTAAGTTATCTGATTATTTTCGTATGTTTCGTATGTTTTTCAGTCACCAGGGATCGACTTTTATAGGCCTCAGACGCCCCATATGGAAAGAACATGTCTTTTGGCTCGAAAGACACCTTTTGCACTGAACAGACGCACCTGCGCAGGGGAGCACGACCAGACGCACGGCCGTGCTCTTACCCGTGCGTGCAGGCGCAACACTTCGGCACCCAGCACGACCCAGTCGCACGGGCGTGCTCCTGCCCGTGCGTGTAGGCACAGACTCTCGGTAGCACGACCCGACCGCACGGGCCGTGCTCCTGCCCGTGCGCGGGGCCGAAATATTTCCCAGTTGAACCCTTTTAATTAATTACAAAAATTAATTAAATATTTAATTTTTTAAAGGTTTTTGGTCCAAAAAGAATAAGGGCCTTGAAGCCCAAGCCCAAGCCCATACCCACGACCCACGACCCGGACCCGGGCCGGGCCGGGCCGAGCCGAGCCGAGACGGCGGCGCGGCGACGGCGGCGGCGGGCGGCAGCGTGTGTGCTTTGACCAAACCCACAAGCATGTAGGTCCTCTCCCCTTTAAAAACTTGGGTGCCCCCAAGGGCCCAAACCCATTTGTCCAACTTAGGATAAATAAAGTGTGCAACTTTACCTCTTTTTTCCTATGTGGGATGGAGCATCTCTCCTCCCCCACATTTTCCATTTTCTATACCATTTATTTGTATTAAGTGGCTAACTTCTAGCATTAATTTCTCATTCATCCGGAATCGGTTTTGAGAAATTCCAAATGCTATTCTCATCTACTCTCTTAGTAGAATTTTTACAATTAATTTAATTCCATTTTTCACAAATGGAAACCACTTAATTAATTGGTCAAAATCGGGTCAACACCCCATTTATCAAAGACCAATTCCAACAATCCCCCACATGAATGAAATTAATGCATGCGTATATGCAGATTCGCTTGAAAGTCTCGGCGAATCGTTATTGTATCAGGATAGGTAGCTTGTGGCTTTGAACCTTCCTTAGTAAGGTACTATCGGATTTACTAGCTGCTTAGTGACGCGATGTCTTGAACTACTCAGCCGTTTGTGTAAACCAAGACAACAATACTTACACAATAACAACTCTAACACTTGTTGTTCTCACGTTGTGTCCATTTCGGCCCTGGACCATATCTTAGATTCATAAGTGTTTCATTTGAAGCGGCCATTACTTCTCACTTATATAGGTGATCTCCTATTGAAGAGTATCCTGCAATACTCCACCTTTCGGTATAGGAATCATTAAAAGTCTTAAACTTAACCTCACCACATTCAACAGGTTTAAATACACTTGGATGTATCGAGAATAAGTTAACACATTTTCCAAGTGTTCAACTGAATATTCATAACTTAGTTGTCCCATTGAACCAAGGTCTTGGGATCTCCAATTCACAAGGTTGGGTTACCGCTATGAACATTCTTTAAGTTGTGGATTTTAAACCCATTCCCCTTAACAATTTATACAGCTGATCTCGATTTATGCCTTTTGTAAGCGGATCCGCAAGGTTTTCCTTTGACTTTACGTAGTCAAACGAAATAACCCCATTCGAAATCAACTGTCTAATGGTATTGTGTCCCCGACGTATATGTCTAGACTTACCATTATACATACTGCTTTGTGCCCTTCCGATTGCTGATTGACTATCGCAGTGTATCAAAACAGCAGGCACATGCTTATTCCAACAAGGAATATCCTCTAAGAAGTTTCTAAGCCATTCTGCTTCTTCTCCAGCTTTATCCAAAGCAATGAACTCGGATTCCATAGTGGATCGAGCTATGCACGTCTGCTTAGAAGACTTCCACGACACCGCTCTTCCACCTATTGTGAAAACAAATCCACTTGTGGACTTGGAATCTTTTGTGTCTGATATCCAGTTGGCATCACAGTATCCTTCTAATACTGCTGGATATCTTGTATAAAGTATTCCATAGTTCATGGTATACTTTAAATATCTAAGTACCTTGTCACGGCTTTCCAGTGATCCGTACTTGGGTTACTTGTGAACCTACTTAGTTTACTCACTGAATATGCAATGTCTGGACGTGTACAGTTCGTTAAGTACATCAGATCGCCAATTACCCTTGCATATTCCAAATGAGAAACTGTTCGCCTCTATTCTTGGTCAAGTGTAGACTTAGATCTACAAGTGTCTTAGCCGAGCGCTTGTCAAAAGCATTAAACCTTCTGAGTATGCTCTCGACATAATGGGACTGTGACAAGACAATTCCATCTGAAGTTCTAGAGATTTTAATCCCTAATATAACATCAGATAATCCCATATCTTTCATGTCAAAGTTCTTCTTTAACATGTTCTTAGTCTTCATGATTAAATCATGACTACTTCCCATAATCAACATATCATCTACATAAAGGTATACTATGACGTAATCATTTGTAGTACCTTTAATGTAGACACACTTGTCACATTCGTTGATCTTGAAACCGTTTGACTTCATAGTCGAGTCAAACTTTTCGTTCCATTGCTTAGGTGCTTGTTTTAGTCCATAAAGTGACTTAACAAGTTTACACACCTTTCGCTCTTGACCGGTGCAATGTACCCCTCGGGTTGTTCCATATAAATCTCCTCTTCAAGTTCCCCATTCAAGAAGCGATCTTAACGTCCATTTGATGTATCTCAAGGTTATGCAAAGTCTGCAATAGCAATGAGAACACGAATGGACGTAATCCTCGTGACAGAGAATATGTATCGAAGAAGTCATATCCCTCCTTTTGTCTAAACCCTTTAGCTACCAATCGGGCTTTATACTTGTCAATAGATCCATCTCGCTTTATACTTCCTTTTAAGGATCCACTTGCATCCCAAAGGCTTGCAACCCGGTGGGAGATCAACCAACTCCCAAGTGTGATTTTGCATGATAGAATCTATCTCATTATTGATAGCTTCTTTCCGAGAGAGGAGCTTCGGACTAGACAATGCTTCTTGAATAGTTCGGGGTTCGTTTTCTAACATATAAGTTAGAAAATCGGACCAAAAGACTTAGCTACTTTTGTCCTTTTATCGTCTTGGTTCCTCTTCATCATCACTTTGAGGTAACCTTGCAGTTTCATAAGTCCGTTTACTCGAACTTTCTTCTTTCCGTTCTTTGTTCGGAAAGATATTCTCGAAGAATACAACATTCCTTGATTCAATGATCTTACCTTCATTTATATCAGGAATAGCTGACTTGTGCACTAAAAAGCGATATGCACTACTATTGTTAGCATATCCAATGAAAGCACAATCGATCGTGTTCGGACCGATTCTTACTTGTTTTGGCTTAGGTACTTCAACTTTAGCCAAACACCCCCACACTTTAAGGTATTTGTATGACGGTTTACGTCCCTTCCATAACTCATATGGAGTTTCATTTTTACCTTTGTGTGGGATCTTATTAAGAATGTAGTTCGCAGAAAGTATGGCTTCCCCCCACAAGTTTTGGGGTAAGCCAGAACTTAACAACATCGCATTCATCATCTCCTTAAGAGTACGATTCTTGTGTTCTGCAACACCATTTGATTGAGGTGAGTAAGGTGCAGTCGTTTGATTAATTATTCCCGCTTCCGAGCAAAATTCTTCAAACAGAGCAACATACTCTCCACCTCTATCACTTCGAATCATCTTAATTTTCAAATTAAGCTGATTTTCAACTTCATTCTTATAAGTTTTAAAAGCTACTAAAGCTTCATCTTTGCTTTTCAAAAGATATACATTACAATATCTTGTGCAATCGTCTATAAATGTTATGAAGTACTTTTTCCCACCTCGAGTTTGCACAAGTTTTAAGTCACACACATCTGTATGAATTAACTCGAGTGGTTTGGTACTTCTCGTTACCGAATGAAACGGTGCCTTGGCCAATTTTGCTTCAACACAAATTTCGCACTTGTCTTGTGAATCGGTTTTAAACGTAGGTATTAATTCCAGATTCACTAACCTTTTAATTGTGTTGAAGTTTACGTGTCCCAATCTATCATTCCATAAATTAGAACATTCCAACAAGTAAACAGAAGTAACGTTTTTATTCTTCGCCTCTTGGCAGAAAACAAACATTTTGAATAGGCCCTTATCAAGGTAACCTTTACATAAAAACTGACCATTCTTGGTCATTACAAACTTGTCGGATTCAAACACTAGTCTAAAGCCGGCCTTGCTAAGCAACGGACCGGAAACCAAGTTCTTGCGGATGTCTGGGACATGCAAAGACACACTACAAGCGTAAGCTCCTTCCCTAAGTCATCTTGAGCACCACCTTTCCAAGCCCAACGATGTTGGAAGTCGAGGAGTTCCCCATGAACAACTTTCTTCCATTGATCGGAGTGTAGGAGGAGAACATCTCCTTATCGGCACAAATATGACGAGTAGCCCCGGTATCTATCCACCATTCCCTTGGGTTATCCACCATATTGGCTTCAAACACAACGACGGAGAGATCGAGCTCCGACAAGTCTATTGGAACCGACTTGTCCTCCGTCACATTGGCTTGTTGGTTGCCACCTTGATTGCCCTTCTTTGGGTGTCGGCAATCCTTCGCCATGTGGTTCGGTTTGCCACAATTGTAGCAATTCCCCTTGAACTTTTTGGCCTTGCCTTTCTCCTTCCCGGAGTGCTTATGTTTCTTGCTAGTGCTCGACTCGGCAAGAAGATTGGCCTTAGCCTCCATTCCGTTTACTAGTTTTAACATCGATTTCCGTTGTCTTCTTCGATCGCGGCCGAACAATCGATCCTCAAGCCCCATTTCTTTGCGCTTGTTCTTGAGGTAGTTTTTGAAATCCTTCCACAATGGCGGCAATTTTTCGATAATTGCAGCCACTTGAATGGATTCATTCAAAAGCATCCCTTCAGACACTAAGTCGTGAAGGATGATTTGAATCTCCTGAACTTGGCTGATCACCGTCTTGGTGTCAACCATCTTGTACTCCAGAATTTGCCGACAACAAATTTCTTTGTGCCGCATCTTCCGTCTTGTATTTCTTCTCCAAGGACTCGCCACAATTCCTTGGGCGTCTTGAACGTGCTATAGACATTGTAGAGAGTGTCGTCTAGCCCGTTCAAGACGTGTTGCGACATAGAAAATCGCTTGTTATGCCAAGCATCCACAATTCTCCTATTGTTGTCAACTTCGTCTTCTTCAACTAGCAGAGGGGGGGTCGCCCTTTAGGAAACGAGCCAACCCCAAAGTAGTGAGGTAGAAACAAAGATCATCTCATTTGCCAACGTTTAAAGTCGGCACCCGAGAAAACTTGGGCGACTTTTCGCCGTGAGCGGGAGCAAGAACCATGGGTGTGAATGAGATCGAAAGTTGTTCTTGACTTTCAAGCTTTTGAAGGAAAGGCAATAGGAAAAATGCTCTTATTAAGTTATCGATTATTTTCGATGTTTTATGTTTTTCGAAAGGATCGACTTTTATAGGCCTCGGATAGTGTATAAAAAGAACATGTCTTTTGGCTCGAAAAGACACCTTTTCAGACTCCGCAAGATGAAAACGACCTGGCAGAGGAGCACGACCAGGCGCGGCCGTGCTCTTACCGTGCGTTATAGTCCCAACACTTCGGACCCAAAATGACCCGGACAACACGAACAACAAGTTGTTCTTGACCCATGCGTTTAAAGGAGGTTGAAGGCAATACTTTGGCACCCAATGACCTTATTAAGTTCTCGATTATTTTCGTAACATTTCCCGATTGAACCCTTTTAATTATTACGAAAATTAATTAAATCTATTTAATTAATTACAAAAATTAATTAAATATTTAATTTTTTAAAGGTTTTTGGTCCAAAACTTGGGTGCCCCCAAGGGCCCAAACCCATTTGTCCAACTTAGGATAAATAAAGTGTGCAACTTTACCTCTTTTTTCCTTTGTGGGATGGAGCATCTCTCCTCCCCCACATTTTCCATTTTCCATACCATTTATTTGTATTAAGTGGCTAACTTCTAGCATTAATTTCCCATTCATCCGGAATCAGTTTTGAGAAATTCCAAATGCTATTCTCATCTACTCTCTTAGTAGAATTTTTACAATTAATTTAATTCCATTTTTCACAAATGAAAACCACAATTAATTGGTCAAAATCCACAACACCCCATTTATCAAAGACCATTCCATTTGATGATACAACACTTGGAAACTATTAGGCACCTTATAAATTAGATGACTTATTACATAAGTGATGCATATAGCCTTATAGAATAATGAGCTTGACTTATGATAAGTGATTGTGGAATTGATAAGTGGTTGTTAATTGATAAGTGATTTTTGGACTTGATACTTAACACTTAATTAATTGGTCAAAATCAGTCAACAAAAATTTATCAAAGACCAATTTTGGTCAACAGCGAAAATGTTTGGCCCAACCCAACCCATGCATGAAAACTATGTGTTTATAAATTAGAGGACTTATTACCCATCGATGCCATTAGCCATAGAATAAGGAGCCTAAAATTATGATAAGTGATTGTGGAATTGATAAGTGGTTGTGGGATTGATAAGTGATTTTTGGACTTGATACTTAACACAAATTATCACCAATTTGGACAAAATGGAAGCCTCAAATTGTTTATAATTTCTTAAAATCCCACTCAAGCAAATATTCTTACAAAATTCCCCAACAACTCATACTTCTCCCATTTCCCACAAGATTAAACTAAGCTTAACCCCATACCTTTGACACACTCTTGTCTCCCATGCAAATGACAATTTGCAAGACTTCACAAAATCATTCTCCCTACCTCTCTTTGTGATCGGTCATTAGGTGGTTTAGGTAGAGGAATTCATTCATTTTCATCTTACACAATTCTCTCAAAATATCCAAAATCTCTCTATAGTCCAAACCATCTTCTTCTTCTAACACTTAGTCAAAAACACAAGAATTTCTCTTATTCTACCCCTAAAATTCGAACCCCATTGCAATAAGGTAAGAAAATTTCTTCTTTCATCTTCAATTTATCCCTTAAAATCCCTAAGTCTATCTCCTTCATTTGCTAACTTGATGAATTTTTCTATTTTGAGGTACACCTAGAAGCTCACATCTTGAAGGACTTAAGGAAAACAAGATTTGATCATTAGCTTGAAGAGGACCTTCAAGCCATTTCTAGAAACAAGAAAACAAGGTAAAAATTGAGGTTTATTACTACCCTTTTTCCTTTCCTCTTTTGATTTCAAATTTTAACACCAAATATGGTTTTAGTGTGGAAATAGGGACTGACCTTAGAATCTTGAATCAAAGGTGTTAAGGTGCTAGAAAATACCCCATTTTGAGGCTCAACTTGCAAAAACTATACAAGGTAAGTGTAGATTTCTTGACCCTTACTCTTATCTCTTCTTTCTTACATCAAATCCTTCAAATCCTAACTCCAAATTCTTGAAAAGTTGACACTTAGGGGCTGTCTTGAGGTGTTGAGGTCGAAATACCAAGAGGTAGAAAGAAAGTGCCATTTCTAGACTCACACTACCAAAAGTGGGTGGAAAATCCTTTATAAAAACTAAAATAATTTTGTAAAAATTGCATGTAGTAAATTGAAGCTTGCATGATATATAAAAATATGTATTGCAGGTATGTTTCAAGTATATATGTCCAACAATTTGATAAAAGTATGATTGATGTTTCAATTTTGATAAAATAGGTGCATGCATATACAAATCCATGAATTTCTTGATGAATTCTTGAATGATATGTTAATGCATGCTTATGTACTTAAAATTTAATGTTTTATTTGCTTTATATTCGTAAAACTTGAATATATATGCAAAACTACACTATTGGACCTTATATGCAAAATTGGCGAAATTTGAGGACTAAATTGCAAGATTTTAAAAACTGTGGGATGCCTCTGTAAAATTTCGAAAATTGGTACTGTACTACAATGAGAATATGATATTTTATGATGAAAACAGAGTTTTAAAGGTTTTGAGATGATAAAAACCAACCCTTGAAAGCCTAAGGACTTAATTGTGGAAATGTTTAAGGGCTAAAAATGTGATTTTTCAAATTGTGCAAGGACTTTTCTATAAAATTTGAAAATTTTAACTTGTGTTTACTAAAAAACTCATATTTTGAGTAAATTCCAAAAATCAAAGTGTTTTGAGTACAGAAAACCAATTTTTAAAAATTTGAGGACTAAAGTGTAAAATACCAAACTCAAGGGCCAAAAATAAAATTCAAGGATTAATACAGTCCATGTACCTGGAAAAATCACTTAATTTTTAAATTTTATAATATTGTGAACTCATGGTTCAAGTTTCATAACAAATAGACCCCAAATAAGCCTTAAGGGCAAAAACTCAAAAAATGGACTAGAAACGGAATTTTTAAAAGTTAAGGGACTTAAACTAAAAATTTTTGAAAACTGCTTTTGTCCCAATAACTCTCTGTTATAAGTGATATTTAAAATTGGAATCACAACAAAATCCCTTCCGATAGTGAGATCCAAATATTTTAAGTTCGGGTAAAAAATGACAATTTTGACAAAAAGGGGATCAAATCGGAATTCCTCAAAACCTTGACCCCAAAATCTTTGAAAACTGATTCTGCGGATAATTTGGATAATTTAGGAACTTACCTTATATTTTTCCGAGATCGACACCAATACTTATTCGATTTTAAACTCGATAAATACTTGTTTTTCCAAAACGTGGCTACTTACGAAAATTTCCTTTTATCAAGGACCCCAAATTAATTACTTACCTGTTACAGCCCATAACATTTACTGGCTTATATCTAATTATATAATTTTTAGTTTTCTTAAAAATTATCGTACCTTAACGGACTCTTTACCGAATTTTACGCGTTTCGCGTGGCGACTTTCTCCCCTTATAACCATTTGAACTTTCAACGAGGTTGAATCCTCCCATATAATATACCGAATCTACTAAAACAATCAGAGCATGGTTAACCTCCCGATAATTAGCTTCATTTAATATATTTACACCGTTAATACTAATAAACACTCGCATATATGATTTTAACGTATTTACACTTGAATTGTTTTTGCATGAGTCGCATATTATATTCTACTGCCTTGTTGACATATTATAACTCTTTGAACCTACTTGTTTAAGTCAAGTTGGTGTGTCGAGCTCACAGTCGGAGTGGACCAGCAGCGTAATTGAACCTGGCAGCTCGGCTGCTATTCCATTTAGTGGCCCCATTGTCCTAATCCCACCACTGGAGGACAGAGTGTCCAACGGGAGAAGTGGGTCATAAACTTGAGGTATAATCATGATTATGATAATCCAGGCCTAGCTAGCCCACCTATGGATTTGTCGTGCCTAGGAGCTATAAGGTGACTAGGCCTTGTTCCATCTAGATTGGGGAATTACAAGGAAGAACGAAGGAATCGCTGTCTGATCCATATTCTGGAGTTACTCGGACCGGATTGCTTGTTTAGGTTGGCATTACAATTCCGTACGCAATCACTACTTGAATTGTTTAGGTTGGCATTATAATTACGTACGCAACCACTATTTGACTTGCTGGGATACCATTCATGGTGCTTGAATGTTCACGAACTGTTTTCAACAAGTTACATATTACTATATTATTTTGAATATCACGATGCTTGTGAATCGCGTGTGACACACGCATCATGAACCATGCATTCTTCATACAATTGTTTTCTTGCATCGATATAGGCCACACTTACACACAAACACCCATCCACTCAGAATTTTTGTTTCACCCCCGCCTTTTCAAACGACCAGATGGCGAACCACATGTTGAGGACGTGAACGAGGATGATCAAGAGACGGAGTGATGTCGTGCCCTAGTCGTCCAGTAGAATGATATTTCCTATTTAGTGTTGTTGTTGGACAATTCATTTGGGTGGATGAATGTTGAAATTTATTTGGACTGTAACTTAAGAATTTCCGCTGCTACGTTAGACTCTGATTTCAAATGTTTTAATGAATGGTGACCATTTAGGTATTAATATTGTATAAATCCTTGTTGATTATATTTATTTGCCATATCAACTGGCTTAATTTATCGATTACGTCATGGTCCCATTTGGGGCGTAACAAAAACAAATTAGACATAGAAAAAATAAAAGTATAAGCTGTCTATATTTATAAGTAGATTATATATACATATATAAGGGATGAAAGCTGAATCTTAGAATTGAACTTTAGTTTCATAGGAACCATGTGAATTTAATAGAAAATAATTGGATTTATATTTAAATATTTGAAATTTAATCCGAACAATAGGGCACTACTCAATTAATATAGAAATACACCTGAGATTAAAGTGATACTCTTTGTAAATTAAATTAGATCTCAATTTTTAAATTGTTTTAGAAAGTTCTTGATGAGATATTGGTATTGTAAATTCGTTAAACGAATACTAGAAATTAAGACCATGCATTATTATAGATTGCATACATGGTATCTTTAGAGCTAAATATGTGATCTTGAACATGGTTATGCATTTTTGACATGTTATTAGGACAAAATCTTGAAAGAGTAGTGTATAAAGCCAACTAGGTGAAAATCATCAAGATAAAGACACCTGCTTGTGAGTATATTTTTTAACTTGTTATTTGACTTATGTGATTATATAAGTGATGTGTTGGAATTAATTGGTTACTTGTTTGGCTATAGTGAGAAGCTTATTGCACTCTAACGTGAATTGTATGGTTCTCTTTGGTGATATTGTGCTGAAATTGAGATATATGATATTTATGTGATGAGATTGAAATGGAATTGAGACATGTGATCTCCACTAATGTTATTGATATGGAAATGAGATATGTGATCTCCACTAATGTTAATAATATAAAAATGAGATATGTGATTACAGAAAGTGCATTCATCAAAGATTAATGGATTCTGTTATGACCGCTAATGATCTTGAATCATGTGTTACATAATTATAGACATCCAGAATTTTTGGATTACAGAGTACCATACGGCCACCCCGAGTTCACTGAACTCTACGTGAATTAAGAAATACATAGTGCCATGGCCATCTTTGTGATCACGATTTATTCTTGGTATTAGTTGTCCCATAACAATAAAAGAATATGATCAAGCATGTGCATTTATGTATTTATGAATATTATGAACAAAGAGTGTGAAATGGTTGTGATGATGTTATTGTGTGATGTTAAATAACTTGTTATTAGATTATACTTGCTGAGCTTGCAACTCCCCAAACGCAGTGTTGCCAATTTTTAGGTGGTGTAGGTAAAAGTTGATCCATGGAGTGTGACGGGAGTTTAAAGCATGTATCAAAGGTCGGCCGGCTGGATTCCCATCCTTCTCTATCAACTCATCATTTGCATCTCATATAACAGGAGTTTTGTTTTATCTGGGCACGGTCGTTAATGTCCTTCAACATAGAAAATTGCACATATGTGAATAAGCGTTGTCAAATCTTTATAAGTGAATGCTTGCTGGTGCAAAAAGAGTCGCAATTCACGATTAACATATTAATCTCATGTGCATTGCATCTGTCTACTTATGAAGTATAGTTTTATGATATATAAATACATGTTACATGTGTAAGGGTGTTACATATTAGTTTGGTATCAGAGCCCTAGTATGGTTCTGCAGACCATGGCATTACATGTGCATATATTATCAATCATGTAGATAATGATGACCAAAGTGTCCATAGAGGGGAAGGAGCAGCCGAGCCAGAGTCACACTCATCTCATTCACCGAACATAATGTACATAGATTACTTGCTCATTCTTGTATCAACAATACCCATCGAAACATGTCTGAAACGAACAACGAAGATTCTGAATTTGATAAAATGTTTTCCTGAAGAAAATTCGATTATGCAGTGTAACTTCTTTAGTGAAACACTTATGATTGGTGGGAGACTTTATCTTCTAGTACTGTTCAACCGCCTATATTCACATGGAATGATTTGCTAAGAGAATTTCATAATACATACCTGCCAGAGATTTATAGCGATCAGTAAGACAAATAGTTTCTTGAAATTTAATAGGGAAGTCGATCAATTGTTGAATATGAAGTATTGTTTAATCAACTTTCTCATTATGCCCCACATATGATAGTTACAGAAAAGAAGAAATGTACTAGACCTGAGTCTGGACTTTGATTTGCTATTCAAAATCGTATTACACCTACATATTTGGAGTCCTATAGTAAGTTAAAAGTTATTGTGATATGTGTGGAGAAATTTGAAGTTGAATAAAAAAAAACTTCGAATACAACAAGAAGAGAAAAGGTGATGAGACTGGAGGATTTAGATATAAATATTAATTGATTGCACCTACACAAAGAGGTTATCCAAGTAGTTTTAAAGATGGTAGTTTTAAGGATGCAACGTCAGCTAGTAAGAGGGTGGTTTCTAAGCCATCAGTCACCACTTGTGTTAATTATGGGAAAAATCATTGCGGAGAATGCATATTGCTTATAGGAAAAAAATTAGATGTGGCGAACATGGTCATATATGTAGCAAGGAACTTCACAAAACCACGTGAGGGACCCACAGTTGAGTAAACTAGATTTAGTGGTATTAATCCTAAAAGAGGTAAAGGTTGAGGAAGATTTCGTATAGGAATAGGTGCTAGTGTAGCGGAAATTCAAGCAAGCAGACAAGTCCCAACTCGAGTTTTTGCTATGACAGAGGAAGAAACTAAAGCTACATTGGCCGTAGTTTTTTCTTTTCCTAGAATAAATGTTTATGTTTTATTTGATCCAAGAGCAACACATTCATTTGTGTCGCAATCATTTGCATCACATTTGGGTACTAAACCAAAAACATTAGGCTATGGTTTACTTGTTCGAACCACAATAGGGAGTGTAGTTATTGTAGATATTGTATATCATGCTGCAAAATTTTGCTCGGTGATTTGGAATTGAGTGCAAGTTTACTTGTTAGGCCCATAAGAGATTTTAGTGTGATTTTAGGTATGGATTGTTTAACTGAACACCATACTAAACTGGATTGTTTTACTAAAGAAATAGTGTTAAAGTGTGTTGATCAGACACAAATAGTATTTAAAAGGAAAAGGAAAATTCTCACTGTGTGTATAATATCTATATCTACAACATTTAGAATGATGAAGAAATGTTATGATTGTTACTTAGCCCATGCAATAGACACTCGAGTATGTGGTTTGAATTCTCTTTTAAGTTTCTTCATGTACATTAGTTGATTAGTGCCTTGATAGGTTTTTAAACATAATGGATATGGATGCTGGAATATCTTATATGGGTTTGTTTATGATGATATACATAGATGATATCTAGGTGTACTCTGAATAACATGGGAAATTTAGTTGATATTTAAACAGATGCACGCAAATATGAGGATTGGAAAACATGAATTATTAGTAGGAAAAACTTTTGATATTTTGGCTATATAGTACAATATGATTTTGAGACAAGTAAATTGATAAAAGGTGTTCGTGTAAATGTATTAGATTTTGAGGTTAGATTCCAAAAGAAAGGACCAAAAAGGTGATTGAAAGAAGAAACTTTCTTGTGTCAATGATGATATTGGGTATTCCAAACATTCTTTTAGGTTATTGTTCGTAGTCAGTTTATATAACGTATATGGTAATTGTGTATTTAATTGAATGGCAGGTACATTTAATTAATTATTGATAGTTTACTATGAGCTTTGTGTGAATCTGAATTACATACTATTTATTAATCCTCTATAGTAGTGTTATCATTGGGTTTCGATCCATGTCGATGTAAGCTGATAGAGTTACTCAAATTCTTCACACGAACTAGATCATTTTACAAAGTATTTTGAATCTAGAATTAAAAAGTTTTAATAGAAATTAATATTCATTATTGATATTTTGGTTTAATAGGTCTTATACAATTAAATTTCTAGGACAAAGATAACAACGGGTTCCGTTGAGACAGAAGTCACATGAGAAAATTTGCATAGGTTTTTTATAACTAACTAGAACACCACATATGAATCTAGATAACATATTAATGTATGATTGTGTTTTGGATAATAATCATACCGCTTCATATTTGGGTTTATCTGATGGTACAAAAGTGTTACGATCTAAAGAAAGGTATATGTATCTGGTACTAATAGATTGCATCCAGACAACTTAGAGTTCAAATATTATAATATAGTTGTTGCTCATTTTGTAAATTCACTTATTGATAGATTACAAAACACACACACATACATATATATTATATATATGTATATATATATATATATATATATATATAAATCTAATGGGCTCATTTTGGAATATCATTTATAGATTTTGACAGAGACCCAATGATCATATTGAATTGTCTAGATGATCTTTTATTATTTTGAGGTTAATAAGACGGATAATTACAATTGGTGGGTTTTCGTTGAAACGAAGTCTATGAGTCTATTTATTATTGGGCTAGTTCTCCACAAGGTTTTATCAAGTATGAGGGACATGTAATGAATTATTTGCATGATGTTATATGGTTATAGACAATATATAATTTAAAGGATCAAAATAGAGTTATGTAGTTTAAAGAAGAATATGGTTATTTGAACAATATAGAGATCACAAATTTTAATATGAAGTAAAATAAAAGTAGCTCCAAATTAAGAGAATAAACAATTCTAGCCCTAATATATGGGTTGTTAAATATATATTGAAAGTACTGAGGATAATATTCTTAGACTTGATTAATTATTATGAATTTTTTGATTATTTTATATGTCTCGGAATAAACATTGTAAAAAAAATCATATTCCAAACGATGAACATATAGTGCTAAATCATCGAGTCACGAATGATGCAGTTTAGGTTAGTATTGATCGACTAACAAAGTCATCTCACTTTTACCATTTTGATGTGGTTCTACTCTTGCAAATCTATCAAAAATGTATGTAATGATATTGTTAAACTATATGGTGTACCTTTATCTATTGTTTTAGATAGAGATACTCTTTTTACATCGAGATTTTTAGATGGCTTACAGGAAGCCTTGGGTACTAAATTATATTGTGGGTCAACATTTCATCCGTAAATAGATGGACAATTAGAGAGAAGTATTCAGACATATATGATATACTTTGTGCATGTGTTCTTGAATTCAAAGGCTATTGGGATGGGAATAATGTATTAGTGAAAATTCTATATAATAATCAATATCACAAAAAAGGAATACAAAGAGTAAAAGTGAAAATTGTTAAAATTAAAGCATAGCGCCTTTCTATGAAGCATTAGATGGTAGGAAATGTTGGAGTCCATCCATCTTTGGGATGAAAAAGGAATACGATTATTGGAAAGCCCAAGTCTGATTCATGACAATTGTAAAAGTGAAAATTGTTAAAATTAAAGTCGATTATCGATCGCTCGAGATAAGCAAAAGAGTTACATTGATCAGCATAGACAAGAAATAGAATATGAAGTTAGTGATAAAGTGTTTCTTTTGTTATTTCTTTTGTGTCTCCCATTGGGAAGGTATTCTATGATTTTGAAAGAAAGGTAACCTATATCCTCGTTACATCGATGTCACCAAACCTAAAAATATGAAACAACTTGAAAAAGTTGATTTTTTATTTTTAGGAAGACAATTAGTTTATAGGCATTATATATTTTACCTTGCCAATTTCAAATTGTCCCAATTCACAATGTGCTCCATGTTAGTATACTTTGTCGATTATTTAAATCGGACCCGCTTTACATGTTCTTTTTATATATTTTTGAGATGAACTAGTTGAAATTGTTGATAATTTGAGTTATGGTGAAGAACCAATTGAAATAGTGTGGTACAATGAAAAGCAACTTAGAAATAGAGTGATTCGATTGGTAAAAGTGTTATGGAAAAACACTTGTAGTGTAAAAATGTGTATATATTTTTTATTTTCTGGAATTGAATCTTTATAAATAAAACAAAATTTGTTTTGTCCTTTATTTTTTAAAGAAGAAGAAGCTACATGGGAGAACAACACATGAAGGAACAATATTCATGGTTATTTACTTATACAGTTATAAATTTTGAAGACGAAATTTCTAAGGGGGGAAGATTTGTCATAACCCGAGACTTTACAATTTTAATTATCATGACTGATCATTCATAAGCCTAATTACATGCATTTTGATATTTCATAATCACGTTAGATTGCCGGCAAAATCATGAAATTTCAGTTTTAGCTTAATTACATTTGGTATCATTATGTCTAATTTTTATATGTTATACGTGTAATTAGCTTAATTACATATAGCTTAAATACATACGGATATATATATATATATATATATATTTATTTAAGTATATATGAATATATGTAGGTTGCCAATATATTAACTATATGACTTTACACATGTACCTAATATAAGATACATGCATGTAAATCAGTGATGTGTGTGCGTCATCACCAATATGGAGAAAAAACCAATGAACAGATGTACATCTATATATATTACTTAAGTGCATAATCACATACAAATATATTTTTATATATAGTTCTAGATAAGCAAGAGAGGATAAGTTTCTTGACTAATATAGATAAACACATATGAAATGTTATATGCTCAACCGCCTTAATAAAGATAAAGTTAATATTATATATGCACAAACTGATGGAAAGGAAAACAAAACTACAAAAAAGAAAAAGAAAGAAGAAAGAAAGAAACACAAACGCATAAACAGCACAAGGAAAAGCTTCAATTCTGCAATTGAGTTGGTAAGTTTCACATCTTTTACCCTTTGAGTTAGTTTGATTATCAAAACTCTAATTGTGTCTTTAGAGTTATGCTAACCTACAAGTTTTCTCCCACATATTAACAAATAAGTTAAATAGGAATAGGAAAAATTTGGTGAAGATTGAAAGTTATTAAATTGATCGTAACTTTTCTTCTAATTGTTGAGTAGGAATTAATTATTAATTCTTATTTTCAGTTATATATAAAAAAAGAAAAAGAAATTAGAACATAGAAAAAAACTAAAGTATAAGCTTCCTATATTTATAAGTAGATTATATATATATATATATATAGATATGGGATGAAAGTTGTATCATAGAATTGAACTTTAGTTTCATAGGAATCATGTGAATTTACTAGAATATAATTGGATTTATATTTGAATATTTGAAATTTAATCCGGATAATAGGGCACTACTTAATAAATACACTTGAGATTAAAGTGATACTCTTTGTAAATTCAATTAGATCGCAATTTTTAAATTGTTTTAGAAGGTTCTTGATGAGATATTGGTATTGTAAATTCGTTAAACGAATACTAGAAATTAATGTCATGCATTATTATAGATTGCATACACAATATCTTTAGAGCTAAATATATGATCTTGAACATGGTTATGCATTTTTGACATGTTATTAGGACAAAATCTTGAAAGAGGAGTGTATAAAGCCAACTAGGTGAAAATCATCAAGATAAGGACACCCACTTGTGAGTATAGCCTTTAAACTTTGTAGGTCCCAACGAGTGTGTTGTATAGTTTAGAAGGGAGGGAGTTGAATAAACCTTACCAATTTTTGGAATTTAGTCCTTTTAAATTAATTCAGAGTTTATTCAAATCGGCTATGTCCATGAGGGATAACTAGGTTGGCTTACTTCAGCAAAGTTACCCACTCAACAGTCTCGACTAAGTTGTTGATAGTATAATTTAGCTGTGATCGCCTAATCATTAGGAATTTTATTGTTTAGATTTTGATGAATGCCATGTAAAACTTAGAATAGAAAGTTGGCACCCCAATTCTTGTTTTTGTATTGTAACAATTAGAGCCGGCCAAGGCGAGTTAAGTCGGCCCCTACGCCCTAACATGCAAGAAGACAATTTCTGGCGAGAGACAAATTAACGGCAAAGAAGACTTTTTGAAGAAGCGGTGAGATGCGGCTAAGTGGAACATCAAAGTCAACTCAAGAGAAGCCAAGTCTAGTTATGACAAAGAGTCATCCAATGATTGGAAGTTCTAAGTCACCTTGCAAATTCGAGATAATTCAAGAGATTTACTTAAACAAGTAATATCTCCATACCACCTTTCTTGGAGTGCTCGATTGCAAAAGAAATGAACCAATGGGAAGCACTACACCGTGTCGGATCTCTCGAAAAGGTGATAAAATAATTCATACGAGGAAATGGCAATTCCAAGAATTAAAGTGACTTTCAAAAATGAGCCTATCTCTTCAACGGGCAAATTTTTGAAAGTTCACTATAAAAGGCCGAGGAGTTTGTTTGAGAAGGATGATGAATGACACACACGTGAGATATACAAGCTTATCAAAAAAGCGAAACATTCTCAATCCTCAAGCCTACATTTCAAGTACATCAATCCAACACTTACCCGTGAAGGAAAGAGAACTTCAATCAGTTGAAGAGGAAAATACTTCTACATTCCAGGAAGGATTGTAGAAAGGTTCAAGGCTGAACCAAGTCTTAAGCTTTTGGAGGGCTTCGTGATCAAATCCAAAGTGCTTGAGCAAGTGAGTTAGTTGAAGAAGCCGATATTGATCAAGCGTCTCGCATCGAGTCCCAAAGGATCAAGTACAAATGATCAAGACTTGTATCCGGACTGTTACCACTTTGTAAATTGATCGTTACCTAGTGGATTCCTCCGGGAGTTGGAGAAGAGAGGAGTAGAAGAATTACCCCATCTTGAACCTCTATAAAAATTTTATTATGTCATTTACATTTCATCATTTAAATTCTGCACTTTTAATCGCTTATATCTGTTAAATTTGCTATCCATTTGATAATTTATAAGTACTAAATCAAGTATTAAATCTTGCTTAATCAAACTTAAAGGTGTTAAGTCTTCCTGAAAAACAAAACCACATTGAGTCAAATTATAGCCAACAAAAAGTTACTCTATTAACAATCTATTGAGCGATTAACTCTCTTAATTCGATTTTTGTAGAACTCGTAGATTTAAAAGGACTAAATCGAAAATTTGGTAAGGTTTATTCAACCCCCTTCTAAACCTTACACTTACACCCCTTCGACCTACAAGTGGTATCGGAGCGGTTGGTTCATTGAACCCTCCGCACCGTTCTTGAACTAGATCTCCAAACTTTTCAAAGTCTCGCTTTAGTACTTAAACTTTCAAAACTCTTTTCTATCATTAAAAGTTATTATCATGGAAGCAAATCTAACACGCATTCCTATGTTCACTATTGAAGAATTTGATGATTGGAAAATTCGTATTTTGGGCCTCTGCAAATATTAAAGGTGAACACAACAGTATAAGAGTTGCGGTTTGAAGGAGAAGAAGATGTTTGCCGGACATCATGGTTGAAAAACCAAGAACCGAGTGGACAAATGATGACGAAAAAGATACAACCTGGACAATGTAGCCAAGGACATTCTTTACAAAACCTTAGACAAAGCCATGTTCAATAAAGTCAAATCTTGCAAAACGGCTAAGGAAATGCAGGACAAGTGACATTGATTTGTGAAGGCTCGAGCAAATCAAAGAAAACAAACTATCGAATGGGTCAGACAAAAATTTGAGAACTTTAAAATGATCTCGGGAGAAAACCTGGATCAACTAGATGCTCGGTTTACGAAAATCACAAATGAGTCTCTACACTTGGAAAGGAATATACACAGATGTGTATGAAGATCCTAAAAGTCTTCCAGCTGAATGGGAAATGAAGGTCATGGCACCGAGACATTCCATGGACCTATCAAAGACATCCAACCATGAACTATTCTCGGACCTCAAAGCCTATGAGTTTGAGTGAGAAGAAAAGACCAGGAAGAGACAATTTGTACCCAAAACAAAATGCTCTAATTGTTAAAGATGGGAAGAGAGCCGAGGTCAAATAAGCCATTGACCCGGAAGAAATAGCCCGATGGTTAAAAGGTTCAACAAGTTGTTCAATAAGAACTACAAGAGAGGAAAGGGTGAATCTTCCGAAGACACTCGGCTCCCTCCAAATCAAGGGAAGACAGGCCAACCAAGAGAAAGATCATCAAAAAGTTGAGTATCAAAGGGTGACAACTCAAGAATGGAAAGAGCTTCAAAAAGTTATCTATGTTGGAACTTAGACAACCAGGTCACTATGCCATTGATTTGCTCATATCCTCGTAGTCAACAAGTACAGGGATGAAGAAGAAAGAAAAGTCTTGAGAGAAAGAAGACAAGAAAGGAAAAAGGCAATGATGGCTACAGAGACTGACAGGCCAAGTCAAGAGAGACAAAATAGTGAAGCTGACTACTCAAGTGACTCGAAGAAGAAGCCCCGATCTTTGATGGCCAAAGAACAAGATCAAGAAGATGAGGTACAATCTAACTCAACAAACTCGGACACTAGTGATAGTGGTATGACACACACACTTCATCACCCACTGATCTTTATGATTCATTAGGCAAAATGATGAAAGATTTTGAACACATTAAATCCTCACACACACTATTGAATGAGGAAAACAATTTCAAAACTCAAAGTCGACTAAGGAGCCGAGTACTCTAAGTCAAATAGCTAATGAGAATAAAAGTTTAAAGGCTGAAAATGCTAAATTAATAGCGAAATTGCTGCTATAGAAAAGAGGAGAATGACCTCAAGAATGTTATTGCCTCATTCACTAAGGCATCTAAATTATTAGATGATCTTATTATGAGTCAAAGAGAATGTGGAGACAAGACAGGCTTAGGATTTAATTCCTCTATGCTATGTCAAACCTCAAGAGTAATCTTGGAAAAAGGATCTTCAAGTCATGAAGAGTCCGAAAAATCCAAAACTATAAATATTGCACACATTCGCTCCAAAGCACAATAATAAGCAAAGCGGCCTTGGTTATAAAGGAAAAGGAAAATAGCCGATTGAGTGTCTTTGAAAAGGATTTAAGAGATTCAACCCGATCCCTCGGAAACTCCAAATGAAAATACTGTGTAAAGAAGAAACATACCAAAAACCCCGAAAATCCATAAAAGAAATACATATAATGGGAATGGTAGAAAATATCCAAGCCAAGCCGATTGGAATAATGTGAACTATCGGCATGACTTATGGAACATAAGCCCAAATGGCAAAGGCCAGAACTCAACAAAGGCCATTCCAAAAGCATAAGAGCTTTCATCGGCACACATATGCACCTAGGCACTACACTCAAAAACACCACAATTACCCAAGGAAGGCAATTGCTAAAACATATATGCGTATCTGACCAAAAGAGACAAAAATGAACTTAGAATCCCCAAGCAATTTGCCAGGATTAATTATGATTATGGCACTAATAGATGGCAACCCCTTAGAGTCAAATCATTTGGCTATAGGTTGGTTGGATCATCTTATAACTCTAACCCCTCGGGACCCGGACAAGCATGGGTACCTAAAACTTAATTTCCTTGATTGCGGTTCAAGAATGATGCCAAGGAACCTGGTACATGGATAGTGGTCAACATATGATAAAAGAAATCATTCAAAATTCAAGGAAGTTAAAGGAGCAAAAGTCATATTTGGAGGAAATGAAGCTCCAGTGAAATAAGAGGCATTGGATCCATCAAGAGGAATGGATTAGAAATCACAGATGTTGCATATGTTGAAGGACTAAACTTCAATTTACTAAGCATCAAACTTTGTGACAAGGGATACAATGTTGGGTTCAACATGGGCATATGCCAAATCAAAGACACTTAATCAAATGATGGTCTTTGCAAGGATGTAGACAGAAAAATATGTATGTAGTGGATTGGTCAACGCAACACCCACACTGTCTACTTGCAAAGAGCACAAAAATCAAGTTGGTGTGGCAAAAAGTGAGTCATCAATTTCAAAACGATCAACAAACTTGTAAGAAGTCATCTTGTAGAAGGACTTCCGATACAAGAAGGAGAGTATATGTGATGCATGTCAAAAGGGAAAACAAATCAAGTCGTCATTCAAAGAAAAGACATGCCCATCCTCAACAAGAATATTGCACCCGCTTCATATGGATCTATTTGGCCCATGGAACCAAAAAAGATAAGTGGAAAAAATACACCTTGGTGGTAGTAGATGACTACTCAAGATATACATGGACATTATTCATGTGTAAAAAAGAAAGAAACTCTACAAAAACTACCACAAATGATGAAGAGGATTCAAAATGAGAAGAGTCAAACCATTATCAAAATAAGATCGTAAGAGAACCGAGTTTGTCAATGGAATAATAACTCGATTATTGAGAATGGTATTGGTCATGAACTATCACAAAGGACTCCACAGAATGGAGTTGCGAAAGAAATAGAACCCTCAAAGAAGCGGCAAGGACCATGTTAGGTACGGAGAGTTACCAAAGAGATTTTGTCTTTGAAGCAATCAACACAAACGCACCCAAAACAGGATGTATGATAAGCAGGACAAAGACTCCCTATGAGATCTGGTGGAAGAAAACCAAGTGTTGCATATTTGAAATATTTGGATGTAAATGCTTCATCCACAACAATGGCAAAGACAATCTAAAGGCTTTTGATGCTAAAGTCTATGAAGGTATCTTCTTAGGATACTCAAGTAAGCAAAGCTTCTAACTCAACAAAAGGACTATGGTTGCGAGAAGAATCCATTCATGTGGTATTTGATGAGCCAAACATAAATGGAGAAGACATTGAAGAGTCACCGATAAGTGAAACAACCAACCATACAGGAGTCCCTATCTTTGAAGTCAAGGCGGAATTATCAATTGAAAGAAGATGAGATAGTGAATCTCAAAAATTGGAAAATCTGCGTTGATTACGAGAGAGTCGACCCACAAAGAACACAACCACTAGAGTTGATCAACCAGCTAACTTACTCCAACCTTGATGTAAGATGGCCGAGAGACCATCCACCGTAACTTATCATTGGAGATATAAGAAAGGTGTCAAGACAAGATCTAGAAGCTGAACAAGAAGCCATGTTCACATGCTTCATCTCACAAATTGAGCCCAAAGATGTGTCACAAGCATTGGATGACACACATTGGATTCATTTATGCAAGAAGAGTCAATCGGATTTGAGAGAAATAAAGTATGGGAATTAGTGCAAAGACCCATACATCAAAATGTCATTGGAACCAAATGGGTGTTCGAAAATAAGATGAACGAGGAAGGTTACGTGGTAAGAAACAAAGCAAGACTAGTGGCCAAAGGATATTGCCAAGAAGAAGGGATAGATTTTGATGAAACATTTGCCCCTGTAGCAAGATTGGAAGCTATAAGGATGTTTCTTGCCTATGCACTCACAAGAATTTCATTGTATATCGGATGAATGTAAAGAGTGCATTCCTAAATGGTTTATTGGAAGAAGAAGTGTATGTTGAACAACCTCCAGGATTTGAGCGAAGACTCTTGGAGATAAGGTATACAAACTCAAGAAAGCCCCGTATGGATTGAAACAGGCACCCGAGCATGGTATGATACCCTTCACAATTCCTAACTAAAAATGGATTCACAAAAGGAAAAGTAGATAGAACACTTTTTAAATTCAAGACAAGAAGAGTATCTTTGCTTGTTCAAATATATGTTGATGACATCATCTTTGGATCCACCAACAAAGAGTTGTGAAAAATTTTCAAACCTCATGCAAAGTAAATTTGAAATGAGCATGATGGGAGAGTGACATTCTTCCTTGGACTCCAAGTGAAACAAAAAGGATGGAACCTTCATAAGTCAAACAAAATACACCGAGGAGACTTAATGAAGAAGTTTGGTATGGAGGAGAAGTCTTAAAAATACCAATGAACACATCACCAAAATGGACATGGATGCGGATGGTAAGTCCGTAGATCAAACAAGATACAAAGCACTTATTGGATCATTGCTCTATCTCACATGTTGTATGTGCAAGATTTCAATCTGCTCAAAAGAGAGCCATATGACAAAGAAGACTAAGAGAATATTGAGATACTTGAAAGGAAGCCAAGAAGTAGGCCTATGGTATCCAAAGGAAGGTGGATTCAAGCTAACTCGGCTATTCGTAAAATCTTCAAGATGCGATGGAGCGAAGAAGCACTTCATGTCAAATGCTAGAAATTAATTTCCTGGTTTAGCAAGAAGCAAAACTCAATAGCCACCTCTACAAAGTGAGGCGAGAATACATAGGCTCGGCATTGTTGTAAAGTCCTATGGATGAGACAAAGAAATGAGATTATGAAGTTGAAGAAAAAGAAACTCCAATCATGTGTGATAACACAAGCGCAATTGCAATCACTCAAAATCTTGTTGCACTCAAGAACAAAACATATTGATGTCGGATATCACTTCATAAGAGATCATGTTGAAAAGAAGGACATCATCCTGGAATATATCTCAAATAAACAACTAGTGACATCTTCACAAAACCATTATGTGAGTCAAGATTTGAAGAACTCAAACATGAGTTGGGGCTAATTGAGCTAAGTTGTGACATAGAAAAATCAAAGAAAAGAAATGGAACAAAAGGAGGTGAAAAAGAGTAAAACAAAAATCACCAAAATCACCAGTATAGGAGAGTCACTATACCAAGTCGGTGATAGTAGTCACTAAGAGAAATGTGAGAAGTAGAGTTAAATCGGCTAAGAGATAAGAATAACTTATGAGCAAAGTGACAAAAACGCGTCGTTTTGACTTTGACGGGGAATGTTTTAAGGAACACGTCGGCATAATGATGATGTGATAAAGTCCGCACACCAAGCCTATGATTGGATATAAATGTTTGCCGCATTAAATACGAGACATGAATCGCTCAATATGTGTGCGAAATCCAAGCCGTTGATTTCGATCACAATTCAAAAAACCGTCTTTTCATAAACCATATTTAAACCATTTTCGTCCGTTTCTCTCTCACACTTCTAAAACCTGTTCATCTCATTCTCTCAAAAGCAAAGGCAAAATACTCTAAACCTATCGATCTCCAAATTATTTTCTCGAGTTTTCCTTGAAATAATTAAATGGCACCAACTTATGACTTTACCAAGTTGGGAAAGAAAATCCACTCCGGTTCGACGGTGGATTTCGAATCGAATGGTGAAGCGAGGTCCAAACGACACCCTGGTAAAGAAAATCGTGAGAAGTTGGAAACGTCCTGGGCTAAAACCGTTTCTAACACTAGAATATCCGATGACCTTTGGAGGAAGTCTCACAATTCTACGTGAATGCCGAGATTCACGATGAAGGAATCAAGTCATCCGTACACGGAAAGCGGTGACTATCACGCGAATTTGGTGAATATTGCTCACTACCCGTTTTTAAGGAAGCGATGTCAACTTGGCTGATGCTTGGAAGAAATAGCCAAGTCCGACTTTTTGATAAAATAGTGTACCACAAAAACAAAAGATTTTGAAGGAGGATTATCACAAGTCATTGGACATAGTTGCCAAAAGTATCGACATCAAGTTTGGCGGCTTTGACCAATCACAAAGGCAAAGCTGATTGTAATGGCTGCAATCATCGAAGAAAAGAAGATAAACCGGGCTGAGTTTATCTACAAAAACTCCCGAACGTGGGAACAAGTCCTTCAAAGAAGATGGGTCATTTGGAGGATCCTTGGATATGTCCTAGTGATTGGCCGACTATTGAGGTGAAATGAGTCCCTCTTAGACATGGGAAAGCATTCCATGTTAACAAGAGGATGTTCGAGCTAACCTCTCCGGCGCTCGAAGCGAGCTTACGCCAAGAGAGGCGACACCAATGAGGGGGAATCGGTTGACCCGAAGATACAAATGCTCTCTCTCGGCCAAGAAGAAAGTCAGCGCCCTGCGGTACTGAAGATCGCCCCTGCGCAAAGAAAGAAAACCAAATGCTGCTCCCGCCCGCAGCAGATCACCCGCCCGACCCATGTCCCCCGCCCTGAAGCGGGCGAGAAGGACTCACAAATTCCTTCTCCGATCGTCAAAAAGAGGAGAAGCCGACAAGTCAAGACGGCCAGCTCCTCGAAACAAACACCGCACCGGCCCCGGCCACCCAAGACTCGAGGACACCGTCTCGAACCGAGAAATCCCTTACAAACTAAGAGACGACGCGAGACTTGTAAAGCGGTCCAACAGGAGAAACCACTGAGTCGGTTACTCGGCTAGCACAAATACCGGAGACTATCAAGAAGTAGAGTCTCCGGATGTAGTTGATGAAACAACCAAGTCTGTGAAGGCGTCGCCAGAGGCAACTCAACACACAACTCACACAAAAGCACAAGAAGAACCTACCAGAGCGGATAATGATGTAATGATCCTATCTCCACCTTACCCGCACATCCAAAATCGTCTGCGTGAGTGGAGGAAATGGAAGTTGAGCAAGTCAAGGAACAGTTCCAACGGCCGGAGTTCATAGAAGAAGAGGAAATTTCCTTGGATTAACTAACTCCCAGCTCTGGATGAAGACAATCGCACGGACATCCTTATACAAGGACAAGGAGAGAAAAGCAAGTTGAAGAAGCCAAGCACGAGAGAAGGCAAGCATCCGCCTATCTCCGGCACCCACAGAACACAAACATCCTCTCCTTGATGTCTTCTCCGATAGTGACGAGGAACCAGGAGAATGCTTTCGCCCGCGGAAAGAATTGCAAATGCAGCAAGCATTGCACGAATCAAGAATCCTTCACGAGCAAAGATTAATGGAGGGACCAGGAGAGTCCTCCGGATCACACGGAAATCGATCCAATGGGAGTGGTTCAAGAAATAGCCATTGTTGTTCTTTGCTACCACTTCCCCACCCACTCGAGAAGAAGCGATAAGGAGATGGCGAAAACCGGGATAGTGGGGACCCATGAGCCAACCCCTTTGAAGGTGTGCTACCACCGCCCCAACGGCTGAGCAATCAATCGGAACAGCCCGGGGAGCTTGGAGACGAGTGACCCCATTCAAGTCACTCACCGAGCGCGCGAGGGGAAACTCCCTCACTGCAGGCAAGGTCGGAGGATGTTTGCGATGACTCCACAAAGAATGCGGGAGGCGAAGTAGGGACAATTCAAACGCAAGAAGAACGACAGAAGTTGCCATCAACGAAGCTCGAGGCGATTGAGACTGTCTCACCGGAGGTGCCAACTTTCTTTAATGACGCTTGAGCGATGCGGTCGGCACGGAAGGAACAACCCCGGGAGTTAACACTGCAGGCGAAGAAAGTGCAATCCATGGGGTTGAGACTCCAATGGATGCCATTGTAGAAGACCCTAAGGCATACCGACACCTTGCAGAGAGACCGCTTTGAGACTTCCCCGTGGGGTAAAACAACAATTAGAGAGAACTTCCTCCCGGTATCATCGACCCATCCGAGAAGGAGATCAGCGCACTTCATGATTCCCAGGACAACCCCGATGTCACTTTTCTCGGGATCGGAAGGCGAAGAAAAAAGCTAGTCATCCCCATGACAAAAACAAAAGACTCACATGCGGATGTTCCAAGCACGAGCAAGTCGATCCCAAGACTACTCACAAACCTTTAATTTTGATGATGAGCCACCTATGGAAATCTCATCATCGTCCGATGACGCTCGATAAGGCGAGGACGATCCAATTGGAGAAATCGGCTAAGACCAACGAAGGCCGTTAAGACAGTGAGGCTCGAAAGCGGGTCCCATCGCACAATGTAACCCAGTGAACAAGAGACCACTTTGCTCAAGCTCCTCAAGTCAGCGGGATCGATTCCTAAAAGAACATCACGCGCACCGCTCATCATCGAATGATCCCGGTTGGCGGTGATGATTCTTTTGTAGAATCTTTCCTTTTTATTTGGAGATACCGAACTCCACGAAGAATCGAAAAAACGAACAGCACGCTATCACGGACTTTTTCCAATGCACCATTGTTCCAAATTATAACCCGATCTTTGTATGGCCATCACCGCAATGAAGAATCACCAAGCTCGAGAAGTGTTCAAGGCACTCTTTGCCGAGATTGAAAGGATGGAGAGGCATCAGCCTCTTTGGACATGCGATTGGACAACGAGATGCCACCCTTACTGATTTAAGAGGCATAATTCGGATAAGGGAATGGTGGCAACAGAAAAAACAATGCGTGTGGAACAGTGAGATACTTCGGACAATTGTTCAATAAGTGCTGGTGTGGAGAGCTGAAAATACGATGCAAAGACAAAGCCGAGAGCGCACATTGAGCATATGCATGAAGCTCACACTTTGCCGAGATCATCTTCTGGCGTGAGCAACATACACATGATCTACTGGCGTTTGGAAGAACACATGACAAGAAAATTCAGCCTTCTCATGGCTTTGAGATGAAGTGATTTGGTAGAATCCAACGCTACTCGTTTCCGTCATACAACGCGAGACTTGAAAGCGAGAACTCAACCATCGAAGACTCGACTTCATGCTTGCCATCATGTTCCTGGGTTCCTCTATCCTTTGATGATGCCAAAAAGGGGGAAGAGGAATACCTTAAAGCAAAAAAATCAAGCCGAAAAAAAGGAGCAAATGAGTCGAAAATCACCAGTGAAGTCTTGAAATTGTTGAGGGGAAGGATCAACAGATGTGACATTGATGATTGCACAAACCCCAACAAGGTCCTGTCACGGTGACATTATAAGCGGCAAACTCCCTGACTCGCCACTCCAACACTCTGCTTTGTATCTATGGCCGAGAAGAGAAAATCAATTGAAGCGAGGGATGAAGGAAGTGGAAGGAAGAATGGATGCCAGGGTGATGAACATCTTGAAAGAACATGGAGGCATTCGATTGGCGAGACACCTATGCCATCTCGGATGTCGGGACGAGCCACGTTCATTCGATGAATTCAAAACGCTCGAATCGAGGGATACTTTGCAAATATGTCCATGGCTCAAGCTTGGGACTGTCTTGGGAAAAAGGGTCTCACATTATATGAAGAAGGCGACAGCGTGGACAGACAACCTTGCTCTGGTCACTCCATTGGCACTCACCGGAAAGAAGAAGACTCGATCAAAATACGCCCGAGAGGTAGAGGAAGAAGCGATGGAGGAAGAAGCTTGGACCTAGGCCTCGCCCAAGAACATTGAATACGTAGATCCAGGGGAAGAAAGGAGGGATCTCTTCAAACTGGGCTTGACCAAGTGGCAAATTTGCGAGTGGCTAAAACTAACGCCGAGTATGCAAAAAGAATAGAAGAAGAAAACAAGAGACAAACTTATGGCAGAGACAGAAAGAATAAGAATAGATGAAGGCAAGAAAAAGCATATGAGAAGAAAAAGAAGGCGGTGATGACGAGAAGAAGAGAAGAGAAGAAGAAGAAGATCTTGATCAAGACGAAAGAAGGAGAGCGGCGAAGAAGATGAAGTGTTCTTTGTCCACCCCCTTCGTGTACTTTATTATGTAAATACATACAATGTAAGTCTTACGTAATAAAGATATAAATTCTTTAATTTTTGTGAAGACAATTATATGCTCGATACACCTTGTAAACATGATTGTGTTGAGGAACAAGAATGATATGATCAATAAAAAGAATTGATTCTGCGCATACATTCTATGTCAATACACTATCTGTATGTATCATTCTTTGTTTGCATCTTTGAATAATTTAAGTTTTGGCATCATCAAAAAGGGGGAAATTGTTAGGAATTTTATTGTTTAGATTTTGATGAATGCCATGTAAAACTTAGAATAGAAAGTTGGCACCCCATTCTTATTTTAAAAATGTATTGTAACAATTAGAGCTGGCCAAGCCGAGTTAAGTCATACGCCTAACATGCAAGAAGACAATCAAGACTTGAAGGAAAACTCTGCGAGAGACAGTGAGTACGGCAAAGAAGAAATGACAACTCGATCAAAGAAGCGGTGAGATGCATTTGGAACATCACCAAGTCAACTCAAGAGAAGCCAAGTCTCAAGGGCAAGTGACAAGAGTCATCCAATGATTGGAAGGTTCTAAGTCACAAAGCAAGGAAATGCGATCAAGTCGAAATAATCGTAAAAGAACCGTTGCCGTAAATCAAGAGATTTACTTAAACAAGTAATATCTCCATACCACCTTTCTTGGAGTGCTCGGTCCCTGGCGTGCAAAAGAAATGAACCAATGGGAAGCACTACACCGTGTCGGATCTCTTGGTGATAAAACAATTCATACGAGGAAATGGCAATTCCAAGAACGCAAGCCAACGATTTGCAAAGTGACTTTCAAAAATGAGTCTATCTCTTCAACGGGCAAATTTTTGAAAGTTCACTATAAAAGGCCGAGGAGTTTGTTTGAGAAGGATGATGAATGACACACACGTGAGATATACAAGCTTATCAAAAAAACTCAAACATTCTCAATCCTCAAGCTACATTTCAAGTACATCAATCCAACACTTACTTGTGAAGGAAAGAGAACTTCAATCGTTGAAGAGGAAAATATCTTCCAGAAGGATTGTAGAAAGGTTCAAAAGTTGTCTTAAGCTTTTGGAGGGCTTCGTGATCAAATCCAAAGTGCTTGAGCAAGTGAGTCAGTAGTAGCAAGGCAGCCATTGAAGAAGCCGAGTCGTCGAGAAGCCATGAGTGATCAAGGCGTCTCAGGCCGAGTCCCAAAGGATCAAGTCAAGTTGTGATCAAGACAAACTGTATACGGGTACCACTTTGTAAATCGATCGTTACCTAGTGGATTCCTCCGGAGTTGGAGAAGAGAGGAGTAGAAGAATTACCCCATCTTGAACCTCTATAAAAATTTTATTGTGTCATTTACATTTCAAAGATTTAAATTCTGCACTTTTAATCGCTTATATCTGGCGATAAATTTGCTATCCATTTGATAATTTATAAGTACTAAATCAAGTCTGTAAATCTTGCTTAATCAAACTTAAAGGTGT
Organism: Rehmannia glutinosa; assembly: GCA_016081115.2. NCBI lineage: Eukaryota > Viridiplantae > Streptophyta > Magnoliopsida > Lamiales > Orobanchaceae > Rehmannia > Rehmannia glutinosa. The sequence continues at coordinate 37,964,486 of CM071932.1, read as the reverse complement.
TAAGTCTTCCTTCAAAAAAACAAAACCACAACAGTCAAATTATAGCCACCTATTAATCTCAAAATCGTTGAGCGATTAACTCTACTTGAGTGACTAATTCGATCCCATCAAGGACACACTGTGTGTAGAACTCAGTAGATTTAAAAGGACTAAATCGAAAATTTGGTAAGGTTTATTCAACCCCCCCTTCTAAACCTTACACTTACACCCCTTGGGACCTACACTAACACTTAGATTAACAGTTGATTTGGTTTTGATCAGCAGAAGACTTATCAACCTTGATGTTTTAAACTTGTTTTTAACACTTGTTCTTAGCAATGTTATTATCAGTTGGGTTAGCAATATAACTTAAACAACAAATATGAATATAAGCAGGAAAAATAAAATAATGTAAGTAAATGACACAAGCAAATTTTATAGTGGTTCGAGGATGGGGTAATTCCTCTAATCCACTCTTCTCCAACTCCTGGAGGAATCCACTAGGTAACAGATCTGGTTACAAAGTAGTTCTCAGTCCGAGACAGCCTTGATCACACAGTTGGCTTCTCCTGGGACTCAGCTTCTTCACAAGACAGCTGTCTTGCTACTTCAGCTACCTCTGAACCCTTGGAATTGATCACACAGCCTTCCAACGAGCTCGAATCTTCTGGTTCAACATTGAAGCTTACTACAACTCCTTCAACCTTGGAGAGTAGACCCCTTTAGTTCTTAAAACTTTTTCCTGTTCAAGTGGATGAAGTATTCTTTCCTTCATAGAGTGTGGTGGATTGAGTTGCTTCGAATTTAGGCTTGAGGAATATCTTAGAAAGCTTGAGAGAATGTTTGTAGGTTTTGCTTGCTTGAATTGCTTGTTTGTTCATATTGTTACTCTTGTCTTCTCTCTCTTGCTTCCTCAGCCTTTTATAGTGAGGATTTGGAAATATGTCCGTTGAAGAGATAGGCATAAATTTTAAATACCACTCGTAGGTTGTTGGCATGTCTTGTCCTTGCAGCATTAATGGGGATCGTACCATATCTTTAATGTTCTGTAGCCTTCCCCTGGTCTCTGCAGGTTTTCAGGCACATCCTATTGTTTCCTTACTTTTTGCACTCTTTTAGCAAAACAACTTTATTGATGTCAGCCTGACACAGGCCTATTTTCAGCAAAGACTTGGCTGGTGTGGACAACTGATCTCTATCAGCTTTCTTCAAGTCTTGTCTGCTGCAAACCCCTTTGACATCGATTCCAATCATTATGGAATGACTTAGCTGTCAGTCAGCTGACTGAGACAGCTTTTCTGTCACTTGACTGATTCTTCACTTGGCTTCACACCACTGACAAACAACTGAGTCTTCATTTCAGTCTTCAGTCGACTCTTGTATTCTTCAACATAGCTGACTTCACTCAGCTCATGCAGTCCTATCTATTTCAAATAAAAATACAAAGAAAATGGGGTGCCAACTTCCTATTCTAAGTTTTACATGGTATCATCAAAATCCAATAATAAATTTCCTAATAATTTTCCTCTTTTCGATGATGCCAAAACTTAAATAAAATTACAGCTAAGTAAGCGGTGCAAACAAAAAGAATATATAAGTTTATATGTCAATTTTATTGATCATAACATTCTTGTTCTTTACAAATCTATTTCATGGTATGCTCTATACATCGTATCGAGCTTCTTTTTCTGAGAATTACATCATGTATCGTGAGCACAATCGGAAGGATAAAATTACAAGAAAACTTACAAAAATTTGTATTTACAAAAGTAAAGTACATTGAAAGGTTTACAACTGTCTTCAACGTCTTGGCTGCTTCATTCTTCTCTCTTCAGCTTCTGCTCTCCTTCTATCATTCTCTGCTCTTCTTCTCTTCTTCTCTTCTTCATCTTTCTTCTTCATTTCATATGCGCGCTTAGCAGTAGGGTCATCCCTACGCTGCCTTTCATTCCATTCATGCATAGCTCTCTCATTTTCGGCCTCTTGCCTTCTCAGTGCCACCTCATTCTTGCGCTTTACTTCAAAATTTGCAAGATGGTCATACCTAGCCCAGGAATTGATCCCTTTCTTTTCTGGATCAATAAACCTTGTATCCTTTGGTCTTGGCTGTGATGAAGTGCCTCTGCTTCTTCCATCATTACTAGACCTTCCCCTCCCTATAACTGACTCGACTCCTCCTCTGGGAGTGTACTCTACTGGTGCCTTTCCAGCTGAGTGACTGCTGGAACTCTGCTGCATATCAGCTGATTTGCACAAATCTAGACCCTTCTCAAAGTACAAGTCCCAGACCTGTGGTAGAGTCAAATTTTTGAAATAACCTTCAGCTTCTAGAGTTTGAAACTCCTCTAGAGATCTGGGCTCAGATCCAGCATCAGGTATCGTGATTTCTCTTGGGGTTTTTATTTATGGGGAATCCTTCAATAGTCCAGCTGGGGGGCCATCGAACCTTTCTTTAATATCCTTTATGCGCTCAGAGTGTTTCTCAGCTACCTTCTCAAACTCAGCTTCTATAGCTTTACTCGATTTCTTGACTGCCATTTCTCTCTTTAGGTAGTCTTCTGAGAAGTGAAGCTGTGACTTCTCCTTGTTAAGGGGTTTTAGCAAACATAATTTTCATTGGGGAGCTTCCTTCCCCTTTATTTCCCTCCTTATCACTCCCTTGCCCTTCCTTCAGTTCCCTCATGGATTCTTCTTCCCTCTTTTTGGCATCATCACCAAAAGGTAGAGTTAGGCTAGGGAACATACCACTCAGAAATGAAGTCGAGTCTGTTGTTTGTAGAGTCATGTTTGTCATGAGTCGTGGAGTGGGCTGCTCTAAATTCGGATCTCATAAGTTTAGATTCAGTTGCCATTAGCTTCATTTGATCTATTTGAAGAACCTTAGTCTGATGTTCCATATTGGTCTTTGATCTGGCGATTTCATTCTTATGATGCATCTTGAGCAACTCCATGTCCGACTTATATGACTCGTCCATCCTGAAAATGTGGTCTCATTGCCTCTGCTGGAACTTGAGGTTGTCAAAGCTCCAGATCACCATCTTAGCAAATAGGGACTTAAAATAAGTGACCTTCTCTCTCCTCAAAGCCTTCAGTTGTCCGACCCATTCTCTGATCCGCAAAACGGTTCCTCTGATATCTCCGGTGATTGTGGCATCTCTGTTATCAAACCTCTGATCTAAGGATGCAAAGCCATGTTCTATCTTCTCTATCTCAGCACGGATGGCTTTAAAGGCTTTTCTGAAGTCAGTTGTCTCAGCAGACTGATCTTCAGGCCATATTGCATCAAAGTCAAAACCAATGGGCACGATCGCACTACTACAAAATGCTGATAGACACTGGTTTTAATCCACTGTCTATTAGTAAAATTACCGCTGTTAGAGCCACTGGTGTTAAAAGTCTGAACTTTTCACAATGTTTTAAAACCGGTGTCTTTTCCTTGAAAGACACTGGTTTTAAACCGCTGTCTTAGAGATAAAATATCCGCTAGGGTTGTTTATTTACGCAAAGACACCGGTCCAAAGCTATAAAATATCCATATAAATAAACAATTCATTATGAAATCCAATTCTAGCAACCATCATAAATTCACCACCAATTAAACATGAAATCCATTAATACTAAAGTCACCAATAGACAAAATCCAACAAAAAGTACTAGTAGCGGAGTTTCCTTTCAATAAAATAAATATAAATTCATAATCCAATTCCATCAACCAACAAAAACGCTATACACATTCAACTAAAGGCAACAAAATCTAGATGATCATAATTGCTCCTGTCATTCAAGCTTTCAAAAATGTTCTAACTATCCATGAGAGCATCCATTCTTTTAAGTACCTGAACAAAATAATACTACAACAATCAAACGATTATAAATTGTATAACAAAGTAATTGCATAGATGATGAAAACAATGAAGGCACTGAAACAGAGCTAAAATCACAAATCACCTAAGCTAAAATCAAACAAAGAAACATTAAGAGTGCCCCAATTCATTAAGAGCTAAAATCACAAATCACCTAAGCTAAAATCGTCTCTTACACAAGAATCAACATATAACAAATAAGCTTCAGAAAATGTTGGTACTGTATATAGATCGAAATTGGCACTGTTAAGGCCAAAGTAAAATGTTGTTATAATGATTATCCACATGTTAACAAACAGTACTCTATCGATCAAGTGATGAGAATACCGATGACATCACAAAGAAGAGAAGAAACCACAAAACGAAAATTTTAAGAGACTGAGCACTGAGATGTTGAAAGCTATATTGGTTACTATGTAAATAAGGGGTAGCAATGGTGTTCCATCACAGTCTGACAAATCTACAACATCGTCGAGTCTGACAATCACAAAATTTCAGATAAAACATAATGACATTAAATTTCCATTCTCTTAGTTACAATTTCTAATTTAGCAAACTTATGCGTAATGCCATCAAGTGGGAAAAAAAGTTTTTGCTAAATTACCAAAAGAAAATCCTTGAGATTTTGTTTGATTACAAAAAAATCCAGTTATGCTTTTAAAATTACAAATACCCCGTAAATCTAGTGTGAAGTCTTATTAAATGAACGTCAGATATGACAAGTTCCCATGACCATCCATAAATTTGGAAATGACTGAAAATATAATTTTAGATCAGAGATTGTTAGATCAGTATCAAGCTTTACGCCTTTTGCATTTTTCATACTTTCCAGTTTTTCCTCAAACAATGAATGTGGAATGCCCATAACCTTCAATAAAACCCAACATTGACAAACTTCAAGATTACATTTTTTTTCTTTGACATAATTTGTATTCATCTAGCACTGATTAATCTCCATACACACAAGATCTGGTTTTGTAACTGAACAATTATAGAGAAGATAAAGCAAACAACTTACCACATTTCCAAACATGTCAAGGAACCGTCTATAAGAGTCATATGCAAACCGCTCTCCACTTTTCACAGCCAAACCGACAACTACGTCATCATTGAGCCTGAGATCTAGAATCGTGTCCATCATGCCAGGCATAAAAATCTATAATTAACAACTTGAATTCGGTTATGTGTGATTAAGACCAAAATCAATTAGGCCACTTTTTTCACTACAGTTCAGTTAGCTTCTGCGATCTTCAACTTGCTGTTTCTTAACTTAACTTATATCTTATCTATTACATAGTTGAAATACAACAGAAAATGGGGTGCCAACTTCTAATCTAAGTTTTCTATGCATCATCAAAATATATACAAATAAATTTCCTAACAAGTGCTATTTGGGAATCAGGAAGAAGAACATGTATATGGTAGATTGGTCAACTGCCACACCAAGCACATTTCTATTAGCAAAGAGCACAACTGAAGTAAATTGGTTGTGGCACAAGAAGCTGAGTCATCTGAATTTCAAGACTATCAATAAGCTTTCAAGAAGTCATTTGTTTGAAGGACTACCAGATTCATGTACAAAAGGAAAGTATATGTGATGTCTATGAGAAAGGAAAGCAAATCAAATCATCATTCAAAGAAAAGACAAATCCTTCACAAACAATGATTTTACATCTAATGCACATAGATTTATTTGGACCAGTGGAACCAACAAGTATTAGAGGAAATGATTATACCCTTGTGGTAGTGGATGATTTTTAAAGATACACGTGGACCATCTTTACATGTAATAAGAAAGAGACACTGCTAAAGCTTCTTTAGCTGATGAAAAGAGTTTAGAATGAAAAAAGTCAATCCTTTTTCAAGATAAGATCTGATAGAGGAACTGAGTTTGTCGATGGGATTATAGCTCAGTACTGTGTAAAGAATAGAATTGCTCATGAATATCAACTGCAAGAACTCCACATCAGAATGATAGCTGAAAGAAGAAACAAAACACTAAAGGAACCTGCAAGGACCATGTTAGCTTAAGCTGGACTACCTAAGAGATTTTGGGCTAAAACTATTAATACATCCTGTTATACTGAGTATAGATGCATGATCAACATACCACTGTTCAAAACCCTTATGAGATATAGATAGGAAGAAAGCCAAATGTGAGATATTTTCATATCTTTGGAACAAAGTGCTTTATCCACAATAATGTGAAAGATAACTTGAAGGCTTTTGATGCTAATGCATATAAAATGAGATTTCTTGGATACTCATATGAAAACAAAGCATTTAAAGTTCTGAACAAAAGGACTATGGTCGCAAATGAGTCAATTCATGTAGTATTTGATGAACCAAATTTCAGTGCAAAAGACATTGATGAGTTAGTTGAGAAGATGAATCAACCAACTGTTCAGAAGAGTCTTTATACTGAGACAACTCCTAACAGACTTGACCCTGATGAGGATGAGTTAGTTGAATCTCAAAGAGAGCTGGAAGTATTGCAGCTGAATCTAAATGATGAAGAGGAAGTTGTGCAGGACAACTTAGCTGCAAGACAGAACAACCCATCTGATTTACTCCAACATGAAGTGAGATGGATGAGAGACCACACACATTAGTTAATAGTTGGAAATGTTAGAGAATGAGTAAGAATAAGGTTAATAACTCAACATGAATCTATGTTCACTTGTTTCATTTCACAGATTGAACCAAGAGATGTGTTAGAAGCTTTAGATGACACACTGGATCTTAGATATGCAAGAAGACTTAAATCAGTTTGAAAGGAACAAAATTTGGGAATTGGTTCAAAGACCTACTCTTCAAAATGTCATTGGTACAAAGTGGGCATTCAGGAACAAGATTAATGAAAAATGAAGTGTAGTTAGAAATAAGACAAGATTGGTAGCCAAAGGGTATTGTAAAGAAAATAGGTATAGATTTGGATGAAACATTTTCTCTAGTTGCAAGACTTCAAGCAATCATGATGTTTCTTGCTTATGCTGCTCACAAGAACTTCATAGTTTATCAGATGCATGTGAACATTACATTTCTTAATGGATTATTGGATGAAGAAAACTTTGCAGAAATAGCTGATTGAACTCATCTAGTGTCACTCTACTGCAGATTCTGTAACCCAGATGAAGCTGGACTTCATTCTGGAAACCATCCAGCCTCCTTCCCATGCTGATATCACAAAGAGGGAAGAAATAGTAGACCCCCCGCAGCATCTGTAAAAGCCAAAGACATTGAAAGCTCATCTATTCTGTCTGAAATTATGATCCCTGTCAGCTGATGAAAAAGCTGATCTCGCATTGCAAAATCCCAGGGAAGAAATTGTTGTTGTTGATAAGAAGCAAGAAGACATAATAAATTTGCTTAGGAAACATGATGGTGGGTCACAAAGGGGGTGAATCTCAAGGAAAGATCTAATGAAATGTTTGACACTCTTCTATCTCAAGGATATTACAAGGGGTTGAGATTTGCCGATGATTGGGAATTATACTGGAATAAAGGCTTGGAATGCATTTAGCTGAATAAGGGCCAACAGAGTACTTCCAAAACGCAACTGAAAGGTAGTGGCAGGCAAGTTCCAAGAGGAGGAGCAGAAGGTGATAGAGGAAAAGACTAAACTTCTGGTGGGAGAGACAGCTTTCAAAGCCATTCAAGCATAAGCTATCCACCAAGAAGTGGAGGAAGAGTCATGTCTCTGAATCCCTTAAAAAGAGATGCTCGCGTACTGGGTCGGTCTTGATGAAGCTCAGCGAAGAGAAGATGAAAGAAGAGAAGCTAAGTGGAACTGACATGTCTAAAGAGAAGAAGCAGAGAAAAGAGCAAGAGGCGGAGCTCAAAGAAGATAGGGGGAAGACATGAAATTTTTTGTACTTTACAATTATTTGTAAATTCACAATATAATGTAAGTGCCTCGAGTTTACATGAATAAAATTGTAATATTCATTTTCAATTATTTAAATACAAGGCACATAGTAAAAAGTTCTGGCATCATCAAAAAATAGGAAATTGTTAGGAATTTTATTGCATAGATTTTGATGATGCTTAGAAAACTTTGTATTAGGAAGTTGGCACCCCATTTACAATGTAATTTCTACTTTGTGATAGATATTATGTACGTTGAATTAAAAAGCAGCCAAGTAGAATTGCAGAAGACTTGCTGAAGAAATCATTAGAAGACTCACATCTGAGTGGTGAGAGAACCAGGTGTCTCGCAGCTGAGTTTACATCGGAAGACTCTCGGCCAAGTGCGACAAAAAGTCTTTCGAAAAACTAACATTAGAGTCCATCGAAGAATTTGGAAAAAGACTCAAGTCAAGACGAAGGGGATAAAGCAGTTGAATGACTAATTTAACTGAAGAAGTCCATTGCACTCAGTCCAAGGAAGTTACATATTTTAGTAACAAGGACATGTCTGAAATATTAAATTGCTCAAGCTAAAAGGATGCAAAAGGAATGAGCAAATGGGAGCATGCAGGCGCTGACAAATTTTCGGATAACCTGCAGAAAGCTAAGAACAAGGTTTGGTCAACATCTAAAGCTGCAAATCAAGATAAGCCAACTAACACAAGTAGAGTTTGAATTTTTGTTTATCTCTTTAATAGACAAAATTCAAACTCTTATTATAAGAGCTGGGGAATTTTCCAGAGAGATGAGAATACGAATATAGAAACAACAAGAACACAAGAGCATTTTCAAACAAGAAATTCAAATACTCTCTCTCAAGCTTAAGAGCATCTTGACAAGTACATTTTTGTTTCTTGCTAAATCAAGAAACCAATCTATTTCCAAGCATTTGAAAAGTACCAAATATACTTTTCCTGTCAACTCTACATCCAACATAGTCTGAGTCTGAATAACCAGTCAGCTTAAATCCACCTTCTTTTGGATACCATAAGCCAACTTCTTGGCTTCCTTTCAAATATCTCACGACTCACTTAGCTACAATATATGACTTTCTTCGGGAGCAGACATAAATCTAACACATACACCTACAACAAAGGTGATGTCTTGTCTGCTTGCAGTCAAGTAGAGCAGTGATCCAATAAGTGCTCTATATCTTGTTTGATCAACTGATTTTCCTTCAACATCCATATCCATTTTCACAGAAGTATTCATGGGAATCTTCACATATGACTTCTCTTCCATACCAAATTTCTTCATTAAATCTCTTGTATATTTGGTTTGACTTATGAAGGTTCCATCCTTCATTTTCTTGACGTGAAGAACTAGGAAGAAAGTAAGTTCTCCCATCATGCTCATCTCAAATTTTCCTTCCATAAATTTTGAGAATTTGTCACACAGCTCTTTGTTGGTGGATCCAAAAATGATCATCATCTACATAAATTTGAATAAGCAGTACACTCTCTCCATCTTGGATTCTTAATAGTGTTTTGGAAACATTTCCTTTTGTGAATCCATTGTCTATAAGAAACTGAGACAATGTATCATACCATGCTCTTGGTGCTTGCTTCAAACCATACAATGCTTTCTTGAACTTGTAGGTTGTTCCACATATACTTCTTTTTCTAAAAGTCCATTCAAAAATGCACTTTTCACATCCATTTGATAGGTTGTGATGTGTTTGTGTGTTGCATAAGCAAGAAACATCCTTATTGTTTCCAATCTTGCAACGGGTGCAAAGGTTTCATCAAAATCTATTCCTTCCTCTTGGCAATACCATTTGACTATCAATCTTGTTTTGTTTCATACAACATATCCTTCCTAATTCATCTTGTTTCGAATACCACTTAGTACTAATAACAATTTGGTGGGTAGGCCTTTGAACCAATTCCCAAACTTTATTCCTTTCACACTGATCCAACTCTTCCTGCATAGCTAGAATCCAATGAGTGTCATCCAATGCTTGTGACACATCCTTTAGCTCAATTTGGGAATGAAACAAGTGAACATAGCTTCATGTTGAGTCTTGGATCTGGTTCTTACTCCTTTTCTAACATCTCCAATGACTGACTCAGGTGGATGGTCTCTCGTCCATCTCACATCTGGTTGGAGTAAGTCTGTTGGGTGGAGTCTTCTTACTTGTCCTGAACAGGTTCTTCTTGATCTTCATCATTCAACTGCAAGCCTTCCAGCTTTCTTTTAGATTTAGCTAACTCATCCTCATCAGGATCGAGTCTTCTGATACTTGCTTTAGCATAGGGACTCTTCCGAATAGTCGGTTGATTCATCTTTTCAGCTAAATCATCAATGTTCTCCATTTATATTAAGTTCATCAAAAACCACATGTATAGACTCTTCTGTGACCATAGTCCTCTCATTCAGCACTCTGAAAGCTCTACTCTCAGCTGAGTATCCTAAGAAAATACCTTCATCAGCTTTAGCATCAAAGCATTCAAGTTGTCCTTGCCATTATTATGAATGAAATACTTGCTTCCAAAGATATGAAAATATCCCACATTAGGCTTTATTCCTTTCAAAATTTCTGAGGGGGGTTTTGGACAACTACCTATTTATCATACACCTATTCTGAGTGTAACAAGCGGTGTTAATGGCTTCAGCCCAAAATCTCTTAGGCACTCCAGCTTCAGCTAACATGGTCCTTCCAGCTTCCTTGATGGTTCTGTTTCTTCTTTCAGTTACTCTATTCTGCTGTGGAGTTCTTGTAGCTGATAACTCATGAGATATACCATTCTCTGTGCAATATTGAGTTATAATTCCATTGACAAACTCAGTTCCTCTGTCAGTCCTTATTTTGATAATGGTTTGGTTCTTCTCATTTTGAACTCTCTTCATAAGCTGTGGAATCTTCCGTAATGTTTTCTTCATTTTACACATAAATATTGTCCATGTGTATCTTGAATAATCATCCACCACCACTAAGGTGTATTTCTTTCCACTTATTATTCCACTTATTCTTGTTGGTTCAGGGCCAAACAAATCCATATGCAATAAATACAAGATCCTTGTTGAGGAAGGACATGGCTTTTCTTTGAATAAAGACTTGATTTGCTTTCCCTTCTAGCATGCATCGGAAATGCTCTCTTTCTTATATACAAAGTTTGTCAATCCTTCCACAAGATGACACCTTGCAAGCTTGTTGATTATCTTGAAATTTAGGTGATTCAGCTTTTTGTGCCACAACCAACTTGACTCAGCTGTGCTTTTTGCTAATAGACATGTACTTGGTGTAGCAGTAAACCAATCCACTACATACACAATTTTTTTCTTATTCTAGATAGCACAACTTCATTTAATTCAGCATCCTTGATTTGGCACACACCCATGTTGAATCCTGCATTGTAGCCTTTATCACAGTGTTGGCTAATACTCAGCAGGTTGAAATTCATCCCTTAAACATAAGCTACATCTGTGATTTCCAAACCATTCTTCTTTATGGATCCAATGCCTTTTATTTCTCCTGGAGCTTCATTTCCTCCAAACATGACTGTTGCTCCTCTTGAATCCTTGAAATTTGATAAATTCTTCTTTTTTTTTTGAGAATAGATAAATTCTTCTTATTTCCAGTCATATGTCTGGAACAGCCACTATCCATGTACCAAGTTCCTTGGCACTCATTGTTCCTTGAACCTACAATCATGGAAATCAAGTTTTAGGCACCCAAGTCTGCATGCAGGTCCCGAGGGGTTAACACTATGAGGTGTTCCAACCAACCTATAGCCAAATAATCTAGCTCTAAGAGGTTGCCACTTATCAGTTCCATAATCATAATGAATTTTAGCAAATTTCTTAGGAGCTTTAGGAACATAAAGCTGTCTCTTTTGTCTGTATGCCTATGAGTGTGCTGGTGCATTATAGGCATTGTGCTTGATACGTGTAAACTATACGTGCATTTAGGGGGTTAAATTGATATATATTTGATGCATTTTGGCACATATTTAGTGTATTATACTTGGTTTCCTTATAAGGCAATGATACTGCGTATTTTTGTAATTTTTTACAGGAAGGAGCTAGAATGAAAAGATATCAGTTAGAAGAACCAGACAAGATTGAAGAATGCAAAGAGATGATCGAATACGTGAAGAAAACGGATAAGAACAAGTCACACGGTCTGATCGGGTGGATTCACACGACCATGTGAATTGCTTCCGTGTGTTTTGACATGCTCATGCGACTTGTTCGAGGGAAGAATTTCAGAGACAAAACACACGACCAAGACGTGTCATTTCAAATGACTGTGTGAACCGTTCGGAGCAAAAAATAGAGACCAAAACCATTCACACGGTCGGACTATTTGATTTCATACGGCTGTGTGGTTAGTCTGTTGCATATTTTCGATTCCTATTCCTCAAAACTCTACCAGTGATTTCTCAAAGCACCTACATAAAGGGACCAAGGCCATGGATGAAAATATGAGATCATAACACATCTAAAAATACACCAAAATACACTAGGGTTACACAAATCAACAGTCTTCTTAGAGAGGAGGGCAAATCTACAAAGAGCACCACAAGGCCTTTCGCATCTACGGAAGCACAAGGTTTTGAAGGCTTCGAAGGAGGATCCATCCATACAAGAAGGGTTCTTCATTTCTTAGTTTAGATCTCTTATTTATACTTAAACGATGTCAAACTATTTTATTTGAACTTTGTCTATGAATTTGTTATCAAATATGCTGGGCTAATTATTCTGATCCTAGGGTATAATCAAAACTGTGGATTCATGTTAAATTAATATTGATTGTTTTCTTAATTGGTTTATGTGTTCTATTATATGAATTTGAATGCTTGTTTCTTGTAGATTATTTGGCCAATAATTTGCATGTCATATTTTTTAGTTCATAATTCGGGAGATGAGTTCTAACAAACGAAAATTGAATTCAGACATAAACGGGTATAAAGTCGGGAGGCTTATAACTATTTTTGAGGAGTACTTTAATTCAAAGATCTTTTGAGAGTTAATATTAATTATGGAGCAGAGATTCTAGCAATTAGTATTAATCAATTGTTTATTTGATTCGTGAGGAGAATAATAAAAAATTTAGGAATTGAAACCATAGAAATACATAAAATGGTTTTGGTTAACATTAATTGGATTTAATATTGAAGAAGCATATTGAGATTATGTGCCTAGGGTTGCTTTCGTATTTGTTGAAAAGAACTTATTGAATTCTGGTTTTTTTACACATTTTATTATTACTTGTTAATTTAGGATTAGATTAGATAATAAAACTTGTGATTTTTTGTCGCTTCAATAAAATTGAAATACGATATTTACTATAGCCTAAGTGTTTCGTATTCAATCCCTGCGGAATAAGACCTTGCTCACCATTATCTGCTAACTACGTTGTACACTTGCAGTACAGTGAAACGATTTTCACGATCAGTGCTTGGGTGAATAAGCGTGCTGATATTGATTTCTTTGCCTTTGGAATGACGTATATTGAGTCGAAGGTCTTTGCCACTTGGGCTTGTATCCCATTTGACTTAGCTGATATTTCATTTGGTGACTCCAGTCAGCCTGTGTAGGTTAATTTCTAGCATTCCCTTCATATGATTTCTTTTGACAAAACCTTTGGGGCCTTTGGTAGTTCTACTTTGTCTTCACATAATACTTTCTATTTTCAAAATTTAGTTTTAGCTGCCCTTTCAACAAACTCAGCTGGTTCTTACCCTTGCCTTTGTAACCTAAGCTAGCATGTGTGTGCTTGTGTATGGGTGTAACATATGGTGCTTTTAGCTTTTGGATTCCTCACCGCTTGAGGATCCTTTTTCCATTACCACTGGGAGTTTGTGCATTGTCAAAGGAATTAAATCTTAAGCCTGCTTTATCTCCAATTTCTTTCTGTATCATTATCAATTCATCCTATGTTTTGGATGACTTACTGAGTGATGCAATCACATTTTATAATTCTTTTTCCCTCTTTTCTCTTTCAGCTAAGTCTTCTTTGATCTTAGTTATCTCAGCCTTCAACTCTTTATTCTCAACAGTAGTCGCTCTTCAGTCAGTTGTGACTTTTGGATTTTGAGTTGGTTGTTTTCCTCACATAGAAGTGTGTGTGAGGATTTCATGTTCGCAAAGTCTGTCATCGTTTTTTATAATGAATCATAAAGATTTGTGGGTGATGAAGTGTGTGTGACACTATCACTATCATCAGAAAGTGAGCTAGAAGAGTTGGAACTTTCCACATCTTCTTGTTCCTTAGCCATGAGACATATGAATGCCTCTTTTTCTGTGTCAGAGGAGTAGTCTGTTTCACTACTATCTGACTCAGCTATTTCCTTGATCTTAGTTGTGTTCGTCTCAGCAGCCATCATGGATTTCTTTCTTTCTTGTCTTCTTTCCCTGAAGACTCTTCTACACTCTTTATTTTTGTACTTGTTGACTGGTCGATAAGGACAATCAACTACAAAATGTCCTGGTTGTCTGCCGTTTCCAAACTGGTTCTCAACTTTTATGGGTTCACTCTCTTTTGGGGCTCTTTCTTCCTTGCTCTTGGAAGGTGTTGAGTGTCTTATTGAGGATTCACCCTTATTTCTTTTGTTGTTCTTATTGAGGAACTTGTTGAATCTTTTCACCATCAGGGCTAGTTCCTCTCTTTCTATAATTTCCTTGGACTCTGTACTTTTTGACTCTCCAGCCATTAGAGCAGCTGTCTTGGGTACATCTATCTCTTTTTACTCATTTCTTCTCAACTCAAACTCATAGGCTTTTAAGTCTGAAGAATAACTCATGGTTGGAGATTCTTGTTAAGTCCATAGAGTGCCTAAGGGTCATCACCTTCATTTCCCATTCAACTGGGAGTGACCTTAGTATTTTCATACACATTTCCTTTTGTGTATATTATTTTCCCATAGTTGAAAGCTCATTTGTAATTTTAGTAAATCTGCCATCCAACTGATCAAGTGTTTCTCCAGCTAACATCTTGAAATTTTCAAATTTTTGTACATCAACTATCAACTTATTTTCTTTGATTTGTTCTAAACCTTCACATATGAGAGTAAGTTTTCCCATATTTCTTTGGTTGTCTTGCTAGATTCGACTTTGTTGAACATTGCGCTATCAAGAGTTTTATATAAGATGTCCTTGGCCACATTGTCCAAATTATATCATTTTTGATCTTCATTTGTCCATTCACTTCTTGTTTTTTCAACCAAAGCAGGTCTTTGTGCAAAGAAGATCATCTCAAGCGACTCTAATGATTGTGTTTACTTTGGTAATATTTATGGATCCATCTTCTATGACAAATTACATTTCATCATGTAGCGCTGAAAGATGTGCATGCATACGAATTTTGCAATCGTCAAATTCTTCTACAGTGAACTTAGGAATGCGAGATAAATTTGCTTCCAGGATAATCACTTTCTGAAAGAAGGGTTTAAAAAAATAAAGTGTTGATCTTTGAAAAATTGAGATCTAGTTCAAGAACTAGGTGGAAGGTTGTCTAATCCAACCTCTCCAATACCACTTGTAGGTCCCAAGGGGTGTGAGTGTTAAGTTTAGAAGGAGGGGTTGAATAGACTTAATCAATTTTTTTTTATTTTTAATCTTAATCAGAGTTTTGATCAAGTAAGCAGCTAAGTCTTTTGGAAGATAGTTGAGTTATTCACTCAGCAGTCTAGATAGAGTTGTTGATGGAGTTATCTCTGTTGGATGAAGTGAGTTGATTGAAAGAACAACTAACTTGATTTACAGTGGAAGTCTTACACCCTTTTTATAAAATAGTTTTACAACACTAGTTTATACATAAATTATTATTAGTCGAGTTATGCAAATATATATCATTAGAGTAAGATAGATATAATTTAAAGTCTTTGAAAGTAAAAAGACACAAGGGAATTTTTACGAGGTTCGAGGATGGGGTAATTCCTCTACTCCACTTTTCTCCAACTCCTAGAGGTAATACATTAATGCAACAATCAAGTACAAATTGGATATAACAGTTCGAGTAAGCCTTGATCACACAGCTGGCTCTACTCCATGGGCTCAGCTTCTTCGCAAGACGGCTGACTCACTACTTTAGCTCCTTCAAACCCTTGGAATTGTTTACGTAGCCCTCCAACGGATTCAAAGAAGGTTCTAACTTGAACCTCACTACACTTCCTTCACTTCGAGGATGTGTAGAACCATTTGTTCTTGAAACAATTTTTATCTTCAACTGGTTGAAGTATTTCTTCATTCACTGAGTCTGTTGGGTAGATTTCCTTCGAAATATGGCTTGAGGATTGGAATGTATAGCCTGAGAGTGATGTTTTTGTTTTTATCAGATTGCTTGAATGTATCTCTTGTTATTGACTCTCTTCCTTGTGTTCTACATATATTTGAATTCTTCATTGTTCGCACTTGTATTCTGTATTTGAATTTGAATTTTCTCGAGATTTTAATAGTAAGGACTAGAAAAATTTCATTGAAGAGATAGATATTAATCTAATCTTTACTTATTGACTATTGGCAAGTCTCGATGAGAAGCAAGTGATGGGTGCCTTGTTTTTTTAATGTTTTATTCACCTTTTTAGCCCACTAACAGGTTTAGTGCGCTTCCATAGGCTTATTTTATTCGCAAGCCTTTGAGTTTGAAAACATTTTGTGTTGCAGCATGTACTTATTGTTAAAATAAGTATCCTCCTCGATTTCAAATGCAATGGTCCCTTGTCAGTTGATTTGATCTCATCAGTTTCTTAACCCTTTTATTTGAGTCTTCTCCTTTATGTAGGTTGACTCAACTGTTAGTCTGCTGACAGACACAGCTAATTCACTTGACTGAGAGCTTGTTTCCATGTTCAGCTACGATGGAGCTTTTTCTTCATTGCTTTCTTCAGTCAACTTCTACGATATTCAACTTAGATGCTTCTCTACTCAGCTCATATTTCCTATCTATTACATAGTTGAATTACAACAGAAAATGGGGTGCCAACTTTCTAATCTAAGTTTTACATGCATCATCCAAATCTATACAAATAAATTTCCTAACTGTGCATTTAGGACAAAGTGCAAAAATTACATAGTTCATATGGTAAAGTGTAATAAAAAATAGTTTATTTCGTAAAGTGTGAAAACGCAAATAGTACAGGGGTTTCAGTGTGATTTCCTCTTAACTTTAATGCAACGGACTCTTTTCAGTTGTCTCTGAGTCCTTCAGCTACTTTACCACTCTGACTTGAGTCATCTCCATCATTTCTTGGTTGATTCTTCTGTAAGTCTTCAATTAGGAAATTTATTGTATAGATTTTGGTGATTCTTAGAAAACATTGAATTAGAAAGTTGGCACCCCAATTCTTTAGTTAGGAAATCTAGCTGAGTCAAATGGCAACTAAATTGAAGGTACAAAAGACTTGCTGAAGAATGCAGAGAAGAATCAGTCGAGTCGCAGCTGAGTGGATAAGAAGAGCTTTAGTCAAGTACATCAGCTAAGTCTTTAAAAAGACTTACAGCAGAGACATCCAAGAATGATGGAGAATACTCAACTTACGGGCTAAGCAGTTGAAGGACTTGAGACAACTAAAGAAGTCCGTTGTGTTGAAAATCAAACAATTAAACTGTAAAGCAGTCTTGCTGAAAGAGGGCAAGAAGCTTGAGCTAATGAGAAACCTGCAGAACTTTGAACAGTTTCAGGAGCTTGCAAGTACTGAAAATTCAAAGGTTGTGTCATAATCAATGCTACAGAAACAAGACAAGCCAACAAACAAAAGTGAGATTTTGACTTTTGTCTATCTCTTCAACATACAAAATTTAAACTCCCACTATAAAAGGCTGAGGAATTTTTAGGGAGAAGTACGTGACACACAAGAGAGCAAGTAATTCAGAATTCGCAAGCATTCAAGCAATATCTGCAAATACTCTCTCACACGTGAAAATTCATACATCCTCAAGCCTACATCGAAAGACATTTTATCCAACACATTCAAGTGGAAGATAGAAGTTGTTCTTCAAAGTAGAAGAGGAAAACATTTGTTTAAAGGGGTCTATATTTCCAAGGAGTGAAGGGAATATAGTCAGGTTCAAGGCCAACCCAGATTCAAATCTAAGGAAAGGCTGTGTGATCAATTCCTGAAGATCTGGAGAGCTGAAGTAGTAGTGAGGCAGATGTCTTACGAAGAGCTGATTCCCAGGAGATTAGTTGGCTACGTGATCAAAGCAACCTCAGACTGTTGTACTATTGTAACAAAATCATCGTTACATTTAGTGGATTCCTCCTGGAGAAGGAGAAGAGTGGAGTAGAGGAATTACCCCATCCTCGAACCAATATAAACTTTGTCCCATCTAATTTTTGCACTTAATTTCTGCATATTTTTTACCTGCTATACTTGCTATCCAATTGATAATAACCAACCAAAAATGTAAGTGTTGACAAACAAACTTTAAAAAGGGTGTAAAACATCCGTTGTAAAAATCAAGAAAACTAATTTTCTAAAGGTTAAACTTTGTTCAGATGAGTTGTTCTATCAACAGCTCTCTCGGAGTGTATTGAGTGGTTAACTCTCCTGCTGAAGCTTAACACATGTGTCTTTCAAAAGACTTTGTTGTTTTTTTGTAAAACTTTGATTTTGTGAGAATCGAAAATTTGGTAAAGTCTATTCAGCCCCCCCTTCTAGACTTTACTCATACCCTTTGGGACATACAAGCGGTATCAAAGCAAATGGTTCAAAGATCCTTCCGCACTGGTTACTGAACTAGATCTCATGTCTTTTCAAAACATCAACACTTGAGTTTTCAAAAGTTTTTTAGTTATTATCATTGAAGCAAATGTTTAACATCGAGAAATTTGATGACTGAAAAATTTACAGGCATGCACATCTCTCTGCACTTCATGATGAAATGTGGTTTGTCATTGAAGATGGAGCCGTTAGAATCACTAAAGTGAATTACAGCTGTGAGAGCAGCTTGAGATAATGTTGACAGAGTTGCTGAGGTCGACAAACCAATGAGCGAATGGACGAACGAGGATAGAAGGAGATACAATCTCGATAATGTGGCCAAGGATATTTTATATAAAATTTTACATAAAGCCATCTTTAATAATGTTTAATCTTGCAGGACTGCCAAAGAAATCTGGGAAAAACTGACTCTTATCTGGGAAGGCTCAGAGCAGATAAAAATAGAGACCAAGCTTATAATTGTTGTCCAAAATTTCGAGATTGCAAGATGATGACTAGAGAGTCATTGGACCAATTGAATGCAAGGTTCATAGAAATCACTAGTGAATTTCTACCTTGGGCAAGGAATATACATAGAAGAAAATGTGTATAAAGATTCTGAGAGCACTCCCAACTAAGTGGGAAATGAAAGTGATGGCTCTAAGACATTCCATGGATTTGACTAAGATTTCAAACCATGAGCTATTCTCTGATTTAACAAACTATGAATTTGAGCTCAACATAAAGGAGCAGGATGAGATAGCTGCACCAAAGACAGGTGCACTGGTAGCTAGAGAATTCAAATGAACTGATTCCAAGGACATCATTGAAAAAGAGCAAATTGCATTGATGGTCAAGAGGTTAAACAAATTTTCCAACAAGAATTCAAGAGGATCAAAGAAAAATCCTCTAGAAGGCACTCAACTCCTTCGAAAGGAAAAGAGGACAGAACCCCCTAAAGAGCTGAGAAGAAATCTGAAGATCTATGCTGGAACAAGTCACTTTGAAGTTCACTGTCCTTATCCACCAGTCAACAAATACAGAAATGATGAGGAGAAGAAAGTCTTCAGATAAAGAAGACAAGAAAGAAAGAAAGCAATAATGACTGCAGAATCTTAGACAACTAAGTGCAAAGAGACAGTTGAGTCACACAGCACGAAGCTTACTACTCATCTAATATAGAAGAAGAGGCTTTGATTTGTTTGATAGCCAAAGAATAAGAAGATGAGGTAAACTCTAACTCATCTGATTCAAATTCTGATGATAGTGATCATGACATACACACATCATGTAATGCCCTGAACTCGGTTAGGAAAATCACTGTGGAACACTTGAGTATTTATAAATAGTTTGTGAAAGCATTAGTAAAATAATTTAATTACTAAAAAGTGGGCTAAAAAAATTCTTAAACAAACTTAAGAGTAGCAAAATTGATAATGGTTTGATAAGAGTTATGCATCATTAAATTCATATTACATCAACTATAAGAAATTGTTTACTCAAAAACACAAGTAATTTTGAAGAGTGGAAAATTTAAAATGACGCCTGCTTCCAAACTCCTACGCCTTGGCTCCGTGTTCATACTCATTATCGAAATGTAAAAACATTTGAAGGCGTGAGTTGTGAAACTCGATGGGAAAGGTAAGCAATTACATTATATTGATGAGTCAACTATATTGCAATGAAATTTATTTTCGACACCGAGAGTATCCCCACCCATTGGCGACTTGCATAGTCCATCGGTTCTTCCTAACACCGAGGGGTATCCCCTACCCGTTGGCAACTTACATAGCCCATCGACAAATTTAGCATTTATAGAGAGTTCACAAATATAGTATTAACATGATGACATGCTTACAAAATCGAAGTTTACCCACCTTTGACGTTTAATAGAATGTTAGTGATGCAATTGCTTGTATGAGACCGTGTCCAATTGCGCTGCACCTAACACAGTTCTATTCTTCAACTTAATGACATAGGACAAATATATGAACATTAAGTAACTTAGTCTATTAGGCTAAGTAGAGTCTAATATCTTCCTTAAAGTCAAGTATCCTATAATCAGGTGTTCGATGCCCTTTTAAAGAGCTTTAAAAATGACAGTTGACCAGAGTCAAAGTCAAAGTCAACAAAAAAGTAAAAGTTAAGGTCAAAGTTAAAGTATGACTACTTAAATTCAATTACTCATTAATTAATTATTTATAAATAATTAATCGACTAACGACTCGTTTTAAATAAAATTACCTATTGATCGAACCCATAATTAATAAAATTATAAATAGTTAAACTCTCGACTTATTTAAAAATAACACTTTATCTCGTAAAAATCTCATAAATAACCTAACACTAACCATCAACCTTTCAAATAATCTTCCATTGTTTTGCATGAAAAGTAAATGTACTTTTACTTCACTTTTACGTCAAATCGGTCGCTTTTTTCTTGCACACCTATTTTTACACTCAACCACCTACCCTCCAACCTACCTACTCATATGTACTCACCATGGCAGCCCTCCTACACCACCGCTACTGCCACCACCGTCCACCCTCAGCCGGTGGTGCCGCCGCCTCCTTCGATGGCCGGCGATCGGCCCCGGTGGGGCGTATTTTGCTGTTTTTCACCTTCGATTCGATTTTTCCGATTCTCTAACAATAAGCACTAAATTTTCATCACTTTTAAACAAAAAACTAACTTTTTAAAAACTGATTTGTTCATCAAAAATCATCAACAAAGTTCTAAGCTTTTATATTCAAAAATGGTGAATCAAAAAGATCAAAAATTACTAACTTTTCAAGTTCATCTACCACCTTAAAATTTTCACCAACAATAACTTAAACACCTCCTAAATAACATCTTAAACCATTAATATCATGCTTAAAATATCATAAATTAAATAAAGCTCAAAATTAACAATAAAGTCTAGAATCATCATATTAAATCCTTAAACTACACTAAATTATGCTCAAATTAAACAAAACATCAAACCTAAAAATTCTCTACCTTGGTCGTCCATTTAATGCTTAATAAGGGGGTATGTTTCATATCTTAAACAAGATTAAAACATATAATCATGCTCCTACTAGTTAGATATAACACATTCTATAAACAAGAAGTGAAACAAAAATTATTTATACCAAAAACTCATAGGGCCGAAAACTATAGCTCAAAAATGAGGGTCTTAAACTTCATTTTTTCATCATCAAAGTCCATTTCAATGGTTGGTAATAGCATAGGATCATCCTCTTAAAAAGATTTAAAGAAAAGACAAGAATTTAAAGACAAAGATGAAGAAATATTACCTCTTAGAAGCTTTCTTGAAAATGGAGTATTTTGGCTAAGTATGGGAGTGTGAGGGAGAGGTGAGGATTTTGGGGGATTTTATAAAATGCAAGAGTGTTTGGGGGGTGTAAAATGCACTTTTACTCTTTCAAAATGTCTTGCAAAAGCTAGCTTTTAAAAATCCTCAAATAAGCTTTTATAATTTTAAAAGTTCCAAAAGATAATTAAAGCTCATTTTTCATAAATAATATGGTCACTAATAATAATGAAATCTGAGGTGGAAATTTAGTCTCTCATTCTCAAAATATAAATAAGCAATTTAGTGAAAATCTCCGAAAATTCAGTTAATCGGTCTAAAAATCTCGATCCTAATATTTATGCCGAAAACTCTATTATAACATCCACAATATGTCATTGTGATGTCCATTCATATCCATTATCGTAGTTAGGGAACAAATCGGTTTCCAGATGCTCTAAAATATAAAATGCATAAAGCGAGTAAATCTCAATTTAAATGTAAATTAGATATTTGATGCGACATTATTCATGAATATTAAATTAAAAAGCTTGAGTAATTAAAAGGGGTTGGGTCGTCACAACCTCCCATACTAAAAAAGTTTGTCCTCGAAATTCGACTTACTTAGTTAGGAATGTTTGGATAATTAACTAGGATTTCTTCCTGTATCTCCCAAGTAGCCTCATCCCTTCCATGTCGGCTCCACTATACTACTACTAGGGGTACTTCTCGATTTCTCAACTTATGTACTTTTCTTCCCCAAATTAGCGACAGGGCTCTTCTCATAATCAAAATTATTGCTGACATCAAGTTCCTCATGGTTAATGATGTGGCTTGTGTCGGCAATGTACTTCCTAAGCATAGATATGTGAAACACGTTATGAATTATTGCAAGTTTTGGAGGTAGTACCAAACGGTATACAATATCTCCAATCATGTCCAAAATTTCGAATGGTCCAATGAACCATGGTCGCAATTTTCCTTTCTTTCCAAAATGAACAACTCCTTTCAGAGGTGCAACCTTAAGAAATACCTTGTTCTTCACTTCAAATTGTAGGTCCTTCCTTCTTCTGCCCGCATAAATTTTATGTCGGTCTTGTGCAGCCTTAATTCTTTCTCAAATTCTTAGCAATCACTCCAACTGTTCTCTCAATAATCTCCAGTCCAAAATCTTGAGTTCACCAACTTCATCCCAATGAGATGGTGATCTGCATTTTCTTCCATACAATGGTTCGTATGGTGCCATCTTGTTCGTAGCGTGGTAAATGTTATTGTAAGCGAATTCCAAAAGAGGTAGATAAGTCTCCCAACTTCCATCAAGATGCAACACAATTGTTCTGAGCATGTCTTCCAATGTATGAATTGTTCTTTCTAATTGACCGTCCATCTGCAGATGATATGTGGTGCTGAACTTAAGCTTCGTCTCATTGTTGCATGCAGACTTTCCCAAAATTTTGATGTAAAACGAGGATCACGATCTGATCCAATGGATACTGGCACTCAATGAAGGCTAACAATCTTCTCAAGGTAAAGCTGAGCAAGATGATACTGACACACATCCCAATCCTAGTTTTGACGCATCTTTAGAAATAACAAATCCTTCGGTTCCCTATGGAATAATCAGAATAAGAGGTGTCACTAATCTCTGCTTAAGCTCTCGAAAATTGTTGTCACACTGGTCGGTCCACTCAAATTTCTCACTCTTCTTGGTCAAGTGCATCGGTGGCTTGGCAATTTTCTAGAAATCCTAAATAAATCTTACAGAATATCCAAATAACCCTAGAAAACTTCGCACTTCTCCTGCGTTAGTTGGTGCTTTCCAATCCAATATTGCCTCCACTTTAGACGGGTCTACTTCAATTCCATCGATCATGACAATATGTCCTTAAAACACAACTCTATCTAGCCAAAATTCGCAATTGCTAAATTTGGCATAAAGTTTCTCGTGCCGCAACATTTCTACCACAATGGGGAGGTGTTCATCATGTTGTTTCTTGTCTTGCAAATAGACCAAAATATCATCTATGAAGACAATAACAAAATTATCAAGATAAGGATGAAACACCATGTTCATCAAATCCATAAACGCTGTTGGTGCATTTGATAATCCAAAAGGCATAACGGCAAACTCAAAGTGACCGTATCTCGTCCTGAATGTTTTATTAGGGATATCACAATCCTTGATCTTTAATTGGTGGTATCCTGATCCCAATCAATCTTGGAGAACATACTAGCTCCCTTTAATTGGTCGAACCAATCTTCTAACCTAGGAAAGGGATATTTGTTCTTGATAGTCAACCAGTTCAAATCTCGATAGTCAATGGACTATCTAAGAGATCCATCCTTCTTTTTCACAAATAGTACTAGCGCTCCCCAAGGTGAGACACTATGTCGGATAAATCTCTTGTCCAACAACTCTTGGATTTGTACTTTCAGTTGTTGTAATTCCTTAGGTGCCATCATGTATGGTGCTTGAGATACAGGTGTCGAACCTGGCACTAAATCTATGGTGAATTTCACTTGACGATCTGGGGGAATTCCATGTAAATCATCTGGAAATACGATTAAAAATTCTTTGACCACTGATTCATCGGATGCCATCCTTTCCACTGTCTCCTTCCCCATCATGTTCACCAAAAATCTTTGGCACTCTTTGTTTCGAAGCATTCTGACAGCTTTTATTGTCGACACTATCTTTAATCTAGTGTTGGTCTTTTCTCCATAAAAGACAAATCGGTTTCCATTTGATCCTTCAAACTCAATTTTCCTTTCAAAACATTTAATGGTGGCTCGGTTCTTACATAACTAACCTATACCCAATATAACAAAAAAATCTCTCATCTCTAGTATATAAATATCAGCTTTCATTTGTTGACCAATAATAGTAAGTTCCACTCATCTCACAGTTTTCTTAGACTTAATGGTTTCTCGTGGGGATACTTACTTCTAGTTTTTCATTGTTATTGCAACACTTTAACCTAAGTTTTCACCTAAAGTTCTTGGACATAAATGAATGTGAAGTGCTGGTATCAAATAATACATATGTAGGAATATGAAATACATGTAGCATATTTGTCATAGTCTCGTTTTTCTCCGATGCCTCATCAATAGTCATGGAGAAGGCACGAGCCTTCCCTTTTCTATCTTGGGGACGTCCAAGGACTTGTCGGGGGCCTCCTACCCTCATTCCTTGTTGGGCCTGAATGCTTGGATTTGGGCAATTCTCGATCCTATGTCCTGGTTTGTGGCATCTAAAGCATATCACTTTTCCCAGCTAGACACTCTCCGTGGTGATACCTCTAGCAAGTAGGGAACTATGGTGTATTCCCACGAGCTGGGACTAGGTTCCCTTCCAGTTTGACCCTCTTGTTCAGTGGAACGAATTTCCCTTTCTGTGAAGGAAACCATTTCATTTTTCCCGCGGGATCGAGTGGTTTGGGGGTCTGATCCAAATTCAGACTATTCATATGATTTGGGACCTTTTGATCACCTCTCTATAAGTGGGCAACCTCAAACCGAGGAAATGCTCCCAATTCCGGGCCTCAATCCTCTTGATGGGGTCGTCACACATCATCACCCATTGATCTTTATGATTCATTAGGTAAAATGATGAAAGATTTTGAGCACATTAAATCCTCTCACACACTCTTAAATGAGAAAATAGTCAACTCAAAAGCCAAACTCACAGCTGACTGAAGAGTTGAGTTCTCTAAGTCACATAGTTGATGAGAATAAAGGGTTGAAAGCTGAGATAGCAAAGGTTAATACAAACCTTGCTGAGAAAGAAAAGTGGGAATATGAACTCAAAAATGTGATTGCATCACTCAACAAATCAACTAAAATATTAGATGAATTGATGATGATTCAAAAGGAAATTGGAGATAAAGCATGCTTAGTATTCAATTCCATTGTAAATGTTCCAACTCCAAGAGTGATTTTATAAAAAGGATCATCAAGCAATGGTGGAGTCCAAAAATCTAAAACACCATATGTTGCACCCACATATAATCACAAAAACACACATGATGGTCTTGGTTATAAAGACAAAGGAAAGAAGCCAGTTGAGTATGCTGATAGAACAGCTCAAACAAAATTCAGAAAGGTTCATCAGCAGACTCCAAATAGGAGATATTCTGTGAATTCCAAACAGAACTACCGAAAATCCCAGAAGTTTCAATATAAGAAATCATATATAGAAAATGGTACAAATTATCCAACTCAAGCTGATTGGAATCCACCAATGAAATATCAAATGAGTCCTAAGGAAAAAAGCCCAATTGGCATAAGTCCTCAAACTCATTATAGGTGATTCCCAATGCAGAGAAATCGGCACACATATGCACCCAAACACAATGCATACCATGCACAACAGTTTCCATATTTCCATAAAAAAGCAAACACACAAATGCATACACGGACACATACGACAAAAAAAACATTGTATGTACCAAAAGCAACAAAATAATTTACTAAAATTCACTATGATTATGGAACCGATAGGTGGAAACCCCTTAGAGTCAGATCATTTGGATATAGGTTGGTTGGAACACCTTATAGTGCTAACCCCACAGACCCAAATAGATATAGGTACCTAAAGTTTGATTTCCTTGATTGCAGGTTCAAGTAACATCGAGTGCCTAGGAACCTGGTACATAGATAGTGGTTGTTCCGGACATATGACATGGAAAAAAGGAGTTTATTTAATTTCAAGGAATCAAAAGGAGCCGAAGTCATATTCAGAGGAAATGAATCTCAAGGGAAAATTAAAGGCATTGGATCCATCAAGAAAAATGGATTAGAAATCATAAATATTTGCTTATATTGAATTTCAATTTGCTAAGTATCAATCAACACTGTGATAAGGAATACAATATTGGATTTAATATGGTGTTTGCCGAATGAAGGATGTTGAAACAGATGAAATTGTGCTATCAGGAATGAGAAAGAAGAATATGTACGTAGTGGATTGGGCTACTGCTACACCAAACACATGTTTATTAGCAAAGACCACAGCTGAATCAAGTTGATTGTGGTACAAGAAACCGAGTCATCTAAATTTCAAGACTATCAACAAGCATGCAAGAAGTCATTTAGTTGAAGGCTTGCCAAACTCAGTGTACAAGAAGGAAAGTATATGTGATGCATGTTAGAAAGGAAAGCAAGTCAAATCACCCTTCAAGGAAAAGTCAGGTCCTTCATCAACAAGGATTTTGCAGCTGTTGCATATGGCTCTATTTAGACCAGTGGAACCAGCTAGTATAAGTGGAACGAAATACACCCTTGTGGTGGTAGATGATTTTTCAGATACACATGGACCATTTTTATGTGTAAAAAGAATGAAACTTTGCAACAATTTCCTCAGCTGATGAAGAGAGTTCAAAATGAGAAGTGTCAATCCATTATCAAGATAAGGTTTGACAGAGGAACTGAGTTGGTCAATGGGATATAACTCAGTATTACATGGAAAATAGAAAATGCACAAAGACATCGCTTAAAAGACAACATGTTTCATGAATTTCATGGTATATTATACTATACATCTGTTTTATTATCAAGATGTCTTTGGTCACCCATTTCTTGCTTTATAACATCAATTTTAAGATAGGTTATTCCAACCGATGTCTTTGTCCACCATTTAATAGTTTATAACATCACTGTTAACATCATTTGTTTGAAATTTGATGTTATATTAATTATTATAAATTTAAAATAAAATTACTTTAATTATTAGCTATTTTAATTTATTACCTAATTCAAAAAAAACTAAAGTCGAATCCAGAAATCAAAAAGCAGTTTTAGCAACACTAACCTAGTTATAAGGTTAAGACGAAGAATACGAACAAATTGGACCGAAGGAGAGGATGGTAATTTCGAAAGGGCTCTCGATCTCACTCACATGGCGTCCGGCCACTTGAAATCTCTACTTGATTGCTTCGCCCATTAATTCAAGGAACACGGACCTCGGTAATTTGCAAACCCTAGCGATTTCAGCTCGTTCTTGATATTTTGGGACTTTTGAGTGGACCCCATTTGGGGGTGTGGTGCCATGTGAAAAAAAAAGTAAACCACACATATGGGTTAAAGTATAAAGGGTATAAGCATGTATGTCCATTCCTATAAAGTTGCATAGGCAACCCGTATGCATATGTGTGTTTTTCTGCTATATATACACATAGGAATGCAAGAAGCAGAGGTGTGGATGTGCACATCACATTGGCTCTCATTTTGTCATTCAATTTTGATCAGAATAATTAGTTCCATATAATATTTCCTTAAGGATCACCAATATTCTCCTAAGGGTTTAAGGTGTGGAGCAATTGTGGGTGCTCTAGTAGTATTCACATCGATCAGGGTGAAGCGCATTTTATACTGAAGTGCGTGTAGACGAGCTATCAAGATGAAGGGTCAACGAAGTGAATCGGTGATTTTTTCTGCTACCTACTTGAAAGGTATCATCGATTTCTAATTATGTGACTATTTGCAAATATATGTGGTTATTTGCTAACAGTGGTATCAGAGCCATTAGGGCTCATTCTCGCCTATTTCACATCCTCGAATCTGTGACTATTTTTTTAATATGCAATATTAGTATCAAATTGCAGATCTTGAAGAGAGGATTAATTTGATATATTGTGCATATTAATCCGATATAAAATGAAATAGTTATGACAATTCAAAATTTCTGTGAGATAAACAATTTTAGCCTCGGATTGTGTGTATATATATGTGAGATAAGAATGGTAATCTGATCCTATTCTTTGATGAATTAGTCACGGTCCAATTGGTTTTCAAATATAGACCTCGTTTTCCGTGCCACAATGTTAGCAATTCTTAAAAAGTGCTGAAACAACTTTATATTGAATTGAGTAAGGCCTTTT
The DNA here is from genome assembly GCA_016081115.2 of Rehmannia glutinosa. Classification (NCBI taxonomy): domain Eukaryota; kingdom Viridiplantae; phylum Streptophyta; class Magnoliopsida; order Lamiales; family Orobanchaceae; genus Rehmannia; species Rehmannia glutinosa. Next base: position 37,935,912 of record CM071932.1, on the reverse strand, counting down.
TTTTTTTTTTTTTTAACCAGGTGGCTTAGCCCACCTGGCCACTACAAGCAATTGTGGGATGGAGGTCAGGGGTTCAAATTCCTGCTCCATTAAATTGTTTGTGGGGTGGAGGTCAGGGGTTCATATCCCTTCTCCATCAAATTGCTCCCCGGGGCATATGCGAGCTGGTGAAGATTTAGTGGGAACTCATACTGAATAGCATCCGTGTGGGTTCGATTCGGGGAGAGATCGTTATTAGTAGATTGGGGGGTCGAACATAATTGTTCTCTATACCGGAGGATCCGGTTGTACGTCGCCAGACCCGCCGTAACATTGGCCGCCATGCGTGCACATCCGCGTTTACCTTGGCGGCAGCAATGAGGAGCGAGTCGTTGTCCTCAGGCATAGTCAGGCGTAAGCCTGAAAGCTGAGTTATCAAAAAAAAAAAAAAGAGTAAGGCTTTTTTTTTTTAAGGAAAACCAATCTGACCTTGCCTTTATGTTAATGGGCTATAAAGAGAATTGTATTCTATGTCCCATAGAATTCTAACGGACAACCATATTGCACCTTGACTTTCGTGTTTATAAATGAGGCTGAATAAAACAATCCCCATCCCACCTAAAATTCTAGGAATTCGTTGAGAGTTAGAATAGATTCATAGACCGGGTCGACTGATCCGTTTTAAATTTAAAAAATTTGTATAGGGTCTTTTCCTATTCCTTCTATGTCGCAGGGTTAAAACCAAAAAATATTTGTTTTTTTCTTGATGTTTTCTGACGTTTTCGATAAAACCTTCTCGGAAAAGTATTTTAGCAATATTTTCGGTAATATTAGTAGATGCTATGCGAACAGTTATTATTTGAGTAGTTTTAGAATAATACCTTGTAGGTATTAAACCTTCTGATATACAATTTATATCAAAGACTAATCTAATAAAGCTTCGTTGTTAAAACGTAATTCATTATTAACAATAATTGTAACTGGGGAATAATACTAAGATAGAAAATCTATTAAATTCTCAAAAGAATATAAGTAAACAAAATGAAGCTTCGACTTCAAAATCAACTCTTATGTTGATACCTCCTCCTACTCTTAAAAAAGAAGAGTACAATCTGATTCCTAAAAAGGATACAGATTTTATGAATGAATTGATAAATAGACTTCAGAAATTAAAAATTTCAGAAGACAAGTCTAAAGAGACTATTTCTATGGTGAATAAAGAAGAATCCTCCTCAAGAAAATACAGAGAAATATTCTGATTCATCAATACAGGTAAATAAAATTTATAAAACCACTAAGGTAAAACCTTACTATACTAGACCTACTCCGTTTGATCTTCAAATTGAAGAAAAACAGGATAATGCTCAATTTAATGGTGATACCATAATTGAGTGGAATATAGATGGTAAATCTGAATATCAGATTAAAACCACTACAAAACATATGCTAATATTTGCATCTGCCTCTAAGATTAAAGGCACATCGACAAAACAATTACCAAAGCCCTTGTTACCTAAGTTTCTTCGTCAATTACAAGGTTGGTGGGATTTTTATCTCACCGATTCACTAGACAAAAATATTAAATGCTACAATCCTTGAAATCGGGAATCGATGCAAAAATACATTAATATATACAAAGTGTTATCACACTTTATAGGAGCTAATGATTTACAGCTCGATCGGACACATGAATAATTAATGAATTTGAAGTGTCCAACTCTATCTCATTTTAGATGGTACAAAGATGTATATTTATCTAAAATACTTACTCGCATCGATTGTAAGGAAGATTTTTGGGAAGAAATTTTTTTTCTGGACTTCCAGGACTCTTTGCAGAAAGAGTTCGAAATAAAGCTAAAAGCCAAAGGTATTAATGGTAATATACAATGGGATCAATTATCCTATGGCGATCTATCAGCAGAAATAATTGCTGAAGGTATAAATTTATGTAATGACATCAAATTAAAACATCAATTAGATATTCAAAAAATAGAAAATCGCCAAATGATTGGTGATTTTTGTGAACAAATTGGTTTCCAGCCAATACAATATCCTAAAAGGGATAAATCTAAAAAGAAAAAATTCTTTAAAAAAGAAAATTATAAAAAGAAAAGAAAATCATTTTTTAAACAAAATAATTCAAATAAACAAAATAATTATTATTCTAAAAATAAACCTCAAAAGGGAAAAGGAAAAGGAAAATCCAGTAATTCGACAGAAAAGCTTGTCTGTTGGAAATGTGGTCGAATCGGCCATAAAGCTAATAAATGTTATGTTAAGAAGAAAATTCAAACATTAAACATAGCAGATGATTTAAAGAAATCATTACTAGATATTCTTCTTAATACAGAAGAAGAACAAAATTCTCAAAAGGATTTATATGTTTCAGTAATTAATGAAAATGATTCTGAAAACATAGAATCTAATGAATCTGATGAATTTTCATCATCTTCACCAAATAATGTGATGACAATTGTGAATGCGAAAAATGTTTTGCAAATTTCCTAGGATTACAAATCAATGTAATCTCTAAAGAAGAAAATTTGATTTTAAGTCTAATAGATCAAATTACAAATCCTGCTAAAAACAGGAAGCTATTGAACATTATTTATCTGTTCAGGAATCAAATTCTAAACAGAATACTAGATCAGATACTAATACTAGTAATACTAGATTAGTGCAAAAATTACAAGAAGAATGAGAATTTTACTCCGACAATAAAATAATAGAAAAGGCTAAAGTAAAAATCAGAGAGCCTACAATTCCTGAGCTAAAAGCTGAAATTAATGAAATTAAAGATGAATTGTCTATTCTAAAAAGAAAAATGGAATCTATAGAAAATATACCTTCTACTTCTAAAACGAAGTATGATTCATCAGATGATGAAGTTAATGATGAAGAAGAAAATAATCCTTATCAGGATTTAGAATTAGTTAATCATATTACTTCTGAATTACAAGAAGATTTAGTTTGGGTCAATAAAATTGATAAACAATTATTTCAAAAATGGTATACAAAAGTTACAATTATTGTTAATAATGAATTCTGTTTAACAAATGTGCTTTATTAGATTCAAATCTTGATATAAATTGTATATCGGAAGGTTTAATACTTACAAGGTATTATTCTAAAACTACTCAAATAATAATCACTTTGCTAATAAGCAACCTCTGATAGTTAATTATAAATTATCGATGCGGCAATCTCAGTAATAATGGTATTTGTTTACCAACAACCTTTATTTGGTTAAAAATTTATCTACATCCGTAATATTAGGAACTCCTTTTTCCAAACAATATTTCCTATACAAAAATTGATGATAATCGGCATTTTTACCAGGGTGGGGAATATGACCTCCATTTTCCATTTTCAATGCCACCAAAACTCATTTCATAAATACACTTTTGAATATTATTCAAAAGAAAGAAAAGTTTTTATATCATCTCAAAGACGAAATTTCTTTTAAAACTTTACAACAAACTCTTGAATCTAAAAAGATACAAGAAAAAATAAATAAAATTAAAGATACCATATTTAAAGAAATATGTGAAGAGTTAGAATAGATTCATAGACCGGGTCGACTGATCCGTTTTAAATTTAAAAAATTTGTATAGGGTCTTTTCCTATTCCTTCTATGTCGCAGGGTTAAAACCAAAAAATATTTGTTTTTTTCTTGATGTTTTCTGACGTTTTCGATAAAACCTTCTCGGAAAAGTATTTTAGCAATATTTTCGGTAATATTAGTAGATGCTATGCGAACAGTTATTATTTGAGTAGTTTTAGAATAATACCTTGTAGGTATTAAACCTTCTGATATACAATTTATATCAGCACCTGAATCTAATAAAGCTTCTGTTGTTAAACAGAATTCATTATTAACAATAATTGTAACTGGGGAATAATACTAAGATAGAAAATCTATTAAATTCTCAAAAGAATATAAGTAAACAAAATGAAACTTCGACTTCAAAATCAACTCTTATGTTGATACCTCCTCCTACTCTTAAAAAAGAAGAGTACAATCTGATTCCTAAAAAGGATACAGATTTTATGAATGAATTGATAGATAGACTTCAGAAATTAAAAATTTCAGAAGACAAGTCTAAAGAGACTATTTCTATGGTGAATAAAGAAGAATCCTCTGAAGAAAATACAGAGAAATATTCTGATTCATCAATACAGGTAAATAAAATTTATAAAACCACTAAGGTAAAACCTTACTATACTAGACCTACTCCGTTTGATCTTCAAATTGAAGAAAAACAGGATAATGCTCAATTTAATGGTGATACTATAATTGAGTGGAATATAGATGGTAAATCTGAATATCAGATTAAAACCACTACAAAACATATGCTAATATTTGCATCTGCCTCTAAGATTAAAGGCAATACTGACAAAACAATTGCCAAAGCCCTTGTTACCGGGTTTACTGGTCAATTACAAGGTTGGTGGGATTTTTATCTCACTGATTCAGCTAGACAAAAAATATTAAATGCTACAATCCTTGAAACTGGGGAATCTGATGCAGTAAATACATTAATATATACAGTGTTATCACACTTTATAGGAGCTAATGATTTACAGCTCGATCGGACACATGAATAATTAATGAATTTGAAGTGTCCAACTCTATCTCATTTTAGATGGTACAAAGATGTATATTTATCTAAAATACTTACTCGTACTGATTGTAAGGAAGATTTTTGGGAAGAAATTTTTTTTCTGGACTTCCAGGACTCTTTGCAGAAAGAGTTCGAAATAGGCTAAAAGCCAAAGGTATTAATGGTAATATACAATGGGATCAATTATCCTATGGCGATCTATCAGCAGAAATAATTGCTGAAGGTATAAATTTATGTAATGACATCAAATTAAAACATCAATTAGATATTCAAAAAATAGAAAATCGCCAAATGATTGGTGATTTTTGTGAACAAATTGGTTTCCAGCCAATACAATATCCTAAAAGGGATAAATCTAAAAAGAAAAAATTCTTTAAAAAAGAAAATTATAAAAAGAAAAGAAAATCATTTTTTAAACAAAATAATTCAAATAAACAAAATAATTATTATTCTAAAAATAAACCTCAAAAGGGAAAAGGAAAAGGAAAATCCAGTAATTCGACAGAAAAGCCTGTCTGTTGGAAATGTGGTCGAATCGGCCATAAAGCTAATAAATGTTATGTTAAGAAGAAAATTCAAACATTAAACATAGCGATGATTTAAAGAAATCATTACTAGATATTCTTCTTAATACAGAAGAAGAACAAAATTCTCAAAAGGATTTATATGTTTCAGTAATTAATGAAAATGATTCTGAAAACATAGAATCTAATGAATCTGATGAATTTTCATCATCTTCACCAAATAATTGTGATGACAATTGTGAATGCGAAAAATGTTTTGCAAATTTCCTAGGATTACAAATCAATGTAATCTCTAAAGAAGAAAATTTGATTTTAAGTCTAATAGATCAAATTACAAATCCTCGCTAAAAACAGAAGCTATTGAACATTATTTATCCTTTCAGAATCAAATTCTAAAACAGAATACTAGATCGTATACTAATACTAGTAATACTAGATTAGTGCAAAAATTACAAGAAGAATGAGAATTTTACTCCGACAATAAAATAATAGAAAAGGCTAAAGTAAAAATCGGAGAGTCTACAATTCCCGAGCTAAAAGTCAAATTAATGAAATTAAAGATGAATTGTCTATTCTAAAAAGAAAAATGGAATCTATAGAAAATATACCTTCTACTTCTAAAACGAAGTATGATTCATCGATGATGAAGTTAATGATGAAGAAGAAAATAATCCTTATCGTGATTTAGAATTAGTTAATCATATTATACAATTACAAGAAGATTTAGTTTGGGTCAATAAAATTGATAAACAATTATTTCAAAAATGGTATACAAAAGTTACAATTATTGTTAATAATGAATTCTCGTTTAACAAATGAAGCTTTTATTAGATTAGTCTTTGATATAAATAAATTGTATATCGGTTTAATACCTACAAGGTATTATTCTAAAACTACTCAAATAATAATCTGCGCTAATAAGCAACCTCGATAGTTAATTATAAATTATCGATGCGAATCATCGTAATAATGGTATTTGTTTACCAACAACCTTTATTTGGTTAAAAATTTATCTACATCCGTAATATTAGGAACTCCTTTTTCCAAACAATATTTCCTATACAAAAATTGATGATAATCGGCATTTTTACCGGGTGGGGAATATGACCTCCATTTTCCATTTTCAATGCCACCAAAAACTCATTTCATAAATACACTTTTGAATATTATTCAAAAAAAAAAAGTTTTTATATCATCTCAAAGACGAAATTTCTTTTAAAACTTTACAACAAACTCTTGAATCTAAAAAGATACAAGAAAAAATAAATAAAATTAAAGATACCATATTTAAAGAAATATGTGCTGATACTCCCAATGCATTTTGGGATAGAAAACAACATATGGTAAGTTTACCATATGAACCAGATTTTAATGAAAAATCTATTCCTACCAAAGCAAGACCTATTGCAATTAATCAAAGATATATGGATCTTTGTAAAAAAGAAATTCAAGAATTACTTGAAAAAGGTCTAATTAGACCAAGTTCTAGTCCTTGAGTTGTCCAAAGATTTTATGTTGAAAATAATGCTGAAATTGAAAGAGGAATTCCAAGACTAGTTATTAATTACAAACCACTTAATAAAGTGTTAAGATGGATAAGATATCCGATACCTAATAAAAGAGATTTGCTTAATAAGCTATGTGAAGCAAAAATCTTTTCAAAATTTGATATGAAATCTGGATTTTGGCAAATTCAGATAAAAGAAGAAGATAGGTATAAAACTGCCTTTACAGTCCCATTTGGACACTACGAATGGAATATTATGCCATTTGGACTTAAAAATGCTCCATCTAAATTTCAACATATTAGGAATGATATTTTTAATCCTTATATGGATTTTACAATTGTTTATATTGATGATGTTCTATTATTTTCAAAAAATTTAGAAAAACATTTTAAACATATTAATATATTTATAAATGTTGTTAAAAAAGCAGGATTTGTAGTATCTGCTAGAAAAGTATTACTATGTCAAACAAAAATAAAATTTTTGGGACATAACATAGAAAATGGATTAATACATCCTATAGAAAGAGCAATAAAATTTGCAAATAAATTTCCTGATGAAATTACTGATAAAAATCAGTTACAAAGATTTTTAGGAAGTCTTAATTATGTTAAAGATTTTTATAAAGATCTATCTTTTGATTGTAAACTTTTATTTCAAAGGCTTAAAAACAATCCATCAAAATGGACTATAAGTCATACAGATGCTGTAAAACGCATTAAAGAAAGAGTAAAAACTCTTCCATGTGTCTCTCTTGCTAATCTGCAACTATTAAAAATAGTTGAAACAAATGCCTCTGAAATTGGTTACGGAGGAATATTAAAACAAAAGGAACAAGATTCTAAAGAGACTCTTGTTAGATATACATCTGATTTATGGAATCAAACTCAGAAAAATTATTCCACAATTAAAAAGGAAATATTATCAATAGTTCTTTGCATCACTAAATTTGAAAGTGATTTATTAAATAAGAAATTCTTATTAAGAATTGATTGCAAATCTGCAAAATATGTTTTAACTAAAGATGTTAAAAATATGGCATCTAAACAAATATTTGCTAGATGGCAGGCAATCCTGTCTTGTTCCGATTTTGACATTGAACATATTTCTGGAAAATTTAATTCTTTACCATATTTTCTAACACGAGAATTCTTGCAGGGAAAATCTTTGGAATAGCATCCATCGGAGGAATCAACCTCCAAAAAGTCAACAAAACAAGATGAATAAAAATTCATTAGGAGCTTCAGTTTCAGGTGCTAAAAGCACTAAAGAAAATAAGACTACAGAAGAATCTTCTCAAATGAAGAATTTTGATCCTACAAAGGAATTTGAAAACGACGAAACTGCTTATGATATTCAAGTATATCAAAATGTTGTTTTCTCAAACAGTCCTAAAAAAATAGAGGAGTTAAAATATCCTTATGTGATATCAAGCTATTTAAAATATTGTCCTGTAGAAGAAAGTTTACAAAATCTTTCTCCATGTCATGTTTTGCTCAATCTTATTTACTAAAAGATCTTCCTCCTTTATTCGGGAAGAAAACTCGAGAATATTTCGAGGCTATTCTTACTGAAACAGGTTCTGTGGAAATAGCCCACATGAACAGAGGTACTCATGAGTACAGTTTTTCGAAAATGATTATTAAAAATATAATTCCACCTACAAGTTGGGGTTTACAATTACTTCAACCAAGGCAATTAAATACTTTCAAATCATTGCCAAATCTTTATAATTACGACGATTATATTCGTGCTTGGGAATTTACTCTTCTTTATGACAATCCCCAAAGGAAACATACATGGTGGATAAAATTTTCACTTGTTGAACCAACTCAACACATTCCAATCTGGTTTAAAACCTTTTTCTTTTCTTGGGCTGTATGTACATACATTTTGCCCAGAAATGTAAAACAAATTTTACTACTTTTTCAACAAACTAATGATCAGTCTGATTCTTCTACCTCATTATTGCAATTTGCAATACAGTATCAATTCTCGTGGATAATAAAATGGGAATATGCTCTTATAAAGAGAGATTTGATAAAAAATGACATTAAATTACATGTCACGTTTCTTGGACGAAATATTTTAATAAAATGGTGCGCTAAAGAAGATTTCTTTGGAGAAGGATCAGCTTATAACCTTAAAGGAATCAGATCTCTGAAACCTGCTCATGAAACAATGAGGAATATGAACCATCAAGTTCCAACACAATCTGCTCTTTTAAAAGAATTATTGCAACATATGGATAAAGATAGTGTTGCAAAATTATTCAAAGAAGTATTTGAACCGGTAACTACTAGAACAGATAAACCAAGTACTTCTGCATCTTCAAAAGATAAAAATATTGAAGACACCGAAATGAATGATGCTCAGAATCCTTATGAAGATGAAGATCTCATCTTAGAAATGATGAACAGAGAATATGAAGGATAAAATTGTCCAAATTGACAAATACGTCAGCCATGACATCAGCACCGACGTAAGCAGTGACGCAAGCAGTGACGAAATAATGACGTCAATATTTTATAGAAATTTTGGAATCCACATTTGAAATCCGGCGGAATGGTTATAAAAAGGCTCATAGCCTCTTCAATTTTTGCATCCAAGTTTTCAGCTCTCTCTCTCTTGTAAAAATTCTCAGTTGTAATAATTAGAAGTTTGAAGTTTGTAATAGTTCAAGATCTACTGTTCCGGTACATGTAAGTTTTAATAAAAGTTTGTTCTTATAATTCTGCGTGTTTAATTTATATTGTGTAAATATCTTATAAATTATAAAAATTTAATAATAATAATACTCTGATAATAATTTTGATATAGAAACTTATAAGCTTCTATAATTCCTTCTACACTATAAGACTTATAGTCTTATAATTATCTTAAATTAATAAATTTTGAGTTAAAATAGCTCACTTTTGACTTTCGTGTTTATAAATGAGGCTGAATAAAATTTCAACTCTGTTGACATTTGTTGTCAGCGAAAAAAAATGCTCGATAACTCGAGCTCGTTTTTTTAATAAATTGGATATTCGCTTAATACCAATATTTTTCTTGCTGCAATAGAATTGACAATTTTATTTTTTGTGCTTTATCATTTGATAATCGGATCATTATTAATTGCAATGTGTTTATGCAATCTTATGTGTGAATGGGTATTTGACATTTTTTGGATGCTCATGTTTATGTGGCCAGTTAGTTAATTATTGAGAGATAATTTTTTGGATATGGTGGTGATACGAAGTCCCAAAATATTTAATTCCTAGAATTCTGTAGTAGGTCCATAAAAGTTGTAATTTCAGTTATTATTTTTTTTTTTACCATGTATTAGAGGGGCCGCTTTTTGGCTATGTATTTTTGGGTATGTTTTGTTGATCACCACCGTAGGCCGAAAATTATCTCGACGTGAGCATCAAATGTCACCCAATTATTTATGCTATTTATATGCATGATTATAATGGACAATGTTTCTATTCGTGGATTATTTAATTTTTTATTATTGTCTTTAAATCGGTGGGAGATGATTATTAGCATTTGGTGGTGAATTTTCGATCTCGTTGATTTAAAGAAAATAATAAAATTTTATTTGAATGCGAATAGAAATCATTAAATTAGACTAGTACCTAACATATTGCGCATTATATACAGTGATGGATGCCCAAATACCTTTTTCTGACCTTTATAGCTCTGGCAAACTTGATGGCCAAAACTATGCCATGTGGCATCGACAAGTATCCAACAACTAAGGAGCTGTGGGAAGGCTTGAAGTTCACGTATGGTACTACCTCGGCAACGAGGTTGAGGGCTCTTACCCTTAAGTGTAACCAGTACGTACTTGACCCAAAACACACAATGAGTGATCATCTTGATGTGATGAAAGATATGATTCGTTAACTTCAAAATGTTGGAAGTGAACTCACTGACGAACAACAAGTTTTGGTTGTCCTAAGGTCGCTACCTAAGCATACTTGGGGACACTATAAGCTTGTGCTCACTCATAACGAGCAAATCCAAACTTTTGACAAATCGCCATCATCTTAGGCCCGAGGTTGACCATCGAGAGGCGGAGCGAGCACAAACAGCTGCCTTTGTCGCACACGCTGGTCAACGTAAGCCTATCAAAGGCAAACGTTGGAACAAGCATAAGGGTGCCGGACAGAGTAGTGGTAAGAACCAAAACTTGGGCCCACAGGGTGAAAAAGCCACGAAACGTCAATGTGGTAAAAGGGGCGGGAAGAAGAAAAATATTTGCTTTAATTATGGAAAGCCGAGTCACTTTGCTCGTGATTGCACTGAGCCAAAGAAGGTAAAACCCGCTCCTAGCTCTTTCAAATCTTTTGTTTGTTCACATATTTTTGTTGCTAATTCTCGCCTTGGTTGGATTGTAGACTCCGGAGAAACCAAACATGTGACAAGAGACAGAGCAAGTTTTGTAGATTATCATCAAGTGCCGGCATGCAACCATTATATTGCTATGGGTAATGGCGCACATGAGGAGGTTGTTGGAGTTGGTTCATACAAGCTCAAGCTAAGCACTGGGCGCGAGCTACTCCTTAGTGATGTACTTTACGCACCCAACATTCGATGTAATTTACTTTCAGTTTCAGCACTTTTAAGACTTGGTTTTTCTTTCCTGTTTGATCAAGCTAAGTTATCCATTTTTCTTGGTAATGAACCGTATGGTGTGGGATTTATGAGTGATGGATTTTTCATGTTAGAATTATCCAGTGAATGTATTTCTTTTGTTTCTTCATCTGTTGATGCTATTTCTGATTCTGTTAAATGGCATGCGAGGTTGGGACACATTGGACAAGAAAGATTGACTAGGTTAGCTCGAGAAGGTCTTTTAGGCCACTCGCTAAAGTCAACCTTCCTATGTGTGAACCATGTCTGGCAGGAAAAGCCTGCCAGAAACCTTTTGGTAAAGCAAAGAGGTCTACTCATCCTCTTGAAATAGTCCACTAGGATATATGCGGGCCTATGAACGTGAGGGAACGATACGGTGCATCCTATTTTCTCACTTTCATTGATAATTATTCACGCTATGGGTCAGTATATCTCTTATCTCATCGGTCAGAAGCGCTTGTCTGCTTTAAGCGATTCTTGGCCGAGGTTGAGAACCAAAGAGAACGAAACCTCAAAGTTTTGCGTACTGATAGAGGGCGAGAATATTTGTCTGATCAGTTCAGACAATTATGTGAAGAAAAATGAATTATAAGACAATTGTCCATTCTATATACTCCGCAACAAAATGGGGTTGCAGAGAGAAGTAACATGACACTTCCGAAATGAACAGATCAATGATGGCGCAAGCTAATCTTCCAATATTTGTTTGGGGAGATGCGATTTTGACTGCTGCCTACATACTAAACAATGTGCCTTCAAAGTCAATTCCTACAACACCATATGAGTTGTGGCATGGTAGAAAGCCAAATTTAGAAAGCTTGCGCCCTTGGGGGTCAACTGGTTTTGTTCACAACACTTCTCATAAGCATGGGAACCTTGGTCCTAGAGCGATCAAACATGTCTTTATAAGATATTGTGATCACTCGAAAGGCTATGTGATGTATGGTGAACATCCTGATGGAGGAATGACTGAAATTGAATCCCGCGATGTTAACTTTCTCGAGGAGGAATTTCCAACAATCGGAGAAGTAACAGGGAATCTAGAACTGAATGAGTTACAAGATCCCAAGGACAATGCTATGCTTCCTGGCGAGGGTGAGACTTCAAAATCTCATCCTCGTATCGACGGGGACATTGATAGTGGTCCTAAAATCAATGCGAGTGACCCACTGATGGAAGACTCTCAAAATCCACTTATGCGTCGAAGCAATCGTGGAATATTACCCCGACGATGTTTTGAAATTAATTTCGATTATTATTTTTTTTTAGGACTCGATGTATTAGAGGGGCCATTTTTTTGGCTATGTATTTTTGGGTATGTTTTGTTGATCACCACCGTAGGCCAAAAATTATCTCGACGTGAGCATCAAATGTCACCCAATTATTTATGCGATTTATATGCATGATTATAATGGACAATGTTTCTATTCGTGGATTATTTAATTTTTTATTATTGTCTTTAAATCGGTGGGAGATTATTATTAGCCTTTGGTGATGAATTTTCGATCTCGTTGATTTAAAGAAAATAATAAAATTTTATTTGAATCCGAATTGATATCATTAAATTAGACAAGTACCTAACATATTGCGCATTATATACAGTGATGGATGCCCAAATAGCTTTTTCTGACCTTTGTAGCTCTGGCAAACTTGATGGCCAAAACTATGCCATGTGGCATCGAAAAATTCAATTTGTGTTGCACCATATGAAACACCTTGATCATCTCACCACCGTTATGGCTATGCCAACCGAAAAATGGACGAGAATGCCCAATATCATCGCGATTTGGACACGCATAATAAGTGGGTAGATCGGGATAGAAGTTCGCGCTATACTATGTTGAGCCGCATGCATGACCATCCGATCCGTGAGTTTGAAAAGTATCCAACAGCTAAGGAGCTGTGGGAAGGCTTGAAGTTCACGTATGCTACTACCTCGAACGAGGTTGAGGGCTCTTACCCTTAAGTGTAACCAAGATGTACTTGACCCAAAACACACAATGAGTCATCATCTTGATGTGATGAAGGATATGATTCGTTAACTTTAAAATGCCGAAGTGAACTCACTAACGAACAACAAGTTTTGGTTGTCCTAAGGTCGCTACCGAGCACTTGGGGACACTTTAAGCTTGTGCTCACTCATAACGAGCAAATCCAAACTTTTGATAGTTGTCGCCATCATCTTAGGCTTGAGGTTGACCATCGAGAGGCGGAGCGAGCACAAATCACGCGCCTTTGTCGCACACGCTTTGGTCAACGTAAGCCTATCAAAGGCAAATGTTGGAACAAGCATAAGGGTGCCGGACAGAGTAGTGGTAAGAACCAAAACTTGGGCCCATAGGGTGAAAAAGCCACGAAACGTCACTGTGGTAAAAGGGGCGGGAAGAAGAAAAATATTTGCTTTAATTGTGGAAATCCGGGTCACTTTGCTCGTGATTGCACTGAGCCAAAGAAGGTAAAACTCGCTCCTAGCTCTTTTAACTCTTTTGTTTGTTCACATATTTTTGTTGCAAATTCTCTCCATGGTTGGATTGTAGACTCCAGAGAAACCAAACATGTGACGAGACAGAGCAAGTTTTGTAGATTATCATCAAGTGCCGGCTTGCAGCCATTATATTGCTATGGGTAATGGCGCACATGAGGAGGTTGTTGGAGTTGGGTCATACTAGCTCAAGCTAAGCACTGGGCGCGAGCTACTCCTTAGTGATGTACTTTACGCACCCAGCATTCGATGTAATTTACTTTCAATTCAGCACTTTTAAGACTTGGTTTTTCTTTCCTGTTTGATCAAGCTAAGTTATCCATTTTTCTTGGTAATGAACTGTATGGTGTGGGATTTATGAGTGATGGATTTTTCATGTTAGAATTATCCAGTGAATGTATTTCTTTTGTTTCTTCATCTGTTGATGTTATTTCTGATTATGTTAAATGGCATGCGAGGTTGGGACACATTGGACAAGAAAGATTGACTAGGTTAGCTCGAGAAGGTCTTTTAGGCCAACTCGCTAAAGTCAACCTTCCTATGTGTGAACCATGTCCGGCAGGAAAAGCCTGCCGGAAACCTTTTGGTAAAGCAAAGAGGTCTACTCATCCTCTTAAAACAGTCCACTCGGATATATGCGGGCCTATGAACGTGAGGGAACATCACGGTGCATCCTATTTTCTCACTTTCATTGATGATTATTCACGCTATGGGTCATTATATCTCTTGTCTCATCGGTCAGAAGCGCTTGTCTGCTTTAAGCGATTCTTGGTCGAGGTTCAGAACCAAATAGAACGAAACCTCAAAGTTTTGCGTCCTGATAGAGGGCGAGAATATTTGTCCGATCGATTGACAATTATGTGAAGAAAAATGAATTATAAGACAATTGTCCATTCTATATACTCCGCAACAAAATGGGGTTGCGAGAGAGAAGTAACATGACACTTCTGGAAATGACCAGATCAATGATGGCGCAAGCTAATCTTCCAATATTTTTTTTGGGAGATGCGATTTTGACTGCTGCCTACATACTAAACCATGTGCCTTCAAAGTCAGTTCCTACAACACCATATGAGTTGTGGCATGGCAGAAAGCCAAATTTAGAAAGCTTGCGCCCTTGGGGTCACCGGTTTTGTTCACAACACTTCTCATAATCATGGGAAGCTTGGTTCTAGAGCGATCAAACATGTCTTTATAAGATATTGTGATCACTCGAAAGGCTATGTGATGTATGGTGAACATACTGATGGAGGAATGACTGAAATTGAATCCCGCGATGTTAACTTCCTCGAGGAGGAATTTCCAACAATCGAAGAAGTAACAGGGAATCTAGAACTGAATGAGTTACAAGATCCCAAGGACAATGCTATGCTTCCTGGCGAGGGTGAGACTTCAAAATCTCATCCTCGTATCAACGGGGACAATGATAGTGGTCCTAAAATCAGTGCGAGTGACCCACTGATGGAAGACTCTCAAAATCCACTTATGTGTCGAAGCAATCATGGAATATTACCCCGACGATGTTTTGAAATTAAGGGGGAATCTTTCATTTGTGCTTATATAGATATTGATGAGCCAGCCACCTATCAAGAGGCTATTACTTCTCCTAATGCTAAAGAGTGGATAATTGCTATGGAGGAAGAGATGAGCTCGATGGCTAAGAACCAAGTTTGAGAGCTAGTTGATCTTCCACCTGGACGCAAGTTCTTTTTCATATAATTTGATCTTGTTTCCCTAGAATATGTCGGTCTATTGAGGTATGGTTGATCTGAATATATAATTGCTATGTGGATTTTTATACGTGTTCAATGTGTTTGTATATCCTGAAATTAGGGTTTTAAACCCCCATTTTACATATGAAATATGCGATTTTAGTTGGTGTTTCCTGTTGTATATTAATGGGTATATTGCAATGCTCGGTTGTCTGCATCGACAAATTATGCTGGAGATAGGTTATTGAAAAGCCTTTGCCGTTTTGTTAAATTTTTTATTTCCTTTTGTTGTTACCTAATCATTCTCTTTAGCTTTCTTGAGCATCACGATTAATATCCTTTTTTTCTTGTAATATTTGGAGTCTTTTATGATGGTTTTATTTTTCTTCCTTCTACTGATTTCTGTGAAAAAACTGGGGGAACTGAGGCTATTTTTGTCCGAAATGTAGCAACGTAATTGAAGGGTGGGTGGGGAACTGATGGTGTTTTGTCCCTAATGAAGCAGCATAAACTAGAGATGTCATTTTTGCATCTTTTACTTTACACGTGTTCTTTCAAAGGCCATATATATTATATGTATATGTTAACTAATGTTAAGAGAATTCTGAAGTTTCATACTCAAGACACTCATTGATAGAAGTTGAATAGTTGGTACTTCTGCATGAGCTGTTTTTGACTGCACAAAGATTTTATTGTTCATTGTTTGGTTTATGGCATTAAAGTTTCGCTGTTTCGTTTGTTCACACTTTCACCTTTGATGCCAATTTTAACCCTTTGTGTAAAGCTTGTTTGCATTTTTCAACAATTATTTGGGACCGAAACATTGAAATCATGAACTAACATCCATTGTGCCAAAGCATCTGCCCTTTTTATCCTTCTTTCAATGAGGTGACTAAAGAGAACTATCATTTGGTAAAATTATATTTCATAGTATATTTTCTCTATAGAAAAGAGTTTTGCAGAGATGTATAACAACACTTAGAAGGTGATAAATGAGACTCATTGGATGGCTGAGTTAGTTGAATGATAAAATATACCATCATCTATGTATTCATATCTTGTGGATTCCACTTTATAGTCTTGGCTTTTGTCTCTTGCATATTGCATATTGGGGGAAGCATGGAAGAAATTGTACGGGATATTTATATTAAAAAAAAGAGGGGACTTTACTCATATGGATTTTGTGGTCTCACATATTTTTCGAGAAGGCAATCGGGTGACGGACATATTGAGCAAGAAGACAGAGTACGGTACATGGTGGGGCGTCCCGCCTGCGGAGCTCGTACATTATCTCACTGATGACTATGTTGGCCAATTCAACTATAGGTTTGTTACCTAATGTGTCCTGGCTTTAGGTTTCTTTTCCCATTTTTGGACGCTTTTTCATTCAGGGAGGTACTCTTTTTCCTGCCAAGGGTTTTCCCCACAAGGGTGAGTTTTACCTTGGGAGGTTTTAACGAGGCCCCAACCATTCATCCATTTGGTCGGCTTGTGACCAATTCGCACTACAACATAAATGACATTAAGTAACACAAAATTGTAGCACTTTTTACATAAAACACATCATGTAACACATTTTTGTAGCACTTTTAAATTATAATATTTATGTAACACTTTTGTAGCACTTTATAAATATGTAACACTTATTTGTAACAGTTTCAAATAAGCAATACTTTTTAAGTATCACTTTTTTTTTATTGTTTGTGTAACACAAATAGGAATCACTTTAATTAAATAACTCTCCAGGTAACACTATATTTAATTAATTGTAACACTTTTTTGGCTATATTTTGGTAACACAAAATTGCGTTGCTTTAATTAAATAATACAAATGATTTATTTAGTTAATCGATATCGCAAAATTAGGTAAGGACAAAAGCAATATTTTTTTTAATATTTATTTATTTTTAAATATTTTAATAATATTAATTTATAAATATTATTAAATGCCAATTTTCATAGATTCTTACCCTTTATTTTTTCACTTTATTATATATGAGGTTTAGTTAGTATGCTTGTAGCAACAACATAATTTCATATTTCATAAATAAAATATATTGATTATTATTTGTTAATTTTTAATTTATTGCTATTAATTATATTTATATGGAGTATATATATAAGTGATACATAATCAATTGCTAATTGTTATTATGATATTATAAGTAACTTTTAGAATACCACGGATTTTATCGATGAAAACCATCTGTATGTATTACCGAAGGTTTTTTTATTTTTCTTTTAGTTTTTTTGTTAAAAGAAAATTAGCAATGTAATTAATTCATCATAATATCCACAAAAAAATCCCTAGGTAAATTTATTATTCTTATTTAATATTTTTAATTTTACCAATGGAAACTTATTTCATCAGCAACCTTTTTTTAAACAAAAAAATTACCAATTAACGAAAATTTGTATCGTTGGTAATTATGGATTGTTTCCCTTAGTAAATTACTTTTTTATTTCTATACTTCGTTTTATTTTTACCAATGGAAAATTAATTCGTTCATAAATTTATTTGATATTTTTATTTATTAATTTTATTATGTTTTATATTATATAATATAATTTCTAATATCAAATATAATTTATAATATATAAATATATGATATAAATTTATATTTATAGTGTGTAATATAATTTTAATACATCTAGTATATAATATAATTTTTAATATATATAAGCATATATATATGTGTGTGTATATATAAATCAAAACAAATGATGTAATAAGAATTAACTTAGCCCAATGGCAAATTGCCATTTCCAAACAGCATAGGTCTTGGGTTCGATACTTCTTTGGAGAAACAAATCACTTGTTAAATGCCAGGAAAAGTGCAAAAAGTGCTACAAAAAAGTTTTACATTTTGCCCCAAAAAAAAGGTGTTTTATTTTGACAAAAAAAATGCTACATGAGACTCATATGTAACATTTTATAATTATTTTTTAAACTCAAGTTACAATAGATGAGAGTCTTGAATGTAACACTTAGAAAAAGTGTCACTAAAGCTATTAAAAATGATAGCATAGACAATAGGTAGCAGGGACAAGTGCATCACCATAAAAAGTGCTACCTATTGTCTATAGTAACATTTTATGGCTATTATGTAATATTTTTTGGGTGTTACCTTATGTTACTTATGTTGTAGTGTCGTTTTCATTTATGACATTGTTTCCAGGCTTACTTTTGGTTACCTGATCAGCCTGTGATCAGGAATACTCTCTTTTTATTTTTTATATATATTTTCGAATTTATTCAAAATATATATATATATATATATATATATATATACCCATAAAATAAAGAGGGAATAAATACTATAGAAATTT
Organism: Rehmannia glutinosa; assembly: GCA_016081115.2. Taxonomy (NCBI): domain Eukaryota; kingdom Viridiplantae; phylum Streptophyta; class Magnoliopsida; order Lamiales; family Orobanchaceae; genus Rehmannia; species Rehmannia glutinosa. The sequence continues at coordinate 37,917,129 of CM071932.1, read as the reverse complement.
GACTTTTGCATTAAACTGTAAATATGTACTCTTTATAATGGGTAATAAAATGGAATTTAACATTTTGGGAGTTAATAAGGGAGTCATAATATATCAATTAGAATCATCAAAATGAAACCAAAATGAGGAGTCGAGGTGTGCTGGAGATATGGGTATCTACTAAGACTAAATTCTATGTGCAATGTAATATTATTACTTAATTAAATTTGGATTTCGAGGTTATTTTTGAAATCGGGTGTAGTAATTAGTAAACTAATTGGTTATTGAATATTAGAGACTTGAACCTTGTATCATCACAGGCTATTTGCATGTAAGCTTGGAAAATTAAAGTTAAAATGCCAGCAAGTGAGACACGATCGGATAAGGTAAGTGAAATTCAATTTGCTACCACAATGCATGAATATAGTATTTCCTATTTTATTTATACTTAATGTGGTCCTTGTACCTTGATGGATATATTACAAGTATATTGTCACGTATATGTTGCTTGAATGATATTGGGACATGATGATTGTTGCTTCATTGAGCATGGTATTCACTAGCATTTGCGTGCATGCATAACATATGAGCATTGTTGATATGATACAAGCACAACATGACTTTTTGAGAAAAAAATTTTTGTTGGTCACTTTGCTAGTGCACCATGGCATATGATGCGTGCTTTATGATATGTTTGGGGGCTTAGTGGGTGTTACTTCTCGGAGGATCATAGAAGTTGACAGGGGTGCCTCTTATGGTCACGAGGGGACCACTTGACGGTGTCCTTATTGACACGTCGGGGAAGATTCCCGAGGATCATTGGGGAAAACGGTGGACCTCACGGTAGTCACGGGAGATGACCCTAGATAGTGTCAATTTGATTATGGCCATGTAATTAATGATATTTTGTTGAGCTCTTTCCGGTGCATAGCAGGTGGGCCAAGGGCCCAGTAAAAGGAAATTTCGAAATTCCTAATATGATTATACATCTAGATGACTTGAGATAGGCAATGAGCTTGTATGCATTATTGTTAGGTTTATGTGGAGCTGCTATTCGTTAGCTTGTGGACATTTCTTGTCTTTTCCTTTAGTATAATAATAATTATGTGTGCGATATTGGTCATTTTCTTTTAAAATGCTACAAGCACAAAGGAAAAAAATTGTACACTGAAATAGAATCTAAGTTGTTAAGTTGCACTATTTATATTGTTTAGTATTGTAGTAGTAGGGTTGGGCGTTACAGGTGGTATCGAGCCGGGTTCCGGTGTATTGTAGACTGTCTATGTACATGAACTCAAGACTTGTAGAACACAATCATGCCAGAAATTTTGTATTTTTCAATGCTTTACATATTATTGTGTTGGTCATGGGATATAATGATTATATCCAGATATCACAACATGAACTTATAGTTTGTAACTTAAAGCCTTATGCATCCTTGCAAATCTATTATTAGAATGATATTACTTAAGGATAATCTGATTTGCTTCTAAAATTGTGTAGTTTGATACATGTAGCAAATTGTTCAGGTGTTAAAAGTACTGGTTTCGATATTCTACTCTTAAGATATATTAAAGCATATTCTGTTATTTGCACATGGGTTTATTATGGAAGGTAGTAGTATATTAAGTTAGGGCAAAAACTTGTATAGGATCGTCTTACGGATCCTATTCCGTAAGACGGATCCTACCGCGACCCGCCCCAGCCCCAACCCGCGTTGACAACTGTCAATTTAAAAAAAAAAAACTACAACTAATAGCCCCCCTCCCGCCCAGCCCACCAACCCGCGCCCCAGCCCGCCCGCCCAGCCCCTCTTGTTTAAAAAAAAAAAGCTCCACAAGGGAATTGAACCCACGACCTTATTAAAGGTATGGTGGTGTTTTACCGCTAGACCACTGGTTCTTATTGTGCATATTTAGTACAACCTTGAATATAACCATGAATATAAAGCTTCATTATCATCCCTTCATTTTAAAAATTTAAATTCTCTAAATAGGAAGTGATACTTTATCCGAAAATAGTGATATTTTTGAGTAATAAATATGATACTTTTAAGGTGAACATTGATACTTTAATTTTTACATATTCAAAAAATAGGATTTTTTAATGTACTCGTTCTAGTCTTGTAACTAATGTTTTTTCCATTGAAAAACTGATACTTGTGCTAGAAATAGTGATACATTTGATATTAAATATGATACTTTTATGATATTAAATATTACATTACATTGAAGAACAAATAAATATATCAGAGTTAAAGTAACACCTTTATGAGTAAAAATATATATTTTTTGAGACAAAATATCATGTTTTAAGAGTAAAAATATCTGTTTTTTTAAATAAAGTATTATATTTTTAATAATAAATACAAAGAAAGATGAATAATAAATATGATAGAGTTAAAGTAATACTTTTATAAGTAAAAGTATTTGTTTTTTGAGATAAAGTAACATATTTTTTAATATAGTCACAAATTATGAATATATTATAATAAATATATATATATAACAGAGTTAAAGTAACACTTTTATACGTTAAAGTATCTATTGTTTGAGATAAAGTATCATGTTTTTTAATATAGCCACAAATAGGAATATATTATAATAAATATATATATAACATATATTAAAGTAACACTTTTATACGTTAAAGTATCTAGTTTTTGAGATAAAGTATCATGTTTTTTAATATAGTCACAAATTAGAAATAAAAATTAATTATGATATAGTTAAAGTAACACTTTTATAAGTAAAAGTATCCGTTTGTTGAAATAAGTATCGATTTCTTAATACGATTTACAAAATAGGAACAAAAAAGAGAAAAAATAAAAAATAAATATGATGTAGTTAGAGTAACACTTTTATAAGTATCCATTTATTGATATAATGTATCATGTTTTTTTTAATAGACTTGGGTTCGATTCTTAGCCTTTACATTTATAGGTGTTTTTAATTTTTTTTTTAATTACCAGGCGTATTTATGAATGAGTTTATATAAATTGTTATACTAAAATAAGTAAAAGAATAAAAATAATAAGAACTCAAATTATAGGTGAAATTTTAGGACGTCCTACATTTAAACTTAAATAGTCCTTTAGCTACGCAGAGATTCAATTATTAATATAGATCAAATTGAAAGTTTAAAATATGATCTAAAACAACCTAGAGATGCAAGAAGTTTAGGGGTGAAATAATATTGGTATACAGATTACACACTAAAGATGCTGAAGCATATAGTGATGTATCAACAGTGCAGGATTTAATGTAATTTTTGCTACTGTTAACTTTATAATCAGTATAGCTGTAAATCAATCCTATGTGAAAAATTTTAGAGAGAGTGGAAAGATTGTAATTGAATGAAAATGATAAAAAAGAAGTTTTTCAAGACAACTTAGATGTAAGAAGAATCAACCAAACTGACTTACTCCAAACAGATGTGACATGGCGGAGTGACCATCCACCTAAGTTAGTGATTGGAAATGACAGAAAAAGAGTAAGAACAAGATCTGAAACTCACTATGAAGCAATGGTCACTTATTTTATAGCTCAGATTGAACCAAAGGATGTGTCAGAAGCATTGGATGACACATGTTAGACCCTAGCTATGCGAGAAGAGTTAAATTAGTTTGAAAGAAACAAAGTTTGGGAATTGGTTCAAAAGCCTACTCACTAAAATGTCATTGGTACAAAGTGGGTATTTAAAAACAAGATGAATGAGGATGCATCTGTTGTAAGAAACAAGACCAGATTGATAGCCAAATTGCAACATTTGCACATGATGCCAGATTTTGATGAAATATTTGCACATGTTGCCAGATTGAAAGCAATAAGGATGTTTGCCAATGCTGTTCACATAAGAACTTCACTGGTTATCAGATGAATGTGAAGAGTGCATTTTTAAATGGAATTTTTGAAGTAGAAGTCTATGTGGAACAACCTCCAGGTTTTGAGCGGAAGACTATTGAAGATAAAGTGTACAAGCTCAAGAAATCACTTTATGGATTGAAACAAGTACCAAGAGCGAGCATGGTATGATACAGTGTCTCAATTCCTAATAGACAATGGATTTAGCAAAGGAAAAATTGATAGAACACTTTTCAGAATTCAAGATGGAGATATTCAAATCTATGTGGATGATATTATTTTTGGATCCACAAACAAAAAACTTTGTGATAAATTCTCAAAACTACTGCAAGAAAAGTTTGAGATGAGCATGATGGGAGAATTAAATTTCTTCCTAGGACTTCAAGTAAAACAAATGAAGTATGGAACCTTCATAAGCCAAACCAAGTATACCAGAGTTTTGATGAAGAAGTTCGGTATGAAAGAGAAGTCATCAAGGAAGATTTCAATGAATACTTCAATCAAAGTTGATATGGACGCAGAAGCCAAATCAGTGGATCAAACAAGATATAGAGCATTCATTGGATCATTGCTCTACTTGACGGCCAGCTGACCTTACATCACCTTTACTGTAGGTGTATGTGCAAGGTTTCAATATGCACCTAAAGAAAGTCATATGAGAGCAACAAAGAAAATATTGACATATTTGAAAAGAAGCCAAGAAGTTGGATTATAATATCTTAATGAAGGATGCTTCAAATTGATTGGTTATTCAAATTCAAATTATGCTAGACGTGGAGTTGACAGGAAGAGTACATCTCGTACATGTCAACTTCTTGGAAATAGATTGGTTTCTTGTTCAACAAGAAACAAAAGTCAATAGCTACATCAACAACCGAGGTTGAGTACAATGCTGCAGACAGCTGTTGTGCCCAAGTCTTATGGATGAGAAAAAAGATGAGAGACTATGACATTGAAGAAAATGAAATTCCAATTATGTGTGATAACACAAGTCTTATTGCAATTACTTGGATTCTAGTATTACATTCTTGAACAAAGCACATTGATGTTAGATATCATTTCATTAGAGATCATGTTGAAAAGAAATACATCACATTGGAATATGTGTCAACTGAAAAGCAATTAGTTGATATATTCACAAAACTCTTATGTGAATCAAGGTTTGAAGAATTGAAGAATGAGCTCGGATTGATTAAGCTGAGTTATGGAGCTCAGAAGACTCATTCAGCTGAGTTAGATGCAAAGAAATTGTGTTTCAGAAGAGTTTTACTCTTTCAGCAGAGTAAAATAGCTTATTAGATGTTCAACAGAGTGAAGTCAACTGAACGTTGAGTCGTATCAACATACTGAAGAGAGAAGCAGAGTCAAGCCAAAATGAGTCAATAGACACATTGATTGGCTAAGAGACAAAACGTGGTCGTTTTCATTAAAACGGAAATATTTTTGAGATGATGTCAGCATCATTAAATGTTATACAGTAAAGGCTGATAGAGAAAGCCTATGATTGGCCATAAATGATGCGGGCATTTAATGCGGGGAAATTAAAGTAAGTTTACGGTTTAATTAATCTCAACCATTGATCAAGATTCAAATATCACGATCCTGAAAATATCTCGTCACGTCCCATATATATCGAAAATTTCATTTCTCTCTCTTCACAATACCCTCAAACTCTTTCAGAATTCGAAAAATTCCTCTACAAGAAAAACCAAGTTCGAAACTTCAAGATCAAAGATTTCCCATGACACCCAAGAAATGTTCAATTTATGCCCTAGATTTCACGAAGTTGTCCAAGAAAGTGTACTCCGGTGCACTTATCGATGTCGGTGGACTAGTAGAGCAGTCATCTAACAAGGAAAGGGCAAAGAAGATCGTTAAACACCTAGAGAAATTTGGTATGTTAAGATTTCTCACTTTACCGATTGCGCAGACGTTTTTGGAAGAAGTGGCGATGGTCTATGTGAATGCCTCCGTTCATGATGATGGAATACATTTGTCTATGAATGGAAATGAAGTGAAGTTGGCCGCGAAGGACTTGACTGAGCTGCTTCACCTTCCCAGCAGTGGACTCAGGGAGCTGAAAGATTATGAGTTTAATTGCATGAAGATATACAAGGATATTGCGATTGAGGAAGTCTGAAGTAAGCTGAATCCATCAGCCACGAAGGTTGTGATCAAGGCTCTAGTGGATGTGGTAGCCAAATGCGTTGACATCAATTTTGGCTCTTGAATCAGTTGTCCCAAGCTAAGATGACTTTAGTGACATCCATCATGGAAGATCTGGAAGTGAACTGGAGCGAGTACATTTTTGATAAACTATGTGTAGGTCCCAAGGGGTGTGAGTGTAAGGTTTAGAAGGGGGGTTGAATAAACCTTACCAACTTTTCGATTTAGTCCTTTTAAAACGTTCAGAGTTAATACTTCACAGCTGAGTCCTAGATAGACAGCTAAGTTAGTTAATCAACAGAGTTAGCCACTCAGCACTCAACGAGTTGTTGATAGAATAACTCAAATTGTTTTGACTAGAACTTAACTTGACTGTGATATGTTTTCAGCGGAAGACTTAACACCCTTGAATTTGGTTTAAGATTGTTTTAATACTTGGTTTTAGCACCTTTTTGATTATCAATTGGACAACAAATTTATAAGCAAATATTGAAATAATGTGCAGAAATTAAAGTGCTGAAATGTAAATGACACAATAAATTTTTATAGAGGTTCGAAGATGGGGTAATTCTTCTAATTCTCTCTTCTCCAACTCCTGGAGGAATCCACTAAGTATTGATCGATATACAAAGTGGTAATCAGTCCAGGATGCAAGTCTTGATCACACAAATGGTGACTTGATCCTTTGGGACTCGATCGAGATGCCTTGGTCACACAGCTGGCTTCTCGTACGACTCAGCTTCTTCACAGGGCAGCTACCTTGCTACTACAGCTCACTTTCTCAAGCTTCTTGGATTTGATCACGAAGCCCTCCAAAAAAACTTGAGACTGGTTCGACCTTGAACCTTTCTACAATCCTCCTTGGAATGTAGACCCTTGATTCTTAAAATGTTTCCTCTTCAACTCGATTGAAGTCGTCTTTCCTTCACGGGTAAGTGTTGGATTGATTTCCTTCGTAGTGTAGGCTTGAGGATTGAACTTGAATGATTTGAGAATAGTTCAGATTCTGAGATATTGCTTTTCTTGCTCGTATTTGTTTTCTGATTGTCAAGGTCACCTTTTCTCAAAGTGATTCCTCAGCCCTTTATAGTGTTCTTTTGAAAATTTGCCCGTTGAAGAGATTGGTTAATTTTCAAAAGACACTTGTGGTCGTTGGCTTGTCTTGTTGCAGTTCTTGGAATTGACATTTCCTCGTATGAATGATTTTTCACTTTTTCGAGTTCGACACAGTGCGAGTGCTTCCCATTGGTTTATTCCTTTTGCACGCTTCGGGGTGAGCACTTTAAGAAAGCGCAAGATGGAAGTATTACTTGTTTAAGTAATTCTCTTGACTTACGGCAACGGATCTCTTTTAGTTGTCTCGACTTGACTTCATTTACTTGACTTCCCGGTGACTTGAGTCAACTTCCAATCATTGGATGACTCATCATCACTTCATCTTGAGACTTGGCTATCTTGAGTTGACTTGACGAACTTCACTCGATTGCATCTCACCACCTTGATCGAGTTTAAATCTTCTCTTCTTGCCACACTCACTGTCTCACAATGAGTCTTACTTTTAGTCTCCATTGTCTTCTTCCATGTTCAAGCATAGGCGACTTAACTCACTCGACCAGCCCTATCTATTACAATGCAATTTACAACAAAAATGGGGTGCCAACTTTCTATTCTAAGTTTTACATGGCATTCATCAAAATCTAAAAATTAATTTCCCAACAATTTCCCCCTTTTTGATGATGCCAAAACTTAAAACATTCATACAATAATTAAACAAAGAAAGATACGTCACGATGCACAATGTAGAATCACGCAGAATGTATGCGTAGAATCAATCTTTTATTGATCATAACATTATTGTTCTTTACACACTGTTTACAGAGTGTATCAGAGCTTAAACAGAACTTAATGTAGCCATGCTATTCTATATCTACGCAAGTATAGAAATTATACAAGTTTATTCGATGTACAGAAGACTTACATAAAGATGTATTTACATAGTAAAATACATGAAGGGGTGGACATAGAACACTTCATCTCCTTCGCCGCCTCCTTCTTTCCTCTTCTTCTTGACTCTGTCTTCTTCCGATCTATTCTATTCTCTTCTTCTTCTCTTCTTCACCGCTTTTTCTCATATATGCTTTCCTCGGCGACTTCATCTCTTTTTTTATTTCTTGCCTTTCTTCCCACAAATGAGTTTGTCTTCTATTTTCTTCCTCGATCCTCTTCACATACTCAACATTGTTCTTGGCTACTTGCGGGTTGGCTACTTCGTCGAATCCACCCAATAGATCCCTCCTTTTTTGCCTAGATCTATATATTCAATGTCTTTGGCCGAGGTCTAGGTCTCAAACCCCTTCCTCCACCACATCGCTTCTTCTTCTCTCGCCTCGGGCGTGTATTGTCTTGGGGCCTTTTTTTTTCCCAACCGAGTGACTAGCGAGTGACCACAGAGCGACCGCGTAGTCCGCCGCTGTCACCTTCTTCACATAGCTTGAGGCCTTTTTCCCCAATACAAATCCCGTGCTTGAGCCATGGACATGTTTGCGAAGTAACCCTGGATGCGGCGTCTTGAATTCATCAACGAGATCTTGGCTCGGTTCCGATGAAATGGCATAGGTGTCTCTATCTGTTGGAATGCCTCCATGTTGTTTTTTAGTATATCCATAACTCGGGCATCCATCTTTCCTTCCACCTCCTTCATCCCGCTTCAACTATCTTTCTCTTTTCACCATGGGTGCTGCAGGATGTTGGAGCGCGAGTCACGGAAGTTTCTTTGATGATATCACCGTGACAAGACCTTGTTGGGGGTTTTAGCAATCATCACGGTCATATCTTTCGAACCTTCCCCTCCCCCTCAACAGATTTTCCCTTCTTCTCTCTTCTTAGTTCCTCGATTTGTCTTCTCCTTCACAGTTGTGTCCTTCTTCTCAGCTTCAGATCCTTTCAACGCCTTTAGGTATTCCTCTTCCCCCTTTTTGGCATCATCAAAGGAGAGAGGAACCCCTAGAAACAAGCTAGCAATCATGAAGTCTAAGCGGCTGATAGCTGAGTTATGCTTCGAATCTGCTGCGGAGTATGCTACACGGAATTTGGAGCGGGTGGAATTGGATTCAGCTGTTACCAGCTTCATTTCAGCCTCTCCATGTTCTCCTCTACGCGCAGGAGCTCTTTCTTATTAAATTCACGCAGCAGCTGCATCTCTGTGTTGTGAGATTCATGCATTCGATCGATGTTCTCTTGCATTCTTATCTTCATATCAGCATTCTCAGCCCGCCAGACTAGCAATTTATTGAACAATGTCACGAAATATCGAGCTTGTTCTACACGTATTGTTTGCTGTTGTTGCCACCATTCCTGGATCCTGACAATTATTCCTCGTAGATCGGCAGTAAGATTTGCGTCTCTGTTATCCAGCCTCATGTCCAGTGAGGCCTGGTGCCTCTCCATCTTCTCTATCTCTGCAAATATGGCCTTGAAAACTTCTCGAACCTCACCGTCACTACTGTCTCACTCAAGTGGCGGCCAAGCCAAAAGTCAAAGTCTCATTGGGACGATGGTGTCTGTTGGAACAACGGGATCAGGTTTATGGAAATGTTCTTGATCTCGAGTTGATTCTTCAGGAAGGTCAGGTACTTCCAGAGAGAATGGAAACGATTCTTCAAACGGATCATCACGAGCAACGGGAATCTGCTCAATGACAACTTGTGCTCGTGAAGTTCCTGGTGGAGTCGATCCTGCTGCAGCTTGGGAGCTGCGCGATTGACTCTGTTTGGTGTGTGGTTGTGGAGTTGACCCGACTTTTGCCGAGCCTCAATTGTCTTAACTTGCCTTCGTCGGTCTCTCAAATGGTGATTTTTCCATATGAGTTGACTGGTCCTCGGCCATATTAGAAGCGTCATCGGACGATGATGAGATTTGCATGGGTGGCTCGTCATCAAAATTAAAGGTTTGGCGAGTAGCCTTAAGGTCAGACTTACTCGTGCTTGGGAGAACATCTTCAGCTGAGTCTTTTGGATGGGCAATAGGGGATGACTCTGCTTCGTCTTCACCTTCAGATCCTAGAAAGGTTACATCAGGATTTTCTTGGGAATCGTGAAGAGCACTTATCTCCTTTTCGGATGGATCAATGATAGTAGGAGGGATGTTCTGTGCTTCCGTCTATTTACCCCGGGAAGTCTCAACCTCCCGTCGGCCTTCATTACCTCCTGTAGTCTCGACTGCAGCGGGGCCTTGGATAGTCCCTTGGACAGTGTCAGCTGTCTTGGGGTCTTCTGAGGTGGCATCCACTGGAGTCTCAACTCCATGGATTGCATTTTCATTGCCCAGAGTGTTAACTCCTAGGGCAGTTCCTTCTTGTGCCTCGACCGCATCAGCAGTGTCATTGGCATGCAGTGCAGTTGGCATTTCAGCTGAGACAGTCTTAACTGTCTGAGCCTCGTCAGTGACAACTTGCTGTGAATCCGTTTGTTGTTCCTTCTCCACTTTGCCTTCAAGATTCGTTGTGGAGTCATATGCAGCAACCTCCGACCTAGCTGCAGTGGAGGGAGTTTCCCCCTCAGCTGGCACACCAGCTGAGTGACTTGGATTTGGGTCACTCGTCTCCAAACTCCAGGCTTTTCCCTTTAAGTATTCAGCCGTTGGGGCAGGTGGTGAGACACCTTCATTAGGGGTAGGCTCGACTGGGGTCCCCACAATCCCAGTTTCATCGCCGCCCTTAACACCTTCTTCTCGAGTGAGCGGGGAAGTGGTGGCAAAGAACAATCGTGGCAATATCTTTGCACCGCTCCCATCGGATCAATCTCCAGCTGCGATGTGGAAGACTCCCCTGGTCCTTCCAATAACCATTGCTCATGTAGGATCCTAGATTCCCGCATGGCTTGCTGCATCTCCAATTCTTCTATAGTAGCAGCAGGGTCCAGATCCTCATCACTCCCGAGAGAAATGTCAAGATGAGGATGTGTATGATCGGTGGTTCGATAAAGGGACAGATCTCGGCTTTTTCACGAGCTTCAGCTTCCTCTGCCAGTCTCCGCTTCTCCTTGTCTTTGAAGATCTGCAAGATATCTGTGCAGTTTTCTTCATCCAGTGCTCGGACCACAGTGGTCAATCCGAGAAAGTTCAACAGTTCGTTTCTTCTTCAATAAATTCCGGTCTTTGGAACTATTCCCTGGATCGACTAAGCTTCCACTTCCTCCACTCGCAGACGATTTTGGATGTTTGGATATGGTGGGGATATGATCATTATATCATCATCATCTTTGTCATCTTCTCCCTGCTGTCCATCGTTCTCAGGGATTGAAGGTAGCAAACTTTGGTGCTCCACACCCTCAGCAGCGTCTGTTGCAGGAGGGGATACAATCCTGTCACCAGGAGAGTTTGCTTTCTCAGATGCTTCTTGTGTCTCACCGGTAATTGCTTCGACGACAATGTGTGTCTTGATTTGCCTCTGTCGATCGGCTTCAAAGAGACTTGGCTGTTTCATCCACAATTTCTCGAGACTCTACTTCTCCAAATAGCCTCTCCGAGATGTCTGTTTTGGTGAGTGGTGACTCGGCCCGGTTTCTCACGCTTGGAATGATTGAAGATACTTCTTCTTTTAGTCCTTACCGGAGGGATTTACTGCTCGGATACGGTTTCTTCCGAGTCCTGGTGGTGGTCTTTGTGTCTTTGTGTCCTTTTCGAGGAGCCGGCCGTCTCGGCTTATCAGTCCTCCTTTTCTTGATAACCGGAGAAGGTATTTGAGGCTCCTTCTCCGCTGCGGCTGCAGAGGCAGGTGACTCGGCTGCAGGGGCAGGTGCATCTTTTGTTTTCTTTTTCTTTCTTTGCGAGGGCGCATCTTCTTTGTAGGCTGCGGGGGCGACCTTCTTCCAGGGAGAGGAGGAGACAACTGTTTCTTCAGGGTCAGCTGATTCCCCCTCACTCGTATCAGCTCTCTTGGCATATGCTCGCTTCTGTGCTCCGGAAAGGTTAGACCAGAAAATTTTCTTGTTGACATGGAACGCCTTTCCATGTCGAAGAGGGACTCATTTCACTTCAATCATCCGGCCAATCACCAGGCCGTACCCCAGGGATCTTCCAAACGAACCATCCTTCTTGAAGGATTTATTCCCAACATTCTGGCAGAGTCTGCTGTATACAAACTCAGCCCAGTTCACCTTCTTTTCTTCTATGATCGCAGCCATCACGATCAGCTTAGTTTTGGACAGCTGATTAAAGCTTCCAAATTTGATATCAACGCACTTGGCAACAATATCCAGCAGCTTGTGATAGTCTTCCTTCAGCAGCTTCTTCTCAGCTGTGTAGACAACCTTCGCAGCATAGTCAGGTTTGGCTACTTCCTTCCAAGCAGCAGCCAGGTTAACATTAGCTTCATAAATCTCCGGCACTCCTTCCGCGAACGAATGATGTTCTGTTCGCGCATCCTTGGCAGTGATGGTGAATTCTTTTCCGTGAACAGAGGACTTGATGCCCTCATCGTGAACTTCACCGCATTCACGTAGAACTGTGTGACCTCTTCCACATAGGTCATCGGAAACTCCATCGTCAAAAATGGTTTCAGTCCAGACTTTTCCAGCTTCTCTGCTATCTTCTTCACAAGGGTGTTGTCAGACCCCTGTTTGATCATGCCGTCGAAATCCACAGTAGACCTAGTGTGGATTTGCTTTCCCAATTTGACAAAATCGTGAGTAGATGCCATTTCTCAATGTTTTACTGAACGAAACTTTGAAAATGAACTTTGAAGATTTGTAGGGTTTTCAGAGAAAATTTCTTTCTTTGCTTTCGAGAGAGATGAACAATTTTGGTAAAGTGAGAGAAAATTTGGCGAAACGGTATATGTATGGGTTATGAAAGGACGTGCGGGTGGTTTTTGAAATTTGATCAAGATCAACGGCTTAGATTTTGCACGCCGATTAACATTTAATTTCTCGTATTTAATGCGGCAGCATTTATATCCAATCATAAGCTTGGTATGCAGCTTTTGACTATACACGTCATAATTATGCTGATGTCATTCTTAAAAACATTCCCGTTTAGTAAAAATGACTGCGTTTTTGTCACTTTGCTCATAAATGACTCAGCTTATTCCTTAGCTGATTTAACTCTTCTCTCTTTGCACATAGGTACTCAGCTGTCAGTTAACTTGACGCAGTTGATTCTCCGATACGGCTGATTCACTTAGCTGATTCAAGAGTTCACCCTTTTTCATCTTTTTTCGTGTTTCATCTCTTTTCTTTGACTCTTACAGTGTCAACTCAGCTCAATTAACCCTAATTCATGCTTGAGTTCTTCAAATCTTGATTCACATAATGGCTTTGTGAATATATCAGCTAACTGCTTATCAGTTGAGTTATATTCCAAGGTGATGTCCTTCTTTTCAACATGATCTCTTATGAAGTGATATCTGACATCAATGTGCTTTGTTCTTGAGTGCAACACAGGATTTTGAGTGATTGCAATTGCACTTGTGTTATCACACATAATTGGAATTTCTTTTCTTCAACTTCATAGTCTCTCATTTCTTTGTCTCATCCATAAGATTTGGGCACAACAAATGCTCATGCATATGTATTCTGCTTGGTGTGGAGGTAGCTATTGAATTTTGCTTCTTGCTAAACCAGAAATTAGCCTATTTCAAGCATTTGACATGTACCTGAGGTACTCTTCCTGTCAACTCTACATCCAACATAGTCAGAGTCTGAGTAACCAATTAGCTTGAATCCACCTTCCTTAGGATACCATAAGCCAACTTCTTGGCTTTCTTTCAAATATCTCAAGATTCTTTTGGCTGCAGTCATGTGGCTTTCTTTTGGAGCAGATTGAAATCTTGCACATACACCTACAAAAAAGGTGATGTCCGCCTCGCTTCTTTGTGAGATAGAGCAATGATCCAATAAGTGCTCTGTATCTTGTTTGATCCACAGGCTTGCCATCTGCATCCATATCCATTTTGACTGATGTATTCATTGGTATTTTCACAGAAGACTTCTCTTCCATGCCAAATTTCTTCATTAAATCTCTGGTGTATTTTGTCTGACTTATGAAGGTTCCATCCTTCAACTGTTTTACTTAGAGTCCAAGGAAGAATGTCAGCTCTCCCATCATGCTCATTTCAAATTTGCTTTGCATAAGATTTGAGAATTTATCACACAGCTCTTTGTTTGTGGAACCAAAGATGATGTCATCCACATATATTTGAACAAGCAGTATACTCTTCCCATCTTGAATTCGGAAGAGTGTTCTATCTACTTTGCCTTTTGTAAATCCGTTCTCAATCAGGAATTATGATAATGTATCATACCATGCTCTTAGTGCCTGTTTCAATCCATATAAAGCTTTCTTGAGTTTGTATACTTTATCTCCAAGAGTCTTCTGCTCAAATCCTGGAGGTTGTTCAACATATACTTCTTCCTCCAATAACCCATTAAGGAATGCACTCTTTACATCCATTTGATATACAGTGAAGTTCTTGTGAGCAGCATAGGCAAGAAACATCCTTATGGCTTCCTATCTTGCCACAGTAGAAAAAGTTTCATCAAAATCTATTCCTTCTTCTTGGAATACCCTTTGGCTACCAATCTTGCTTTGTTTCTTACCACAGAACCTTCCTCATTCATCTTGTTTCTGAACACCCATTTAGTGCCAATAACATTTTGATGGGTAGGTCTTTGAACCAATTCCCACACTTTGTTTCTTTCAAATTGATTCAGCTCTTCTTGCATGGCTTGAATCCAATGTGTGTCATCCAATGCTTGTGACACATCTTTTGGCTCTATTTGTGAGATGAAACAAGTGAACATAACTTCTTGTTGGGTTCTGGATCTGGTTTTTACACCTTCTCTTACATCTCCGATGATTAGTTCTGGTGGATGGTCTCTCAGCCATCTTACATCAGGTTGGAGTAAGTTAGCTGGATTCAGTCGTCTTGCAGCTGTGTTATTTTGATCAACTCCCTCATCATCACTTTATAATTCCAGCTTCAGCTTCAACATAGGGACTCTTCTGCATGGTTGGCTGATTCAGCTTATCAGCTGACTCTTCAACATCTTCTCCATTTACATTGGGTTCATCAAACACCACATGAATGGATTCTTCTGTAACCATTGTCCTCTTGTTGAGCACTCTGTAGGCTTTGCTTTCAGCTGAGTATCCTAAGAAGATACCTTCATCAGCTTTAGCACCAAAAGCCTTTAAATTATCTTTGCCATTGTTGTGTATGAAGCATTTGCATCCAAATATTCTAAAGTATGCAATATTTGGCTTTCTCCCTGTCCAAATCTCATAGGGAGTTTTTGTCAGCTGTCTGTTTATCATGCATCTATTTTGAGTATAGCATGTTGTGTTTATTGCTTCAGCCCAAAATCTTTTAGGCAGCCCTGCTTCAGCTAACATGGTCTTTGCTACTTCTTTGAGAGTCATATTCCTTTTTTCTGCAACTCCATTTTGCTGTGGAGTCCTTGCTGCTGATAATTCATGACCAATACCATTTTCAACACAATACTGAGTTATTATACCATTGACAAACTCTGTTCCTCTGTCAGATCTTATTTTGATAATGGTTTGACTCTTCAGAGATTCTTTCTTCTTACACATGAATATTGTCCATGTGTATCTTGAGTAGTCATCTACTACCACCAAGGTGTATTTCTTCCCACTTATACTAGCTGGTTCAACTGGACCAAATAGATCCATATGTAGCAAGTGCAATATTCTTGTTGAGGATGGACATGTCTTTTCTCTGAATGATGATTTGATCTGTTTTCCCATCTGGCATACATCACATACACTTTCCTTCTTGTATACTGAGTCTGGAAGTCCTTCCACAATATTGCTCCTTGCAAGCTTGTTAATTGTTTTGAAGTTTAGGTGACTCAGCTTTTTGTGCCACACATGAACTTGATTCTCACTTTGTGCTTTTTGCTAGCGACAAGTGCTTGGTGTTGCGATTGACCAATCTACCACATACATGTTCTTTTGTCGCATCCTTGCAACACTACTTCATTAGATTCATGTTCTTGATTTGGCACACTCCCATATTGAATCCAACATTATAGCCCTTGTCACAGAGTTGACTTATGCTTAGTAAGTTGAAATTGAGGCCTTCAACATATGCAACATCTATAATTTCTAATCCATTTTTCTTGATGGATCCAATGCCTCTTATTTCTCCTGGAGCTTCATTTCCTCCAAATATGACTTTTGCACCTCTAACCTCCTTGAATTTTGACAGATTTTTCTTGTTTCCTGTCATGTGTCTTGAACAGCCACTATCCATGTACCAGGTGCCTTGGCACTCAGCTGTTCCTTGAACCTGCAATCAAGGAAATTAGGTTTTAGGTACCCATATTTGTCTGGGTCCTGAGGGGTTAGTATTGTAAGATGATCCAACCAACCTATAGCCAAATGATTTGACTCTAAGAGGTTGCCATCTATCAATGCCATAATCATAATTAATTTTAGCAAATTTCTTGGGGGTTTTAGGTTCATACAGCTGTCTCTTTTGTCTGTATGCATGTGTATGTATTTTAGCCATTACTTTGTTTGGGTAGTTGTGATATCTTTGAGGATAGTGCCTGAGTGCACATGTGTGCTGATGATAGCTCTTTTGCCTTTGGAATGGCCTTTGCTAAGTCTTAGGCCTTTGCCATTTAGGCTTATATTCCATAGATCTTTGTTGATAGTTCACATTATTCCAATCAACTTGGCTTGGGTACTTTCTACCATTCCCATCATATGTGTTCCTTTTATAGAACTTCTGGGGCTTTTGGTAGCCCTGTTTCTTCTTCTGAGTATTTCTGTTTGGAGTTTGCTTTGAGGAACTCGGTGGATTTCTTCTCACTGTCCTCTCAAAGCACACTCAACTGGCTGTTTTCCTTTTCCTTTATAACCAAGGCCAGTTTGCTTGTGATTGTGCTTTGGAATAAATGTGTGTGCACCATTTGGAGTTTTGAATTTTTGAGATGCTTCATTACTTGAAGATCCTTTTTCCAAAATCACTTTTGGAGCTTGACATAGCACAGAGGAATTAAATCCTAAGCCTGTCTTATCTCCACATTCTCTTTGACTAATAATAAGATCATCCAAGGATTTAAATGCCTTAGTGAATGAGGCAATCACAATTTTGAGGTCATTCTCCTCTTTTTCTATAGCGACTATCTCTGCTATTAACTTAGCATTTTCGAGCCTTTAGACTTTTATTCTCATCAGCTATGTGACTTAGAGTACTTAGCTCCTTAGTCAGCTGTGAGTTTTGGCTTTTGAGTAGGTTGTTCTCCTCATTTAGTAGTGTGTGTGAGGATTTAATGTGTTCAAAGTCTTTCATCATTTTGCCTAATGAATCATAAAGATCGGTGGGTGATGAAGTGTATGTGTCACAATCATCATCACTAGAATCGAGTGTGATGAGTTAGAGTGTACCTCATCTTCTTGGTCGAGGTTGGTCTTGTTCTTTGGCCATTAGACGGATCAGATCAAGGCTTCTTCTTCTTCGAGTCGCTTGAGTAGTCGGCTTCACTACTCTCCGAGTCTGCTTTGTGTCTTTTGACTTGACTGTCTCGTGATCTCTGAGCCAACATTGCCTTTTTCTTCTCTCTGTCTTCTTTCTTTTTGAAGACTTTTCTTTCCTCTTCATTCCTGTATTTGTTGACTACAAGATATGGGCATTCAATGGCATAATGATCGGGTTGCCTGCAGTTCCAGCATAAATTTTCAACATTTTGATCAGTTCTTTCCATCCTTGGATTGTCAGCTCTTTGATACTCAATAATTTGATGCTCTGTTCTTTTGGGTGGCCTATCTTCCCTTGACTTGGAGGGAGCTGAGTGTCTTCTGGAGGATTCACCTTTGCCTCTTTTGTAATTCTTGTTGAAGAATTTGTTAAACCTTTTAACCCTCAGGGCAATCTCCTCTTGGTGAATGACTTCCTTGACCTCAGCTCTTTTACCATCCTTAACTATTAGAGCAACTGTTTTGGGCACAGCTGTCTCCTCTTGGTCTTTTCTTTTCAGCTCAAATTCGTAGGCTTTGAGATCTGAGAATAACTCATGGTTGGATGTCTTTGATAGGTCCATGGAGTGTCTCAGGGCCATGACTTTCATTTCCCACTCAGATGGGAGACTTCTTAGAATCTTCATACACATTTCCTTCTGTGTATATTCTTTTCCAAGTGCATATAGCTCATTGGTAATTTCTGTGAACCGAGCATCCAGTTGATCCAAGGTTTCTCTTGCAAGCATCTTGAAATTTTCAAATTTAGACAAAGAACAGATAGTTTATTTTCCTTGATTTGCTCTGAGCCTTCACAAATCAAGGTTAGCTTGTCCTAGATTTCTTTTGCCGTTTTGCATGATTTGACTTTGTTGAACATGGCTTTGTCCAAGGTTTTGTAAAGAATGTCCTTGGCCACGTTGTCCAAGTTATATCTTTTCATGTCATCATTTGTCTATTCAGCTCTTGGTTTTTCAACCATAGGTCCGTCCGGGAGCAAAGATCCTCTTCTCCTTCTCTCGCAGCCTCTCCTTGCAGCTGTGTTCACTTTTAAGATTTGGAGTGGCCCATCTTCTATCACTATCCATATTTCATCGTGTAATGCTGATAAATGAGCATGCATACGAATTTTCGAGTCATCAAATTCCTCAATAGTGAACATAGGGATGCGTGTCAAATTTGCTTCCATGATAATAACTTTGTTGAATAAAAGAGTTTTGAAAGATCAAGTTCTAAAGCAAGCTTTGAAAAATTTGGAGATCTAGTTCAGTAACCAGTGCGGAAGGCTCAATGAACCAACCGCTCTGATACCACTTGTAGGTCCCGAGGGGTGTGAGTGCAAGGTTTAGAAGGGGGTTGAATAAACCTTACCAACTTTTCGATTTAGTCCTTTTAAAACGTTCAGAGTTAATACTTCACAGCTGAGTCCTAGATGGATAGCTAAGTTAGTTAATCATCAGAGTTAGCCACTCAACAGACTCGACTGAGCTGTTGATAGAATAACCCAGCTGTTTTGACTAGAACTTAACTTGATTGTGATATGTTTTCAGCGGAAGACTTAACACCCTTGAATTTGGTTTAAGATTGTTTTAATACTTGGTTTTAGCACATTTTTGATTATCAATTGACAGCAAATTTATCATCAAATATTGAAATAATATGCAGAAATTAAAGTGTTGAAATGTAAATGACATAATAAATTTTTATAGAGGTTCGAAGATGGGGTAATTCTTCTAATTCTCTCTTCTCCAACTCTTGGAGGAATCCCCTAAGTATTGATCAGTATACAAAGTGGTAATCAGTCCAGATGCAAGTCTTGATCACACAGCTGACTTGATCCTTTGGGACTCAGTCTGGAGATGCCTTGGTCACACAAAATTGGCTTCTCGTGCGACTCGGCTTCTTCACGGGGGCCCTTGCTACTACAGCTCACTTGCTCAAGCTTCTTGGATTTGATCACGAAGCCCTCCAAAACAACTTGAGACTGGTTCGACCTTGAACCTTTCTACAATCCTCCTTGGAATGTAGACCTCTTGATTCTTAAAATGTTTCCTCTTCAACTGATTGAAGTCGTCTTTCCTTCACATGTAAGTGTTGGATTGATTTCCTTCATAGTGTAGGCTTGAGGATTGAACTTGAATGATTTGAGAATAGTTCAGGTTATAGATATTGCTTTTCTTGCTCGTATTTGTTTTCTGATTGTCAAGGTCACCTCTTCTCAAAGTGATTCCTCAGCCTTTTATAGTGTTCTTTTGAAAATTTGCCCGTTGAAGAGATTGGTTAATTTTCAAAAGACACTTGTGGTCGTTGGCTTGTCTTGTTGCAGTTCTTGGAATTGACATTTCCTCGTATGAATGATTTTTCAGCTTTTCAGAGTTCTGACACAGGTGCAGTGCTTCCCATTGGTTTATTCCTTTTGCACGCTTCGGGATGAGCACTTTAAGAAAGGCATATGGAAGTATTACTTGTTTAAGTAATTCTCTTGACTTACATTACAACGAATCTCTTTCAGTTGTCTCGACTTGACTGCATTTACTTGACTTCCCCAGGTGACTTCGAGTCAGCTTCCAATCATTGGATAACTCATCTCACTTCATCTTGAGATTTGGCTATCTTGAGTTGACTTGACTGACACTTCACTCACCGCATCTCACCACCTTGATCGAGTTCCTGTCTTCTCTTCTTGCCACACTCAGCTGTCTCACAATGAGTCTTCCTTTTAGTCTCCAGTTGTCTTCTTGCATGTTCAGGCATAGCTAACTTAACTCAGCTCGATCAGCCCTATCTATTACAATGCAATTTACAACAAAAATGGGGTGCCAACTTTCTATTCTAAGTTTTACATGGCATTCATCAAAATCTAAAAATTAATTTCCCAACACTATGTCAAAATGTACAAAATATGAGCTGGTGGAAAGTTCAAGAACATCCTTATCTATGGTTAGTAGTCATTGGGTATCTGCTGAAGAAGAAGGGATTGCCTTTGAAAAAGGGAAAGGCATACCACATCAATAAGAGACTTTTCAAAGGTAACTTGTCAGTTGGCCAGAAGAAGGCCCACACAAAGAAAAATGGTGCTTTTGAGGGGGAAAAAGCTGAAAGTGTCCCCGAAGAGGAGAAGCTCGGCTCCGGCTCGTATGTCCCTAAAAAGTGAAGAACATGTAAGGCAAATGCGAAGAAGCGGAAAGACTCACCAAGACGAGGTTGAGAGATGAACCGGAGGAATCACTATGCGGATTGAAGTTGAGGACTATAAAGAAACTGAGTAAATCTAGATTCCCTTGGAAAAGGCGCTCCAACAAGAATTGGGACAAGTAATCTGCTGCAGTTGCCCCTGTTGTTGAAACAGCTGCAACAAAATCAACTACAAAGGAAGTGGCTGCAGTTGAGCCAGTGTAAGCAATGGTCGAACAAAGCTACATTGGTACTTGATAAAGTAGATGTTGAGACCACTATTGAACTAGTTGAGGTAGTTAGGCCTCATTAAGAAGATGTTGATACAAGGGATACAACTGCTTCTGATAAACCAGGATCCCCTATCTATCTTGACATTGAAGCTAGGCTGTATATATGGCGAAAGTGGAAGTTGAGCGATAGTCGCCAGCAGTTTCAAAGGCTCAAAAGGATCGAGGAAGAAGAGTGGTTTCTGAAGAATGCTACTGTTATCCAAGCCCTTGATGAAGTATAAGCCAACACCATTTGTTTTTTAAAAAAAGCAAGAAGAGAAGGAAAAGTAAATGGCCAAAGGGAAAAGCATAGCTGAGACCCACATATGCCTTTTTGGGGATCAGGTGGCTCATTTCAAATTATAGCATTGATGATGGAGAGAATATTGAAATAGTTGATGCAGTGGAGGCTTCACAACTGAGACAAGTACTCCGTGAATCCCGTGAGAATGCTGAGCAAGCAAAGTTATCTGGGGTTGGGGAACCATCATCCCCCACCCTCATCATTGAAGGCATGGTGATAGACACAACTACTCTCTCATCACCGGCTCACTCTCACGAAGAAGTTGGAAATAAGAGTATTGGTGATGAGGCTAGGATTAAAGTTATACATTTGGATAAAGAAATGCAAGAGGGTAACCCAGCTAAGCCACACCCTAAAACTGTTGTCAAGACAACTGAGATCGAATTGGCTGATCACTCATGCGAAAAATTTATGTCCCTAGTGATAGTTGACCCAATGTAGTTCAAAATTAGTCAGCTGGTGTGCCAGCTGACGGGGAAACTAAGCATACTACAACCAGGTTGGAGGAAGTTGTAGGGGAAGAAGAACAAACTTTGAAGTTTGGAGAAGATGGTGAGAGTGCTATCGATGAAAGTTCTCAAATGGCCAGTGAAGTTGCAGTGGTTGAGACTGCTGCAGCTGAGGCACAAGCAGTGGATTTGCAGGCCGACTAAGTTTCAGTGGTTGAGACTACTGTAACTGAGGCAAAGGTTGGAGATGTTGCTGAGGCTGCAATAGTTGAGACTGTTCTTGGCACTGAAAGTGCAATCCCTTAGGTTGAGACCTCTAAGGATGCCACCTTTATAGAAGACCCATCATCAATTAAGACTACTACATGGATTGTCGAAGACCCTTCAGCGGTTAAGACTGCTGCTGCAAGGATTTCTCAAGACCCACTAGCAGTTGAGACTGCTAGGGGAAATGTTGATGTGTCTAGTGATGCGCCAATAAGAGTCCGAGAATCTGAATCAGCTGAGCCTATGTTCACAGATGCCCTAACAGAGATTGAATCAAATGAACAAATTCAGACATGGTTGAAGAACCGGAATCCACTGATTCAGCTGGATCCGATAAAGAGGCTAGGGATCCAGAGGACAATTTCAAATACACCAGGAGGAGGTTTGTGTTGGTTTATCCCCCATCTCAACAAGCATAATCTCTTGCAAATGAGGTTGTTAGCACAACTGATGCACCGTCAACTCAGTAGGAATTTAAACTGCATCAAGTGAAGCTGTTAAGATAGTTGAGACACAGTCAGCTCAGTAGGCTACCACTACTGCGTCTACCAATGAAGCTCATTCAGCCGAG
Source organism: Rehmannia glutinosa (assembly GCA_016081115.2). Classification (NCBI taxonomy): domain Eukaryota; kingdom Viridiplantae; phylum Streptophyta; class Magnoliopsida; order Lamiales; family Orobanchaceae; genus Rehmannia; species Rehmannia glutinosa. The sequence goes on along the minus strand of CM071932.1, from coordinate 37,894,600 downwards.
AGACACAGAGCTGTTGGTCAGGGTGATGAGGCAATGATTCCCGAAGGAGGAATGGGACCTCACTTAGATCCTATTGATAATTTGGGAATGCTACATTTCCCATTCTGCGAAGAGATCCCTCAGGAAGAAGCTTCTAGATTCCGATCCAGTTGAACCCAAATGATTTGCACATTCCTTCGGATACCAGTATTGTTCTGTATGGCCATGATTTCTGTAATGACCCAATTTTATGAAATCAAAGTACTCTAAGATATTATTAAGAAAACACGAATTTATAAATTAAAGTGATGCCAATAATTATCAAAAAGTTGATTTAGAATTTTTAATTCTTAATAAAAAATATAATAATAATAATAATAATATTACATCTTACGAATTAAATATCCAATAATTATTTCAAGCATAAACCGGAAAAATTAAAGACATAAATCTAAACTTTAGTTCGGTCATAATTATTTCAAATATAAATATAACATGATTTATTCCATCATCCACAACATCGTATCTTCATCTGGATTCCTCAACCTGAAAGTCATGATAATAATAGGGGTGAGCTTCATCTCGCTCAGTAGGGATATATCTGTCAATATTTAATATAACATGAAAAACATTCACATAATTACAACAATAAATTCATTAATTTCCTCTTTTTCCTCTGACTGGCTAGTTATTACATATAGCATAGCGGGTTCACCCCGAAGATGTAATATTATTATTATTATTATTATTATTATTATTATTATTATTATTATTATTATTATTATTATTATTATTATTATTATTATTATATTTTTTATTAAGAATTAAAAATTCTAAATCAATTTTTTGATAATTATTGGCATCACTTTAATTTATAAATTCGTGTTTTCTTAATAATATTTTAGAGTACTTTGATTTCATATATAATCTAGGGGCCATGAAAAGGGTCCGGGATCGAACTTATCTTCGGGGTGAACCCGCAATGCTATATGCAGTAACTGGCTAGTCAGAGGAAATTAATGAATTTATTGTTGTAATTATGTGAATGTTTTTCATGTTATATTAAATATTGACAGATATATCCCTACTGAGCGACATGAAACTCATCCCTATTATTATCATGACTTTCAGGTTGAGGAATCCGGCTGAAGATATAATGTTGTGGATGATGGAATAAATCATGTTATATTTATATTTGAAATAATTATGACCGAACTAAATTTTAGATTTATGTCTTTAATTTGTCCGGTTTATGCTTGGAATAATTGTTGGATATTTAATTCGTAAGATGTATTATTATTATTATTATAATCATTATATTTTTTTATTAAGAATTAAAAATTCTAAAGCAACTTTTTGATAATTATTGGCATCACTTTAATTTATAAATTCATGTTTTCTTAATAATATTTTAGAGTACTTTGATTTCATAAAATTGGGTCGTTGCAAGTGGTATCAGAGTAGGTCTACGTTTCTGTAGGCTTGTTAAAAAAATTTAAAAATTAAAATGTACAGTTTTTCTTTTAAAAAAAATAATAATAAAAGTCAAACTTTGTATAAGATAAAATGGTATAATAACATCCACCTCCATCATATCTTGTCGGTCTCCTCAAGGTATGAGAATTATTAATGCAAGTTATATTATACAATTGTACCAGTATGCTCATTTATGTCATGATGTATTTCATATTATTATATTCTACTTTAGAAACATAATACAAGTTTATATGTTAGATGAATAGAAATCTTGTATTTCTCTTAAAAAAATATTGTAAAAACAGACTTATAGTTGCAAATGCACATTTATATATAGATGGCAGGAACTCGCACTCGCCACACTGCAAGAAAGAACAATAATAATAATTATTGGGGTCCGAACCGTCCCATTAACCGACTCAATCATTATTTCAACTATCAAATTGAGGAGGGGGATAACACTGGAGAATATATAGTTAAAATTCACCAGTTGTGTACAATGTGAGGAATGTCATCGGCGCTCCAAACGAACGCGCTGCCTTTCATAGAGTGATTGATAGCTTACCCTGGTTTTGGAACGTCAAGGTTGAAAAGCTTTATGCCTCATTATTGGAGTATGACGGGCATGATGACCCACCCAAGATTAACTACGGGACATTTACTGCCAGGTTATACCGTAAATGGATTGAGTTTTTGAACAATGAGGCTATGGCAGAAGATGAGGAACCGGAAGGAAACCTGGAAGAAGACCCAGAAGAACATCCAGAAGAAGATCCGGAAGAAGATCTAGAGGAAGATGAAGACATGGATCAGTAGAAATAGATGGGTCTATGTATTGCAATAATTGATAAAAAAAATTCGTATTATATATAAAGTTTAGTTGTCCTTTAATTGATATTAATTTATTTGACCATTATATTATGATATTTAGATTTGAAGTTAGATATTTCATGCAAAATCCATTAATAACTTCGGATAAATAATAATAAATACATTATGTATGACCTTAGGAATATGGCTCCCCGTCGTGGAAATCAAGTCAACGGTGAGAACTCCACTAATACAGGAAATCAAACCATTGTTACTGCTGGAGATATAATTGTTGAGTTCCTCAGAGGTGTGCAGAATAACGGGGACAACAACAACAACAATGCACGAGTTGTGGAACAATTCAGTCACTATCGTCCACCCACATTCAACAGACGTGATGGCCAGGGGCTTAGCTAGGCCGGATGGTAACCCCTAGCCCAAAAATTTTCCCCCTAGCTCAACTATTTTTTAACCTTAAAAAAAATATATAATTTTTTTCATTTTTTCCATAGAAAAAATGGGACAAAAAAAATTTGGGGTGTGCGGGCCCCCTTGTCTACGCCCTTGGTGATGGCCCGACCGCAGTAGAAGAATGGTTCCGATCATTAGAGAGGATTTTTTGACTTATTGGTTGCACAAACAAACAGAGAGTTGTATGTGATGTCTTCCAACTCACTGAAGACGCTGATCATTGGTGGGAAGGGTATTGGAGGACTAAGACCGAGGAAGAGCGAAATGATTTAACATGGGATGAGTTCAAAGTGATTGTAATGGAAAAAAATTTCCAACAATCATATCGAGACAAGAAGGAGACATAATTCCTTAACTTTAAACAAAGAAACATGACTGTCACAGAGTATGAGAGACAGTTCAATCAACTAAGTCGGTTTGATCCACACCTAGTGGATACTGATTTGAAAAAGGCTCTGAGGTTAGAAGGGGACTTCGAGCATAACTATCAGGAATACTATATCCTCAAGGAGATTTGGAATACTCGGTGATGGTGAGAAGGGCTCATGAGGTGGAGGCAAGTTTTGTTGGGGACGAGGAGGAGCAAAAGTTGGTTGTGTTGTCTGAGAAAAGAAAATGGGAAGGGGCAAAACAAAATAAAAATAAAAATCAAAATATACAGATAAACACTAATGGAAATGCACGTCCAACTATGCAAGCAGACATGCCAACTTGCCCAAAATGCAAGAAGAATCGTTTTGGAGAATGTTTAGCTGGACAAGGAAAATGCTTCAAGTGTAAGAAGCCAGGACATGAAGTCTCTAATTGTCCTCTTTAAAAGCTGAGCGGGAAAGAAGAGAACAAAAATTTGGAGGTAGAGCTCGAATGTATGCTATGACTCAGGAAGAAGCTTATCAGAACCCGGGTACAATGTCAGGTATGCTAACCATCTCTGGAGTACCTGCTCTTGTACTTTTCGACACTGGTGCCACACATTCATTTTTATCTCCCAAATTTCATGCTATATTAGGACATAAGAGTGTTAGAGTAAATGAAGCCCTTGAGGTTGGCTTGCCATCTGGAAATTCGATAACAACTGACTAAGTGAATAAGGATGTTGAAGTGAATATAGGGGGAAAATATCTTAAAGTTGATCTATACATAATTAAGATGAAGGATTTTGATGTACTCTTAGGTATGAATTGGCTTAGTAGATATCAGGCAGACATTAAGTGTCACGAGAAAGAGATAATATTCAAACTGTCAGGAAATGATGAGATAAAATTCTATGGGATTAAATCTAAGGCAGTACCACGAGTGATATCGGCAATGAAGGCAAGAAAGATGTTGAAAAAGAAAAATTGTCAAGGATATCTAGTGAGTTTAGTAGATACCTCGACAGCCGAAGTGACACCTAATGGTGTACCAATTGTGCAAGAATTTTTGGATGTTATTTCCAAAAGACTTGCCGGGAATTCCTCCAGATCGCCAGGTTGAATTTGGAATAGATTTGGTACCTGGGGCAACACCTATATCTAAGGCACCCTATCGGATGGCGCCAAAGGAGTTACAAGAGTTAAAGGTGCAAATACAAGAACTTTTGGATTTGGGATTTATTAGACCTAGTGTATCACCGTGGGGAGCACCAGTTCTGTTTGTAAAGAAAAAAGATAGGTCACTTAGAATGTGTATCGATTATAGAGAACTTAATCGACTCACAGTGGAGAACAAGTACCCGCTACCGAGGATTGAATATTTGTTCGATCAATTGAGAGGTGTCAGCACTTTCTCTAAGATTGACTTGAGATTCGGATATTATCAGTTAAAAGTTAAAGAGAGTGATATTCCGAAAATGGCATTTAGAACCCGATATGGACATTATGAGTTTGTGGTAATGCCATTTGGACTAAGTAATGCACCATCAATATTCATGGACTTAATGAATAGAGTGTTTCATCTGTATCTAGACCAATTCGTCATAGTCTTTATAGATGATATACTTGTATATTCAAATAATACAGAGCAACATACTAGCACTTAAGAATAGTGCTAGAAACACTTCGCAAGGAAAAGTTATATGCAAAATTCAAGAAATGTGAGTTTTGGCTAGATCGGGTGGTGTTTTTCGGACATGTAATCACTGCTCAAGGAATTGAAGTAGACCCGGTTAAAGTTGAAGCAATCAATGAATGGAGTGCACCAATGAATGTGAATGAAGTTCGCAGTTTTCTAGGTTTGACAGGCTATTATCGGAGATTTATTGAAGGATTCTCAAAGATAGCAGCGCCTATGACTGACTTGACAAGAAAAGGGTCGTTACAATTTCAAGTTTGCCCCAAAAGATACTACTGAACAAGCAGCAGAATTTCGCCAAGCCTTTTAAGAAATGTGCGAAGAAATGGAGGCTATGGAGAAACGTTTTGTAGACTTAAGCACTTGATCGACAATCATGATGCCATGATTTCAGAAGATATCCTGGGAACAATTCTAAGAACCAAGGAATGGACACAACATACGAGGCTATTCGCAGGAGCAAGTTGGCTACTTGAGGCTTGTATTCTAAGATGTTAGTATGGGAGTCGACACTTGCCTTCCAATGAAAAAAAAAAAAGGATAATATCTCTAGGATGGAAATGAGTCACTTGACAGACATGGAGCTTCTACAAACCAAAATGGAGAAAAAGATGGAGTACATGCAAGCTTCACTGAAAGAAGAGCTTTTATCTATGAAGAAACATCTATATGTACTCAACTCAAATCAAGTGATGATGATGATGCCAAAAAGGGGGAAGAGAAAGAACCCCCTACAAAATAGATTAAAGGCAAAGGCACCATTTCCATCCTATCTCAGCTGCCTCCCTCCATGTCAGCTAAACAGAAGGCTATTTGGCTTTTCAAAAATTTAAGGAAGAAATTGCAAACCTTGACAAGAATCATGTGGAGAGGATTGAAAAACTTAAGATCCAATATGGCGGTTTACTAGCAAGGTTTCTCCCGAGAGAATAAGCTACTCCACGAGTAGTTCCCTTGGAAGAAAGGTCAAATGAAGATTTCGGTACTCTTTTATCAGAAGGATACTATGTAGGGATGGATATCAGTGATGCTTGTGAACTGTATTGGGTAAAGGGCTTAAAAGATATTGAAGCGACTAAGAAGCAGTCAACTCAAGGAAAGAAAGCCAAGAGTCACCAGACTTCTAAGACTCAACAGGCACCCAATAGTCAAGTATCCAGAGGAGGCAACCACGCAAGGGGAAGAAGTGTAGAAAGGGGAAGAGGCCGAGATTCACACTCTGATGGGAAAGGCAGAGGCTCTCCACCAAAAAGAGTCAATGGAATCATGGCCATCAATCCTTTAAAAAGGGATGATGCATATTGGATAGGCCTTAGAGAAGCTCATAATAGAGAAGATTGTTAGATAAATGTTTTTATCGTAATTTGATGATTTCGTTTAACTGAATTTTTCACCAAAACAATGTCCCCAAATATTATCCAAATACTCATAATCAATTTAAATTATTTTTACTAATTTTTTGGAGTATTTCTTGAAGTTTATTTTTGACAAAAATCGGACAACTCCTCTATTTTGAGGTCAACCGGTCGCCCTAGAGGGAAACCCGTACCTGAACGTTGTGCAAAACAGAGAACAATCTCTTTGCTAAAAATGGGATGGTCAATCGGTTGACCTAGAGAGCGACCGTGTGGTCAACCAGTCGACCTATAGGGCGACTGGTGTCTGAAAGTTGAAAATTGTTCAAAAATGTTTCTGACTTAGTTTTTGAACAGGCCAACCGTCCAGGTCAAGGTCGACCGGTCCAACTCCCCCTAGACCGGTCCAAGGCCTTGTTTTTCAAGCGTGTTTCAATTTTTAACGTATTTTTCACAAAGGTTTTATCAGCAAACTATCCGTTGCACAACAGACAATTTTTCATGATTTTAAGGGATTGATTTCTAACAACTATAATCTCCATTTGATTTGCAATTTTTTACAGATTTCAATCTCCAAGGAGGAGCCTATGTCTGAAAATCAAATCCAAGACATCTCCTATAAATAGATGAAGGATTGAATCAACAAGATACAACAACACAAGCAATACAACACAAGCAAACTTCTTGTTCTTCACTTTCATATTCTTGTTGTATTTAGCCTAAGCCTTTCACTTGCACATCTTGAGTATTATGCTTGATTCTTGATTACACTTAACACTGCAAAGTAATTGTATACTTCATTTGAGTTGTAATCTTGAATTATTTTCAATCATCCAAAACAAGACATCCTTGTTAGTGTTCTTGTGGTAAGAGCACACTTGGGTGATTTTAGGTGTTGAAGAGTGTGGTACTCTTCATTGGTGTAAGAAGATTGTGTTAATCTTCATAGGTGGTGTTGTAAGAAGAGTGAGGTGCTCTTCAAGATAAGATTGTATTTACCTTAAAAATAGCTATTAGAGATATAAAACTGCATAATTAAAAAACTGATGATATAGAAAAGTACAATTATACCCTTATTAGCCTAAAATAACTAGAATGATCTACACCATCTAAAGTTTTAAATCAAGAGTCCAAAAGTGTTCCTATGGACTAACCTAAAGGAGTTGTCTCATTTGAACCAATCATTATATATATATAGGTTATCAGAGGGTGATATATTATATATTATGTATATCCGTGTGTGGGTTATAAATTGTGAACTAATTACCTATGAAAATTGTGTGTATATATGTATAGATATGTGTGTGGGTATAATTTAGTTATGTGAGTGCATGTAAACACCATATACCCACTTGTCACCACCTCAAGTCTTCAGGGGCATACATTAACTAAATAAAGCACACAAATCACACATATACAAATTATGATAAACATCTTATCTTCCACCGCCTTATGCTAACGGAGGATAGGAAGGAAATAAAAGATAATCTCTCAATTTTACAACATACACGCACACAGATTTCTAAATAGTCATGCTTATAGAGATATTATATATCTTAAACGTCCCAATTAGATATCAGAATTAATATATATCTGTGTGTATATATATATATATATATACATATAGGATAGGATCATATGTGGCAAGGATCTTACCATGTGGCAGTGTGGACAAATCTAAGTCGTTACCACGTTTAATCCTAAGGCCAGATTTTTTTCGAATTTTTTATTTTTTTAAATTGAACTCAACCCATTTAAAGGCAAAATAGACAAATTGTACATAATAGGAAACGGATGATTTTGGTAACCTCACCTTTTTTAGGATTTCAATTAATCCTCCTCCCACTTTTTTCACCCCAAAATCAAAAAATGCCCTTCTTCTTCGCCTCTTCCTTATTTCTCTTCCCCCACTCACACACGTCTGCAACTTTTTCATTCTCTGTAAATTTCGAGCACCCGAGACACTATTTTGTTTGGCCGAATTCTCTCGACATCAAAACTCCAAGAACGCGTCAGTAACATCATTCAAGGTAAGCCCCAAGGTTCAAATTTTCAATTCTGTTTTGTAGATTCTTGTGGAAAAGGTTTTTCCTCAATTTTTTAGTCAGTTTTATTTGCCCAATGACTGAAATAGGGAAAAAAACGGAAGTTGGATATATACACGTAATGTTCCATGAAATCCATGATAACCAATAATATTAAATTCATTTTTAGCGTTAAATTAGCTTTTTATATTGTTTATTTTTTTGGTGTATCTCTCCTGTTATAACTGATATACAGGTTATCATATACATGTTATCATGAAATGATATATATTTTGTTAATTTTGGCATATAATTACACAGAGTTTTGGTGTTTTGCATTAGTCTGGTAAATTGTATATAGACGGCATACAAATGGTGTTTGGATAATTTTTTTTCGTAGACAGTTAGACTACATACAGTACACAGTTAGTTTAGATATGGTATTTTATTTTGATACAATGTGTTTGACACCCGCAATTTTTTAATACCGTTCACGTATACAGTGTGAATGGTGTTTTATAACGGCATGAATATGTATTTTGATGCATTAATAAGTTTGGTAATGAGTATATAATGTCCATGCAATGCATAATGGCGAATGGTGTTTAAATAACATTATTTTCGTATACAATTAGAGTTCATACAGTGCCCAATTAGTTTAATTGGTGTATTTTTATATATTGTGCTTGAGTTCCGTATTTTTTAATATAGTTCACATTTCTCAATACCAGGTTTATAATTTTCAATGGCAAGAGGAAACAAGAAAAGACCTGCATCTCCAGGGCCGAGCGAGGGTGCGCGTAATGTTAACAAGAGGTTCAAGACTGTCAAATCTGCTTTGAAATCTTCGATGCCCAAACTGAGGAAATTGTAGCTTATATTTTTTGGGCCCATTTTGTTTTTATTGTACCTGTGGAAATGAATTAATGAAAACTTAGCTATAAGTTGGTATAAATTTAGTAAATAGTTGGTATACAATTAGTTCAGTTGTTTTTATTTTTAATTGTGGATATGAATTGATGAAAACTTAGCTATAGATTGGTATACAGTTAGGTAATTGTTGGTATAGAATTAGTTTTTATGCGACACACAAATGCATTTGATGCATCATTTTCCTTTAATTTTTGGTTGAGTTGTTTGATGTTAACATTGTTTTTTTTTCCAGCAATTTTGTTTTATGTGTTTTCAGTTGGATCTGTTCTCTCGATTTTTGCAAGTAATTGGGTATTATCAGGCAGCGCGTAATGTTGAAAAATCTGCATATTTGTACACCAAATCAGTCAAATGTGTACACAAAATAATTTTCAAAATATACAATATTGTCAATATTAGTATATAATATTCTCAATTATTAAACATCTAACAATGCACTACTGAATACTTATATTATCACCAAATATTGGACAAGTGTACACCAAAATATGATTTCAGGGTACCGTAATGGAATTATTTTTTATACCATATTTTTATGATTATAAAGCACCAAAGTATGCACATGTATACACCAAAATACGCTTCCAATGTACAATATTGTCAATAGTTTTATACCAATTTAAGTACCAATATTTAGTCTCAAATAAACATCCAAAACACGTCATATTTCATGTTATATTAGCACCGAAATATACATATCTATACACGAAATAATGCGTCCAAAGCACAATATTATAAACATTTGTATACCAAAATACGCATATATCCCATGTCGAACACCTTCTTTGTTGTTCAAAAATAGCGGATAAGATTGTTTCTATGATTTTGATGCAGATTTCTTTTTTTTTTGTTGTTTTTCGTCAATGAAGGGTGAGAGAAGAATCATGAATCCGTTATTTTTGCCCCTGATTCAGCGTTTCTGTTATGTAAAGTTGATAATCAATATATCCCTTGATTATAGGTATTTAATTATGGTATTATTTTACTCCATTTTGATAGTTACCGATTTGCCCTTTTTACATATAAAATAAATGTAAAATGGTGTATTTTTAGGCCTAATCTGAACTATTGATTAATTAGGATGGATGGATGGGATCTGTCCATACTGCCACATGGTAAGAGGCTGCCACATGAGATCTCATCCCTATATATATATATATATATATATATTTTAATTGTGTCAAAAAGATTAAATGAAGAATTTATTAGAAATACTAAACATGATATATAATATATTGAAACCTAATACTGGCTATCCATATTAATTAGGCAATTTAAGATATAATTGAAATAAAGTTAACATGCTTGCTAAGAGTTTGATTAAGTTTAAATGGTATGTTTCAATTGGCTTAGTTATCGTCCACTTAAGTTTAAGGTTTAGGATTTTCATGATATTGGTAATAACAATAACTGACGATGTGAAAGTATAAATTAATCTTATATTTTACAGGTTATCTTACATCTAGTGTAGGAAGACAAAAAGACAAGTTAGCTTAATTGTAGTAACATAACGAAGGACGAAAGTTAAGTAAAAATCCATTTGCAACTATAATGCATGAATGTATTTCCTGCTTTATTTATACTAAATGTGATCATTGTACCTTGATGGATGTATTATAAGTATTTTGTCATGTATATATTGTTTGAATGATATTGTAACGTGGTGATTGTTAGATAAATATTTTTATCAAGATTTTGATGATTATGTTTAAATGAGTTTTTATACCAAAACAATGTTTATGTATGTTGTCCAAATACTCCTAAAAGATTTAAAATGTTTTTACTAATTTCATGGAGTATTTCTTAGAGTTTATTATTCGATAAAAATGGACAACACTTTTGATGGTTTTGTTTAAATGAGTTTACTATGTTTATAAATGTTGTCCAAAAAACTTCCAAGTGATTTAAAATGTTTTTACTAATTTTTTGGAGTATTTTTTGAAGTTTATTTTTTATAAAAATAGGACAAACATTTCAATTTGGAGGTCGACCGGTCGAACAAGAGGTCGACCGGTACCTGAAGAGTGCGTAAATGAAACAGAAACTCTGGAACACAAAAAATGAAGAGGCGGACCGGTCAAGCAGGGGGGCGCCGACCGGTCGCACCCTAGGACGACCGGTCGCACCCCTCAGTCGACCGATCGATCCCCCCTTCAACCTGTACCTGGATCTCACTATCTTTTTCAAACGTTCGAAATCTTAAACAGGGCAACCGGTCGCCCTGTGTAATTTTTGACAGCAAAAATTTCAACCGTTGCAATCCTTATCAGCAAGATTTACTTTTGATTTTTGTACAAAATTTCTACATCTTGTGATCCTCTTTTTGTAGACAAAAGTGAAGAAGAAGGAGCCTATGTTGGTGAAGACTCTCCTATAAATAGAGGATGATTTGAAGACACAAATACACAACACATACAAGCAAATACACAACAAGAAATCTGAAAATTCTCCAAGCCTTCATTTTTATACTCTTGTTGTAATAGCCTAGTTCTTGCACTTGCACAATCTTGAGGTCTAGGCTTTTCATTCTTGATTACACTTGCACTCAAACTTTGTATTGTTTTTATAGAGTTGTAATCTTGAATTTTGTCCATCATCCAAAACAAGATATCCTTGTTGTTGCTCTTGTGGTAAGAGTACACTTGGGTGATCTTAGGTGTTGAAGAGTGTGGTACTCTTCATAGGTGTTGAAGGAAGATTGTGGTAATCTCCTTGAAGGTGTTGTAAGAAGATTGTGGTAATCTTCAAAGGTGGTGTTGTATTAATTGTGGTAATTAATAAAATCTTTTTTTCTTTTTGAAATCCATCCTGAAGATACTGGGGTGGTAGAGGATTAGGCCCTAGGTGGGTTGAACCTCTTTAAATCGACGAGTGTTGTTTAATTTCCGCATTTACATTCTTGTCATTTACTTGTTCATTCGAAAAGAGGGCGATTTGTGAAAAATCGACATAATCTATTCACCCCCTCTAGATTATCGTAGCCACTTGGACTAACAAGTGGTATCAGAGCTAAACTCTTTGGCTATCTCGTTCCGAGTAAAGAGGAAAGATCCATGGCTACGAACGAAAGCTATCTCACCACCGGCGCCTCCACCAACAAGCCACCACTATTCGACGTCAACAACTACGCATTTTGGAAAGACCGTATGGAGTGCTTTCTACAAGGGTGCGGATTTGATATTTGGAATGTGGTCATTGAAGGAGTTGCTCAACCAACAACAAAATTGGAGGATGGCACCACAACTCCCAAGCCATTCAAGGAGTTCGATGAAAATGACAAGAAAGCCTTCTCTCTAAACGGTAAGGCTTTAAATATTTTGCATTACTCTCTTACCGCCACCGAGTATAATCGTATAAGAGGCATAAAGTCGGCACATGAAGTTTGGGAAAAATTAGAAACCATCTATGAGGGCACAAAGAAAGTGAAGCAAGCAAGAAAAACAATGCTTGTGAAAGACTTTGAAAATTTCAATATGCACGATGGTGAAAGCATATAAAAATAGTGGAAAGTCTTGACAACATTGTCAATCCTCTTGTGGCTCTTGGAAAGGTCATCTCCGGAGAAGACAAGGTGACCAAGGTATTGAACGCCCTTCCCGTCTCATGGTCCAAAAAGGTGACGGCAATCACGGAAGCTCAAAATCTTGAGACACTCAAGTTTGATGAGCTCATTGGGAACCTCCTCATTTATGAAGTATATCTCAAGGAGAGGAAAAATTCTCAATCATCCACCTCTAAACCGGGTACGCAAAATTTTATTAAAGGCTTAGCATCTTCTTCTAATAATGTTTATTATGCTAGTGATGAGGATGATGAACAAACGGCGGCTCTTGTTAGAAAATTTGCAAAATTTGTAAACAAAAAAGAGCAAGAAAGCCTAGAGACAACTCTTTGTTTCAAATGCGTAAAATCCGGGCACTACATAGCCGATTGCCCAAAATTAGCGGAAGAGGAAAAAAAGAAGAAAAAGCCTTTTCCGAAAAAGAAGGCGTTAAATGCGGATGTCAAAACTTGGGATGAATTACTTGAAACAACCGATAAGGAAGGATAATCCGAACTTGGTCTTATGGCAATAGACGATGAAAATACCGAGGTACGCTCTAATGCTTCAACTTCTTCCTTAGTTGATGAATTACAATGTGATTTTGATGAATTGCAAAATGAGTTTCAAAATTTGATTGTTAAATACAAGAATTTGAAAAATGAGTATAAAAAGCTAAAACTAGAAAAGGATAAATTATTTACTTCTTATGATTCTCTTGATAAGGCTCATGCTATTACTCTTACTATGGTCCGTACTCTTGAAACCGAAAAACAAACGCTCACAAATGATATTGAAAATTTGAAAAAGGATGTGCATCGATTCAATTTAAGTACGAATAAAGTCACAAAAATTTTAGATGCACAAAGAGGTGAGCATTCTAAATTAGGACTTGGTTACAAACCTTTTCAAAATGCTTTTAAGAAAAATGACCAAGGTCCAACTTTTGTACGTGCTAGTAGTCCTCGTATTGTTACTTGTTTTTATTGCGGTAAGAATGGACACTATGATTGTAAATTGAAGAATAATTTTAGCTATTATTGGAGACCCAAAGGTCTCAAGGCTAACCCCCATGGACCCCAAAATTATAGGGTACCTAAAAATAATTCCTTTGTAGGTTATAGGGGCTATAACAACAATGGAAGATTCAAAATGGCTCGTGGACAGCGGATGTTCATGCCATATGACCGGAAAGAGAGAACTTTTTACCAACATCAAGCTCCAAGAAGAGGGTATGGTCATGTTCGGCAATGGCAAAGGAAGAATTCTTGGAAATGGAGAAATTGGTAACTCTTCTTTCTCTCTTAGTAATGTTCTTTTAGTAGAAGGGCTTAAGTTCAATTTGATGAGTGTTAGCCAACTTTGTGATTCAAATTATAATGTTCTTTTTAATAAAGAAAAATGCCTTATTTCCAAAAATGATAATATTATTTGTGAAGCAATTCGAAAAGGTAATCTTTACAAAATTTGTTCAAGTGATTTGGTTAGTCAAAATGTTTCTTGTCTTGTTGCCAATAATGATTTAACTAGTTTATGGCATAGGCGACTTGGACATGTTGGATACAAAAATATACAAACTATTTACAAAAAACAACATGTAAAAGGACTACCCAAATTGAATTTTGAAAATCTTGGCTTATGTGACACTTGTCAAAAGAAAAATTAGTTAAAAGTAGTTTTAAGCCCAAAAATGAAATTTCCACTACCAAACCCCTACAAATGCTTCATCTTGATTTGTATGGGGATATTGGTACGGCAAGTCTAAGTGGAAAACATTACACTTTTGTTATAGTTGATGATTTTTCTAGATATACTTGGGCTCTATTTCTTGCAAATAAAAGCGATGTCGTTAATGAGTTTGTTAAGTTGTGTAGACTTATTGAAAATGAAAAGGAAGATACTATTAAGTCTATTCAAAGTGATCGAAGTGGAGAATTTAACGGCGAATTTACAGTCTTTTGTGAAACCAAGGGATATAGTCACAATTTTTCGGCACCAAAGACACCTCAACAAAATGGAGTAGCCGAAAGGAAGAATCGGACACTTCAAGAAATGAGTCGGTCCATGCTCAATGAATTTTCACTTCCAAAATACTTTTGGGCCGAAGTCGTAAGTACCGCTTGCTATGTCATTAATCGAGTTTATATTCGTCCTAAAATGAATAAAACTCCATATGAGCTTTGGAAAGGAAGAACTCCAAATATTAGCTATTTCAAAATATTTGGATGTAAATGTTTTATTTTGAATACTAAGGATCAATTGGACAAACTTGATCCTAAGGACGATGAAGGAATATTTATGGGTTATTCAACCAAGAGCAAAGCATATCGGGTTTACAATAAGACTAGTGGGGTTGTTGAAGAATCCATCTATGTCAAATTCAATGAAGCTTCGGGTGTTGAAAGGATACCCAATGATGAAAGTGATGAAGAGGATATTGTTGAACCAATTGTTCAAGATGATCAACCTTCAAGCTCAAATGTTCCTCAAGAAGATAAAGGTGATACTTCGGATCTTCCCGTAACATTGAAATTTAAGGGAGATCACCAAAAAGATCTTATTATTGGTGATCCCCTTGATAAAGTAATGACTCGAGAAAATTTTTTTCGAGAAAGCTCTCATATCTCAAAAAGAGCCTAAAAATGCTAAGGAAGCTATTGAAGATGAAGATTGGTTCTTAGAAATGCAAGAGGAGTTGAATCAATTTGAAAGGAATGATGTATGGGAATTAGTACCTTGTCCTCCATCTCAAACAATATTGGCACAAAATGGGTATTCCGGAACAAGCTCGATGACCAAGGCAATATTGTTCGAAATAAAGCAAGGTTAGTAGCTCAAGGTTATTGTCAAGAAGAAGGTATTGATTATGATGAAACATTTGCACCCGTAGCACGTTTAGAAGCTATTCGTATTTTACTTGCCTATTCTTGCTTTAAAAATTTCAAGCTTTACCAAATGGATGTTAAATCCGCTTTTCGAAATGGTATTATTCAAGAAGAATTCTATGTAAAACAACCTCTGGGGTTTGATAATTTTTCTAGGCCTAATGATGTTTATAAACTTAAAAAGGCCTTATATGGTTTGAAACAAGACCCCGTGCATGGTATGATAGACTTAACTCTTTTCTTTTGCAAAATGGTTTTACAAGAGGTAAAGTTGATACTACTCTCTTTGTTTTTGAAAAAGGGCAAGATTGCTTATTAGTGCAAATTTATGTTGATGATATTATTTTTGGTGCTACTAATGAATCCTTGTGCAAGAAATTTTCTAAGTTAATGCAAGGTGAATTTGAAATGAGTATGATGGGAGAGCTCAACTTCTTCCTTGGACTTCAAATTAAGCAATGCCAAGAAGGAATATAAATTTCACAATCCAAGTATACAAAAGAACTTTTGAAGATGTTCGGAATTGAAGAAGGAAGAACCGTTTCTACCCCAATGGCAACAAACGTCAAGATTGACAAAGATGAAAAAGGCAAGTCGGTTGATGAATCCAAATATCGAGGTATGATTGGTAGTTTACTTTATTTAACCGCAAGTAGACCGGATATTCTTCATGCCGTATGCCTATGTGCTCGTTTTCAAAGCAATCCCAAAGAATCTCATATGAGTGCCGTTAAAAGAATTTTTAGATATTTGAAAGGCACTATTCAATATGGTTTATTTTATCCAAAGAATGAAAACTTTTCTCTTAAAGGTTATAGTGATTCGGATTATACGGGAAATATTGATGATCGTAAAAGTACTTCCGGATCATGTCAATTTCTAGGTGATTGCCTAGTTTCTTGGTTTTCAAAGAAACAAAATTGTGTTTCACTTTCAACGGCCGGGTTTAATATATTCTCGGCATTTTGTTGTACACAACTTCTTTAGATGAAACAAACCTTAGCGAATTACAAATGTTCTTTTGAAAGTGTTCCTATCTTTTGTGATAATATATCCGCTATAAATATTGCTCAAAACCCGGTTCATCATAATCGTACTAAACATAATGAGATTCGACATCATTTTCTAAGGGATTGTGTTTCAAAACGAAAAATTGAGATATCTTTTGTACCATCTCAAGATCAATTAGCGGACATTTTTACAAAACCGCTATCTTCCGAGACTTTTGCGTCAATACGAGCTCGGTTAGGCATAATGCATATTGAATGAGGTCTATGATTGCATTTTGCTTGTTTTTAAAACTTAGGGGCAAAAAATCAGATTTTTGGTTCAAACCTCGGATTTTGGAAAACAAAATGAAAAACTGGTCTGACTGGGGCAAGGTCGACCGGTCGCCCATGACGTCAACCGGTCGCCCATGCCCCCAACCGGTCGACCATAGAGAAAATTTGCTTAAAATCGTTTATGTTCTCAGCATTTGTCATTTTGGTCTTTTGTGTTCATTTTTCGTCCCCTTCGCCAATTACACACAAATTTCACTTCAAATTTGTTTTGTTGCATTTATTTTATATATTGGACTTCATGAAGCTCGATTATCATCATCATTGCTTATCTTTACCGATGAATTGGTAAGAATTTCTCTTTTTAAGGTTGAACCCTTGAGAATGTGCTTATATCTTGATATTTTGATGAAATTCTTGTATTAGTATGTTGTATATGATGATTGTTGATGAATGAATATTGTTGTATTGCAATTGGTAATGAAAATTTTTGGCTTAAACGAATCACAAAAGCGTTATATTTCTCTTGTTTTATTCAACGCACGCCAAGTGTTCGACAAAATGTTTGAATGAAAAATTTATCACCTACATGATTCTCTTGATTTGAAAAGTTTTATAAGTTTATAGAGATCATGTTTTATCAATCAAATGAGCTTTTACAAATCAAATGAGCAATTATTTCCTTTTTATTCAGAATTTAAGCTTAAATGCTCAATATGCCCGATAAATCGATTAAATTGCGCACTTTGATATAATTATATGATGTTTTTATCGTGCTAACATTATTTTTGATGATTCCAAAGGGGGAGATACAAAAAAAACGCTCATACGCTCAAAGAAGCAAAAAAATAAGCTCGCAAGAAAAGCTATAAGCTAGGGCTCTCAAAAGCCAAAAGCTGTGAATATTACTTAGTCCATTGGATGTATTGTGGACTTTTATGATTGACTAATGATGTTTTGTGACAGGAGGAGCTTCTATGCTCAAATAATTCAAGCTTGTTTTGTAAAAGCTAAGCTTTTAGCTTTAAGTTGGTTGATTTTATACTTGTTCTTGATATGCATGTTGATAGGGGGAGCTTGTGCAAAAATGATTTTGAAAAATCTTTGCTCCTATCATTGTGTGTTTGTACTCATGATGAATCTTGCTTAAAATGGATTGTTGTTTTAGACCGGAAAATTTGTTTTGTTTTAAAATCAACTTCCTAAAATTGTTATGGTTTGTAATCATCAAAAAGGGGGAGTTTGTTAGATAAATGTTTTTATCAAGATTTTGATGATTATGTTTAAATGATTTTTTATACCAAAACAATGTTTATGTATGTTGTCCAAATACTCCTAAAAGATATAAAATGTTTTTACTAATTTGATGGAGTATTTCTTAGAGTTTATTATTCGATAAAAATGGACAACACTTTTGATGGTTTTGTTTAAATGAGTTTACTATGTTTATAAATGTTGTCCAAAAAACTCCCCAGTGATTTAAAATGTTTTTACTAATTTTTTGGAGTATTTCTTGAAGTTTATTTTTGATACATATCGGACAAACATTTCAATTTGGTGGTCGACCGATCGAACAAGAGGTCGACCGGTACCTGAAGAGTGCGTAAATGAAACAGAACACTCTGGAACACAAAAAATAAAGAGGGGGACTAGTCAAGCAGGGGGCCGACCGGTCGCACCCTAGGGCGACCGGTCGCACCCCCCAGTCGACCGGTCGACCCCCCCTTCGACCTGTACCTGGATCGCACTATCTTTTTCAAACGTTCGAAATCTTAAACAGGGCAACCGGTCGCCCTGTGTAATTTTTGACAGCAAAAATTTCAACCGTTGCAATCCTTATCAGCAAGATTTACTTTTGATTTTTGTACAATATTTCTACATCTTGTGATCCTCTTTTTGTAGACAAAAGTGAAGAAGAAGGAGCCTATGTTGGGAGCCTATGTTGGTGAAGACTCTCCTATAAATAGAGGATGATTTGAAGACACAAATACACAACACATACAAGCAAATACACAACAAGAAATCTGGAAAATTCTCCAAGCCTTCATTTTTATACTCTTGTTGTAATAGCCTAGTTCTTGCACTTGCAAAATTTTGAGGTCTAGGCTTTTCATTCTTGATTACACTTGCACTCAATCTTTGTATTGTTTTTATAGAGTTGTAATCTTGAATTTTGTCCATCATCCAAAATAAGATATCCTTGTTGTTGCTCTTGTGGTAAGAGTACACTTGAGTGATCTTAGGTATTGAAGAGTGTGGTACTCTTCATAGGTGTTGAAGGAAGATTGTGGTAATCTCCTTGAAGGTGTTGTAAGAAGATTGTGGTAATCTTCAAAGGTGGTGTTGTATTAATTGTGGTAATTAATAAAATCTTTTTTTCTTTTTTCCTAGGTGGGTTGAACCTCTTTAAATCGACGAGTGTTTTTTAATTTCCGCATTTACATTCTTGTCATTTACTTGTTCATTCAAAAAAGAGGGCGATTTGCGAAAAATCGACATAATCTATTCACTCCACCTCTAGATTGTCGTAGCCACTTGGACTAACAGTGATGGTTGTTTCATTGAGCATGATATTCATTAGCATTGTCATGTGTATGTATAACATGTGATCATTGTTGAGATGAGACATGCACGACATGATTTTCTATGAAAATAAAAGATTTTGGTTTGCCACTGCTAGTGCACCGAGGCATGAGGTAATGCTTATATGATATATTGAGCTCGTGCCATGTGAGACATCACTTTGGGTATGTGAGACATTTGGACGAGGCTCATTGATTATTAACACCCAGTGCCATGTGAGACATAACTTCGAGTATGTGAGACATTCGGACGGGGCTGATTGATTATTGATGTCCAGTGCCATGTGAGACATTTCTTTGGGTATGTGAGACATATGGACTGGACAACTTGATCATTAATTATATGCTGAGATATTTATGGTACACTTAGTAGGTGGCCAAGGGCCCCACGAAAGGCATTGATATTCAATAAAATGCTTTCGTGCATAAGAATGAATTCAGGGCATGTATATTACATTTTTCCATTGGCATGCATGATTTTCGCTTACTGAGTGTTAGCTCATGTAATTCATGTATTGTAGGCGAGTCTGGTGATGTTGCTTTACTTGGGCTTACTGGACAGGCTGTTGGAGCTCCTACAGGTTACTGAAGACAGTGTACATGGATGACGACCTGTTGGGCTATGTTGATGGATTATCTTGTCTTTCTGGCCATGTACTGTATTGTATTTTGGACTTGTATTGTCCTCTGTTTTGGAAACCCTCATGTAAATATGTACATGTAAATAGTTGGGTGATGTGTGTTGTGCGTTTGGTCACGTGGATGTCTGTTGTGTTTAATAACAGGGTTGGTTACCTCTTTTGTTTATGGACATGGCTTGTCCTTATCTTATAATTAAAATGATTTTACTTGTTTGTTGTTAAAATGTCATAGGGATTAAAAAAAATTACAAGTTTTAAATAGAGTTTGTGGTCGAGTTATACTATTTATATATTTTCCAGCAGTAGTAATAGAGGAGGGCGTGATAGAGTGGTATCAGAGCCCGATTATAGGTTCTGTAGACTGTCCATGTACACGAACTCGGAACTCGTAGAGCATAGCCATGCCAGTAAGTTTTACTTTATTGCTTAATGTATTTTATGTTCATGAATTGTATATAAATTGGCCATGTGTTACAAGGTTCCTTTTAAGTCAGTGTGGGAGATATGGTGAGAACTAGAGGTGAGATTAATAGTAGTAGTGGAGATATAAACCAAGGAGAGGAGACACATATGTCGATGGGTCATCGGGATAATGTTATAAATTGACTTATGGAGCTTGTCCAACGACAGTCTGAACAGATTCAACAACTTATCCATCAGAGGGATACGGTTGGACAACAAAGAGTAGAGATGAATCAACCACAACAAAGAGCAGAGCAAATAGAGATGGTTGGGGAAAGATTCAGAAAGTTAAATCCACCAACATTTGAGGATGCAGTAGACCCTACAGATGCGGAAGACTGGTTAAGGACTTTGGATAATATGTTCCAGTATAGCAGAGTTCCTGAAGAAGAAAAGGTAATGTGTGCTTCCTTTATGTTACGTGGTGGTGCGGGACACTGGTGGGATACGATGTAGAGCATCGAGAATGTAGCTACCATGACATGGGAAAGATTTAAGCAACTCTTCAGGAACAAATACTTTACCGCTCCTATTCGCGCTATGAAGATGAACGAGTTCATACAGTTGAGGCAGGGAAGTATGATAGTTGTTGATTATGTTCGCAAATTCGAACAACTGTCGAGGTTTGCTGAACACATGGTTAGTACTGAGGTACTAAAAGTGGAAAGGTTCCTTGAAGGTCTGAGGCCAGAGCTCTATAGGGATGTAAGTATGGCTGGAATACAAGGGTTTAGGTATACACAGGTTGCTGAGAAAGCACTGGTTGCAGAACAAGCTGAGATGAGAATAAAGCATGCACAGGAGGTTTGACGTCTGTTTACACAAAAACAGGGGCAACATTGGGTCAAAAATGAAAAGAAAATATTACCTCAGTTCCAGGGATCTAAACCCAGATTTCAACAATGACAGGGGCAAGAACAAGGAGATCCAATCAAACGTTTGAAGACTGATCAAAGTAAAACATGAACACCCTCACTTTGCCCTATATATGGAATACAATACGGTGGACCTTGTCTTTGGGGTACTGGAGTATGTTTTTCATGTGGACAAGCGGGACATATGGCTTTGTATGCCCAAATAAATCAAAACCGATAGTCCAAGAGAGAACACCCGCTAGAGTTTTTACCATGACTAAGGACGATGCCAAAGCGAGTCTACCCATTGATACAGGTAAACTATCTACCTTGGGTGTTTCAACATTTGCATTATTTGATTATGGTGCCACACATTTATTTACATCTAATGAGTATGCGAGGAGGTTACATAAGGCACGGACAAGGAGCGGCTCTGGCAGCATGAATGAACTTCCCACACCGGAGAATAGGAACATGAATGAACTGATCCCACACCCTTATGCGAGGAGAGCTTAAAAGATTTGATAGGTACTGCTCGTATCAACAAGATGCATCTTCTTTTCTGGTGCTCATCATATAAAAACTCTGAAGTTAAGCGTGCTTGGCCCAGAGCAATTATATGATGGGTGACCCTTGGGAAGTTGCTCCCGAGTGCGTGTGTGAGTAAGACAAAGCGCTGAAAGACTTCATGTTGGTTTAAAGATTCGTGTTGGTTTGTGGACAATTGTCAAACCATGCAGAAGCGGGTGGGCATGTGATGCCCGGGCTAAAGAGGGCGGGTAGTGATCGCGGTGCAAGAAGGCACAAACAAGGAGCGGGTCCCGTCGTGAATACCCATGCGAGTTCAATATTTGGAATGCGGTTATTGAAGGGATAGCTCAACAACAACCAAGAAAAAACTTGGAGGATGGAACCACAACCTTTAAGAGCTTCAATTGGAATTTGATGGAACCACAACGATAATGACAAGAAGTCATTTTCTCTAAATGGTAAGGCATTAAATATTTTACATTGCTCTCTTACCGCCAACGAGTATAATCGTATTAGAGGCATAAGGTCCGCACATGAAGTTTGAGAAAAATTGGAAACTATTTATGAGGGTACAAAAAAAGTTAAACAAGTAAGAAAAACCATGCTTATTAAAAACTTTAAAAACTTCATTATGCTTGATGTTGAAAATATTTCAAAAATAGTGGAAAGGTTTGACACCATGGTTAATCCTCTTGTGGCATTTGGAAAAGTCATCTCCGAAGAAGACAAGGTAACCAACGTTTTAATGCTCTCCCCGGTTCATGGTCCGAAAAGGTAACGGCAATTACGAAAGTTCAAAATCTCAAAACTCTCAAGTTTGACGAGCTCATTGGAAATCTCCTCATCTACGAAGTATATCTTAAAGAGAGGAACAATTCCAAACCATCCACCTCTCAATCGGTATGCAAATTATTCCTAAAGGCTTAGCATCTTCTTCTAATAATTCGTATTATGCTAGTGATGAAGATGATGAGAAGACGGCCGCCCTTGTCCGGAAATTTGCCAAATTTTTAAATAAAATAAAAGGCAAGAAAGTCGAGAGACAACTCGTGTTTCAAATGCGAGAAACCCGGGCACTACATAGCCGATTGCCCAAAATTAGCGGAGGAGGAGCAAAAGAAGAAAAAACCTTTTCTCAATAAGAAAGCTCTAAATGCGGAAGCAAAAAAATGGGATGAGCTCCTTGCCACATCCGATGAGGAAGAAGAAGCCGAACATGGTCTCATGGCCATAGGCGATGAAAACAATGAGGTACACTCTAATTCTTCATCTTCTTCTTCTTTAGTTGATGAATTACAATGTGATTATGATGAGTTGCAAAATAAATTTAGAGATATGATTTGCAAGTACAAACTTTTGAAAAAAGAGTATAAAGAGCTTAAATTGGAATAAAAAATTATTTACTTCTTACAAATCTCTTGATCATGCTCATGCTATTACTCTTGCTAAAATACATACTCTTGATTCCGAAAAACAAATGCTCACAAAAGAAATTGAAATTTTGAAAAAGGATGTGCAACATTTTAATTTGAGTACGTATAAAGTTACAAAACTTATTGGTGCACAAAGAAGTGAACATTCCAAACTAGGACTTAGGTACAAACCTTTTTCAAACCGTTTTTAAGAAAAATAACCAAGCTCCGACCTTTATACGTGCTAGTAGTCCTAATATTATTACTTGTTTTTATTGTGGTAAAAATGGACATTTTGCTAGTGCTTGCAAACTTAGAAATAGTAATAGTCATTTTTGGAGACCCAAAGGTCTCAAGACTAACCCACATGGATCCCAAAATTATAGGGTACCTAAAAATGATTTATTTGTAGGTGCTAGGGGCTATAACAACTCCAGAAGATTCAAAATGGCTCGTGGGCAGCGGGTGTTCACGCCATATGACCGAAAAGAGAGAATTATTTACCATCATCTAGCTCCGAGAAGAAGGCATGGTTATGTTCGGGAATGGCAAAGGAAAAATTCTTGGCAATGGAGACATTGGTAACTCTTCTTTCTCTCTTAGTAATGTTTTATTAGTTGAAGGTGTAATACCCGAGCCTCTCACTACTCACTAAGCCAATATAATTCATGCATTACATGCAGGTTATGTGTTATTTGCATGCATAATCTTATTATTTTATGCGGCATGGCTAGTTCTTTAATTTTGGAACTCACTGGTGTTACTAATTTAAGCAGTTTAAAAAAAAGGGTGTTTAGTGGTCGGACTATTAGATGCCGGCTATTGAGTTACACGTGGTAGCTATTCAAAGAGTTACAAGATCACACGTGGTAAATTTGAAACTGAAAGATGACACCAATGTATTTACTGGATCATACATGATAAAAGGATTAGTATAATTGTAACGCCTCAGTTTTTAAATATTCAAGTAATTAAATAAAAGAGCTATAAAAGACATATTTTATAAAACAAAGCCTATAGTTAAAATTTTCATCAAAATAAATAGAAGCACTTTTACCCACATAAAATATTTATCCTCCCAAAAATAAAACACTAATTATCAACAATATTTCAATACCATTGACAATAATAACTTTTTTCTGAAAAATCAAAATAAACTAAAATCTATTGTTTTTGCATCCATCGCCTCCAATCCTCGCTCGGGCTCCTCAACCTGAAAAGTTATGAAAATGATAGGGTGAGCTTCCACTTGCTCAATAGGGATCAATTTGTCATTATATAATACAACATACAAGCATAATCAAAATAATATAACATGTAATTTTCCTCTGTAAATTTTTTCCTCTGACTGCCCAGTTAATAAATTTAGCACGACGAGCTTAACCCGAAGATCAACTTCGATCCCGGACCTATTTATGGTCCCTGACTAGTTCCTCTGCATATCATATATAAATCAAAATAATCACATGAAGCATCATATAAAGACCAGAATTAAAATCCCTACCTCAACTGATTTTTGTTAATCCGCATAGAATATAAAAGTGATTGTTGTAATCCTCTTGATTCTCGATTGTTGAATCTGATTTGTAGAGAAATGGGGTGAAGTTTGTAAAGGAAAATTCTCAATTTATAGAGTTGAAATCTGGAATTTATGATTGAGAATTAAGTTCTTACATTAACAATTATAACCCTTCACCTTTCATCTTCTTTTCATTAAGTTTGAGCCCTTCTAAATGATTAACTAAAATTTTCATTAAAAGAGGCTAATTAAAATTATATTTTTCTGATTAATAAAATTATAATTCATATAATAATAATTGAAAAATACGGGATATTACATACTATCCACCTTTAAAAAAATTTCGTCCTCGAAATTCGTTGTCTTACCAAAGTTCATGAAACAAATGTCATTTTTTTACACGAGGATTCTTGTCTAATATTGAAAGTACACGTGCAATAATCCATTTAAAAAAAGATGATGACTTGAATTTATAAAATGTACTTTTAAAACATGATAATATAAAACATTTCATGAATAAAATAAATATTGTGACATAATAAATTGCATACCTTGAGGAATCCGACGATATATGGCGGAGGTGGATGTCACTAGATAATTTTCTTTTAAAATTTGAAAATATATTTTTATTTTCAAGTCTACAGAACCATAGACCTGCTCTGATACCACTTGTAATGCCTCAGTTTTTAAATATTCAAGTAATTAAATAAAAGAGCTATAAAAGACATATTTTATAAAACAAAGCCTATAGTTAAAATTTTCATCAAAATAAATAGAATCACTTTTACCCATATAAAATATTTATCCTTCCAAAAATAAAACACTAATTATCAACAATATTTCAATACCATTGACAATAATAACTTTTTTCTGAAAAATCAAAATAAAATAAAATCTATTGTTTTCGCATCCACCGCCTCCAATCCTCGCTTGGTCTCCTCAACCTGAAAAGTTATGAAAATGATAGGGTGAGCTTCCACTTGCTCAGTAGGGATCAATTTGTCATTATATAATACAACATACAAGCATAATCAAAATAATATAACATGTAATTTTTCTCTAAAATTTTCCTCTGGAAATTTTTTCCTCTGACTGCCCAGTTAATAAATTTAGCACGGCGAGCTTAACCCGAAGATCAACTTCGATCCCGGACCTATTTACGGTCTCTGACTAGTTCCTCTGCATATCATATATAAATCAAAATACTCATATGAAGCATCATATAAATGCAAGAATTAAAATCCCAACCTCAACTGATTTTTGTTAATCCGCATAGAATATAAAAGTGATTGTTCTAATCCTCTTGATTCTCGATTCTTGAATCTGATTTGTAGAGAAATGGGGTGAAGTTTGTAAAGGAAAATTCTCAATTTATAGAGTTGAATTATGGAATTTATGATTGAGAATTAAGTTCTTACATTAAAAATTATAACCCTTTACCTTTCATCTTCTTTTCATTAAGTTTGAGCCCTTCTAAATTCATAACTGAAATTTTCATTAAAAGAGGCTAATTAAAATTATATTTTTCTGATTAATAAAATTATAATTCATATAGTAATAATTGAAAAATACGGGATATTACATACTATCCACCTTTAAAAAAATTTCGTCCTCGAAATTCGTTGTCTTACCAAAGTTCATGAAAAAAATGTCATTTTTTTTACACGAGGATTCTTGTCTAATATTGAAAGTACACGTGCAATAATGCTTTTAAAAAAAGATGATGACTTGAATTTATAAAATGTACTTTTAAAACATGATAATATAAAACATTTCATGAATAAAATAAATAGTGTGACATAATAAATTGCATACCTTGAGGAATCCGACGATATATGGCGGAGGTGGATGTCACTAGATAATTTACTTTTAAAATTTGAAAATATATTTTTATTTTCAAGTCTACAGAACCATAGACCTGCTCTGATACCACTTGTAATGCCTCAGTTTTTAAATATTCAAATAATTAAATAAAAGAGCTATAAAAGACATATTTTATAATACAAAGCCTATAGTTAAAATTTTCATCAAAATAAATAGAAGCACTTTTACCCATATAAAATATTTATCCTTCCAAAAATAAAACACTAATTATCAACAATATTTCAATACCATTGACAATAATAACTTTTTTCTGAAAAATCAAAATAAACTAAAATCTATTGTTTTCGCATCCACCGCCTCCAATCCTCGCTTGGTCTCCTCAACCTGAAACGTTATGAAAATGATAGGGTGAGCTTCCACTTGCTCAGTAGGGATCAATTTGTCATTATATAATACAACATACAAGCATAATCAAAATAATATAACATGTAATTTTTCTCTAAAATTTTCCTCTGTAAATTTTTTCCTCTGACTGCCCAATTAATAAATTTAGCACGGCGAGCTTAACCCGAAGATCAACTTCGATCCCGGACCTATTTACGGTCCCTGACTAGTTCCTCTGCATATCATATATAAATCAAAATACTCACATGAACCATCATATAAATACAAGAATTAAAATCCCTACCTCAACTGATTTTTGTTAATCCGCATAGAATATAAAAGTGATTGTTCTAATCCTCTTGATTCTCGATTCTTGAATCTAATTTGTAGAGAAATGGGGTGAAGTTTGTAAAGGAAAAATCTCAATTTATAGAGTTGAATTATGGAATTTATGATTGAGAATTAAGTTCTTACATTAAAAATTATAACCCTTCACCTTTCATCTTCTTTTCATTAAGTTTGAGCCCTTCTAAATTCATAACTGAAATTTTCATTAAAAGAGGCTAATTAAAATTATATTTTTCTGATTAATAAAATTATAATTCATATAGTAATAATTGAAAAATACGGGATATTACATACTATCCACCTTTAAAAAAATTTCGTCCTCGAAATTCGTTGTCTTACCAAAGTTCATGAAAAAAATGTCATTTTTTTACACGAGGATTCTTGTCTAATATTGAAAGTACACGTGCAATAATGCTTTTAAAAAAAGATGATGACTTGAATTTATAAAATGTACTTTTAAAACATGATAATATAAAACATTTCATGAATAAAATAAATAGTGTGACATAATAAATTGCATACCTTGAGGAATCCGACGAGATATGGCGGAGGTGGATGTCACTAGATAATTTTCTTTTAAAATTTGAAATATATTTTATTTTCAAGTCTACAGAACCATAGACTTGCTCTGATACCACTTGTAATGCCTCAGTTTTTAAATATTCAAGTAATTAAATAAAAGAGCTATAAAAGACATATTTTATAAAACAAAGCCTATAGTTATAATTTTCATCAAAATAAATAGAAGCACTTTTACCCATATAAAATATTTATCCTTCCAAAAATAAAACACTAATTATCAACAATATTTCAATACCATTGACAATAATATCTTTTTTCTGAAAAATCAAAATAAACTAAAATCTATTGTTTTCGCATACACCGCCTCCAATCCTCGCTTGGTCTCCTCAACCTGAAAAGTTATGAAAATGATAGGGTGAGCTTCCACTTGCTCAGTAGGGATCAATTTGTCATTATATAATACAACATACAAGCATAATCAAAATAATATAACATGTAATTTTTCTCTAAAATTTTCCTCTGTAAATTTTTTCCTCTGACTGCCCAGTTAATAAATTTAGCATGGCGAGCTTAACCCGAAGATCAACTTCGATCCCGGACCTATTTACGGTCCCTGACTAGTTCCTCTGCATATCATATATAAATCAAAATACTCACATGAAGCATCATATAAAGACAAGAATTAAAATCCCTACCTCAACTGATTTTTGTTAATCCGCATAGAATATAAAAGTGATTGTTCTAATCCTCTTGATTCTCGATTCT
Source organism: Rehmannia glutinosa (assembly GCA_016081115.2). Classification (NCBI taxonomy): domain Eukaryota; kingdom Viridiplantae; phylum Streptophyta; class Magnoliopsida; order Lamiales; family Orobanchaceae; genus Rehmannia; species Rehmannia glutinosa. The sequence continues at coordinate 37,865,950 of CM071932.1, read as the reverse complement.
TGAATCTGATTTGTAGAGAAATGGGGTGAAGTTTGTAAAGGAAAATTCTCAATTTATAGAGTTGAATTATGGAATTTATGATTGAGAATTAAGTTCTTACATTAAAAATTATAACCCTTCACCTTTCATCTTCTTTTCATTAAGTTTGAGCCCTTCTAAATTCATAACTGAAATTTTCATTAAAAGAGTCTAATGAAAATTATATTTTTCTGATTAATAAAATTATAATTCATATAGTAATAATTGAAAAATACGGGATATTACATACTATCCACCTTTAAAAAAATTTCGTCCTCGAAATTCGTTGTCTTACCAAAGTTCATGAAAAAAATGTCATTTTTTTTACACGAGGATTCTTGTCTAATATTGAAAGTACACGTGCAATAATGCTTTTAAAAAAAGATGATGACTTGAATTTATAAAATGTACTTTTAAAACATGATAATATAAAATATTTCATGAATAAAATAAATAGTGTGGCATAATAAATTGCATACCTTGAGGAATCCGACGAGATATGGCGGAGGTGGATGTCAGTAGATAATTTTCTTTTAAAATTTGAAATATATTTTTATTTTCAAGTCTACAGAACCTTAGACCTACTCTGATACCACTAGTAATGCCTCAGTTTTTAAATATTCAAGTAATTAAATAAAAGAGCTATAAAAGACATATTTTATAAAACAAAGCCTATAGTTAAAATTTTCATCAAAATAAATAGAAGCACTTTTACCCATATAAAATATTTATCCTTCCAAAAATAAAACACTAATTATCAAAAATATTTCAATACCATTGACAATAATAACTTTTTTCTGAAAAATCAAAATAAACTAAAATCTATTGTTTTCGCATCCACCGCCTCCAATCCTCGCTTGGTCTCCTCAACCTGAAAAGTTATGAAAATGATAGGGTGAGCTTCCACTTGCTCAGTAGGGATCAATTTGTCATTATATAATACAACATACAAGCATAATCAAAATAATATAACATGTAATTTTTCTCTAAAATTTTCCTCTGTAAATTTTTTTCTCTGACTGCCCAGTTAATAAATTTAGCACGGCGAGCTTAACCCGAAGATCAACTTCGATCCCGGACCTATTTACGGTCCCTGACTAGTTCCTCTGCATATCATATATAAATCAAAATACTCACATGAAGCATCATATAAAGACAAGAATTAAAATCCCTACCTCAACTGATTTTTGTTAATCCGCATAGAATATAAAAGTGATTGTTCTAATCCTCTTGATTCTCGATTCTTGAATCTGATTTGTAGAGAAATGGGGTGAAGTTTGTAAAGGAAAATTCTCAATTTATAGAGTTGAATTATGGAATTTATGATTGAGAATTAAGTTCTTACATTAAATATTATAACCCTTCACCTTTCATCTTCTTTTCATTAAGTTTGAGTCCTTCTAAATTCATAACTGAAATTTTCATTAAAAGAGGCTAATTAAAATTATATTTTTCTGATTAATAAAATTATAATTCATATAATAATAATTGAAAAATACGGGATATTACAATAATATATGAAGCAATAGTGGAGATACTATTTAGGAATAATGTATATTTTATAATAAAGTAATAATAATAATAAAAGATAGTAAAATTATGTAATAATGAAATCAGAAAACATATTAAATATATATAGTATATATACGTTTATATATAATGATTAAAGCTAGTATACACTATGCCACACAATATATGTACACGTAGCCAACATATATATATAATAACATATGAAATATAAACACACACACATATATATAATGGGTACGTGCATGTAACTTATAAACATATAACTAATATAATATATATGGATATTTGAGTGTGATAAACACTAATAGATATATAGCTTTTATATATAATAATAATAAAGTACAATTAGTATATAAATGTCGTTAATTAAGCAAGGAATACAATTGGTTGTTTATAAATATATGTGCTTGCCACCTAATCCACCGCCTTTAGTCCAAGAGATATATTCAAGTGTTTTACTCATTAACATAAACACACAAATACAGAGAGATAGGAATGGAGGGATAAAGCAGGCTAGGCACGAAAGAAACGATGGAAAAAAAAAAAAAAAAAAAAAGAGAGAAAGAAAGAAAGAGCCAGAGGGTAACTGAAGACGGTAAAATCGGTAAAATACTATGCCTTATGCTTTTTACTATTCATTACAAGATTTTGAATTTGCCTTAACAATGGGTTTGTATCCAATTGACTTTTAACTACAGGTTTATAAACTAAAGTTAAAAGTAGCTAATCTTATTTAAATACACTAATTCTAATATTATTATTATCCAAAATAGGATAGTGACTAAAGACATGACTACTGATTTCCTTGAAACCTTGCATATATATATATATATATATATATGTGTGTGTATGTGTATGTAATTAACCTTTGAATCTATGAAACTGAGGAGTTCGATTTTTATATATTGGGAATTTTATACATGTAATTTAATAGAAAATAATAGGATTAACTAATATTCAATATTTTGGCAATTTAGACAGACAATAGTATATTAATTAAATAATGTAGAATACATGTAGAAATGAAAAACTTAGGTGTGTGCTGATTTAATTTAAGTTATTATCTCAAAGTATAATAGTTATTTGATTAGTAATGAAGATTTATAATGTTGTACGAAATTAAATATATAGTTGAGAATGAGTTCGAAATAGAGATTTATAACTTACATTTCTACAAGTTGTCTTACACCTAAGGTTAGGGAGAAAAAAGTTGCTAGTTTTCAGTAACATATCCAAGAGTTCGAGGTAAGTAAAAATACATCTGCAACTGTAATACATGAACATAGTATTGTTTGAATTGATTGTATTATATGTGACTGTGATGACATCTTGTTGAGTATACGTGGATATTATATGTTGCATAATTGGCTTGTATGATGTTGCAATATGGTGCATGGTGAGCCATTGAACATGCCATTCACAGCATTTGCATGTGCATGCATATTACAAGAGGATGTTCGCATGCACGAAAATATTTTCTGGAAGAAAATGGTTGTTTGTTGACCACTGCTAGTGCACCGAGGCACGCTGGGCGTGCTTATGATATACGTTTAGGTATAGCAGGTGGGATACTTCCTGGTGAACACAGAGCTAGATAGAAGATGGGCTCTTGGTGGGTCACAGGAGGATGGTCCATCTGTGAGTACCTATGTGTGGCCCTGCGGGGTGGGATACTTCTTGGCGGACACAGGGACGCAAGTAGGGGACCCTTGGCTGGGCCGCGGGAGGATGGTCCACATGTAGATCCATACTGATATTATTGGCCATTTGATTATTGCTGTGTGCAGAGCTCTTTTGTGGTGCATAGTAGTTGGGTCAGGGGCCCAAATAAAAGAAAATTATTTTTAATAAAGTATTTTGATTCATGGATTTGACATACTAGCATTACACGTTGAAAAAGCATCATTATTCTTTGGACATGCGTTAGTTTTACTTGCGGAGCTTTAACTCATGTAGTTCATGCATTGCAGGTGTGCATAGGAATGCCTGAGCTTTTGGCTTACTGGGCAGTGCTGGAGTTCCTTGTAGGTCCCAAGGGGTGTAAGTGTAAGGTTTAGAAGGGGGGGTTGAATAAACCTTACAAAATTTTTAATTTAGTCCTTTTAAAAGTTCAGAGTTGATACTACACAGCTGTGTTCTTGGTGGACAACCAATTTAGTTAATCAGTAGAGTTAGTCTCTCAACAGACTCAACTGAGCTGTTGATGGAATAACTCAGCTGTTAAGTCTAAATTAACTCAACTGTGGTTTGTTTTCAGCGGAAGACTTAACACCCTTAAGTTTGGTTAAGTAGAGATTTAGAGCTTGATTTAGTACTTAGAGATTATCTAATGGATAACAAATATGTCAGCAGAATTAAACAAATATGATGCAAGAATTAAAGTGTTGAAATGTAAATGACACAATAAGATTTTTATAGAGGTTCGACAGCTGACTTGATCCTTTGGGACTCAGTCTGGAGACGCCTTGATCACTCAGCTGGCTTCTCGTACGACTCAGCTTCTTCACAGGGCAGCTTCCTTGCTACTACAGCCCACTTGCTCAAGCTCTTTGGATTTGATCACGAAACCCTCCAAAAGTTCAAGACTTGGTTCGACCTTGAACCTTCCTACAATCCTTCGTGGAATGTAGACCCCTTGATTCTTGATAATTTCCTCTTCAACCGATTGAAGTTATCTTTCCTTCACAGGTGAGTGTTGGATTGATGTTCTTCGTAGTGTAGGCTTGAGGATTGAGCGTTTAATCACTTGAGAATATTTCGAGTTACAATTCTAATAATTGCTAGAATGTTTGTGGTTCGGAGTAACTGCGTAATCTCGATCTATTTTTCTCGAGTTATTCCTCGGCCTTTTATAGTGAGCTTTTCAAAAATCGCCCGTTGAAGAGATAGGCTTATTTTTGAAAGTCACTTGTGGTCGTTGGCTTGTCTTGTTGCGATCCTTGGAATTGCCATTTCCTCGTATGAATTGTTCTCCACCTTTTGAGTTCGACACGGTGTAGTGCTTCCCATTGGTTTATTCCTTTTGCACGCTTCCGGGGTGAGCACTTCGAGAAAGGTAGCATGGAGATATTACTTGTTTAAGTAATTCTCTTGATTTACGTGGCAACGGATCTTTTTCGATTATCTCGACTTGACCGCATTTCTTTGCTTTCCCTAGGTGACTTAGAGTCGACTTCCAATCATGGATGACTCTTCCGTCACTTCAACTTGAGACTTGGCTTTTCTTAAGTTGACTTGATTGATACTCCACTCACCGCATCTCACCGCTCCTTGATAGAGTTCCGTCTTCTCTTCTTTGCCATACTCACTTGTCTTGGCAATGAGTCTTCCTTCTAGTCTTGATTGTCTTCTTGCATGTTTGGGCATAGATGACTTAACTCACTTGACCAGCCCTATTTATTACAATGCGATTTACAACAAAAATTGGGGTGCCAACTTCCTATTCCAAGTTTTACATGGCATTCATCAAAATCTAAACAATAAATTTCCCAACATTCCTTCAGGTTTTGGGAATCATGGATATGGATGACGACCTGTTGGGCTATGTTGATGGGTCACTTTTCCCTTTTGGTCGTGTATTATATTTTGGTTTAGGGTTGTACCCTCTTTTGAAAACTTTTATGTAAATATGTACATGTAAATAGCTGGGTGATATGGGTTATGTGTTTGGTCACATGGATGTCTGTTGTGTTTAATAACAGGGTTTGTTACTTCTTTGCTTATGGAAATGGGTTGTCATTTTCTTATAAGTAAAGTGATCCTGCTTGTTCGTCGTTAAAATGTCACAGGGGAAAAAAATTGTACAGGTATATAGGGTCTACGTTGTCAAATTTCACGTTTTATAGTGCTTAGTAGTGTAGTAGTAGGGGTGGGCGTCACAGAAGGGCTTAAGTTCAATATGATAAGTGTAATCCAACTTTGTGATTCTAATTATGATGTTGTTTTTAATAAAGAAAAATGTCTTATTCTCAAAAATGATAAATTTATTTGTGAAGCAAGTTGAAAATGCAATCTTTACAAAATTTGCACAAGTGATTTGGTTAGTCAAAATATTTCTTGTCTTGTCGCCAATAATGATTTAACAAGTTTATGGCATATGCAACTTGGACATGTTAGATACAAAAAATTACAAAATATTTACAAAAACCAACATGTAAAAGGACTACCCAAATTGAATTTTGAAAATCTTGGTTTATGTGATACTTGTCAAAAGAACAAATTAGTTAAAAATAGTTTTAAGCCTAAAAATAAAATTTCCACAACCAAGCCTCCACAACTTCTTCATTTAGATTTGTATGGGGACATTGGCACGGCTAGTCTAAGTGGAAAACATTACACATTTGTTATAGTCGATGATTTTTCTAGATGTACTTGAGTTATTTTTCTTGCTAATAAAAGTGATGCCGCTAATGAGTTTGCTAAGTTGTGTAGACTTATTGAGAATGAAAAAGAAGATACTATTAAGTCTATAAGAAGTGACCGAGGTGGTGAATTTGATGGTGATTTTAGAGTCTTGTGTGAAAACAAAGGATATGCTCATAATTTCTCGGCTCCAAGAACACCACAACAAAATGGAGTAGCCGAAAGGAAAAATCGGACTCTTCAAGAGATGTATCGATCCATGCTCAACGAGTTCTCACTTCCAAAATATTTTTGGGCCGAAGCCATAAGTACTGCATGCTATGTTATAAATCGTGTATAGAATGTATGCGTAGAATCAATCCTTTTATTGATCATAACATTCTTGTTCTTTTACACAACTGTTTACAAGGTGTATCAGAGCAAACGTTTGTCTACGCAAAACTTAGAGAATTTACAAATGTTTATGACAGAAGACTTACATAAAGTGTATTTACATGGTAAAATACATGAAGAGGTGGACAACAACACTTCATCTCCTTCGTTGTCTCCTTCTTTCTTCTTCTTCAGCATCTTCTGCTCTTCTTCTCTTTTTCTCATCGTCAGCCGCCTTTTTCTTCTTTTCATATGCCTTCCGGGAAGCTTCATCTCTTCTTAATCTCTCTTGTCTTTCCTCCCATAGCTGAGTTTGTCTCTTATTTTCTTCTTCTATTCTTTTCGCATACTCAGCATTGCTTTTAGCCACTTGCAAATTGGCTACTTGGTCAAGACCGGCCCGGTGAGATCCCTCCTTTCTTGCCTGGATCTACGTACTCAATGTTTTTGGGCGAGGTCTGGAGTCCGAGCCTCTTCCTTCACTCTTCCGCTTCTTTCTCTCTCCTCTCCCTGCGGGCGTGTATTGTCTTGGGGTCTTCTTCTTCCAATCGAGTGACCAGTGAGCGATCACCGGTGTCTGCATTGCTGTCGCTTCTTCACATAACGTGAGACCCTTTTCCCAAGATAAGTCCCAAGCTTGAGCCATAGACATTTTTGCAAAGTATCCTTCGAGATGCGGCGTTTTAAATTCATCAACTGATCATGCTCGGTCCCGACATCCGAGATGGCATAAGTGTCTCTCTCTTGGAATGCCTCCATGTTGTTTCAAGATGTTCATAACTCGGGCATCCATTCTTCCTTCCACTTCCTCCATCCCCGCTTCAATTGTCTTTCTCTTTTCGGCCATAGATATAGCAGAGTGTTGGAGTGGCGAGTCACTGGGAGTTTGTCTGCGATAATATCACCGTGACAAGACCTTGTTGGGGGTTTGTGCAATCATCAAGGTCACATCTTCCGATCCTTCCCCCTCAACGGACTTTCCTTTCTTTTGTTTTGACACTTCCTCAAATTGTCTTTCCCTTCACACCGCTTCCTCCTTTTCAAACTTCGGATCTCTTTAGCGCTTTAAAGTATTCCTCTTCCCCCTTTTTGGCATCATCAAAGGAGAGAGGAACACCTAGAAACATCTTGGCAAGCGGGAAGTCGAGCACGCTAATAGCCGAGTTCGCCTCGAGTCTGCTGCGGTGTATGCGAAGACGAAATTGAGGAGCGAGTAGCGTTGGACTCTCTTTAAATTAGCTTCATCTCAGCCATGAGAAGGCTGAATTTTCTATCCATGTTTTCTTCCATACGCTGGAGATCACTCTTATTTTGCTCACGCAAATGCTTTATCTCGCAAAGTGTGAGCTTCATGCATGTGCTCAATGTGTTCTCTCAATTTCGTTTTTGCATCGGCATTCTCGGCTCTCAAGTCGCCATGAGTTGGCATCTCTGTTGTCCAATCGCATGTCCATAGAGGCCTGGTGCCTCTCCATCCGTTCAATTTCAGCAAATAATGCCTTGAACACCTCCCGAACTTCACTTTTTCTTCCGTTGCGGTGATGGCCATGCAGCGTCAAAGTCATAGTCACCGAACGATGGTACCGACGGAATGACGGGAGCTGGTCTATGGAACGTGCGAGTTCGTTCTCGACTCTTCAGGGAGGTCGGGTACCTCCGAGAGAAAGGAAATGATTCTACAAAGGAATCATCACGGTCAACCGGGAATTGTTCAATGATGAGAGGTGCGCGTGAAGTTCCTTTTGAGTTGAACTGCTGCTGCGGCAGGGGAGCTGTGCGGTGGACTCTTTTGGGGGGTCTTTTGTGAAGTGGACCCGACTTGCGAGCCTCACTGTCTCAACAACCGTTGGTTGGTCTCAACTGGTTTCTCCAATTGAGTGGATGGTCCTCGGCCTTATCGAAGCGTCATCGGACGATGATGAGATTTCCATTGGTGGCTCATCATCAAAATTGAAAGTTTGACGAGTAGTCTTGAGATCGAACTTGCTCGTCGGGAACATCCGCACCGAGTCTTTTGGATCTGTCATGGGGGATGACTAAACTTCTTCGCCGCCTTCCGATCCCGGAAAAGGTTACATCGATTATCCTGGGAATCATGAAGTGCGCTTATCTCCTTTTTAGATGGATCAATGATAGCGGGAGGGATGTTCTCTACTTGACTTCTTTACCCCGGAAGTCTCAACCTCCCGTGGGCCTTCATTATCTCCTGCAGTCTCAATCTGCAATGAGGTCTTGGACCTCCCTTTCGACAATGTCACTGTCTTAGGGTCTTCTCAGTGGGATCCATTGGAGTCTCAACCCCATGGATTGCACTTTCATCGCCTGCAGTGTTAACTCCCGGGGCTATTCCTTCATGTGCCTCGATTTGCATCGCGCGTCATTATTAGCCTTCGAGCGATTGACACCTCACCGAGACAGTCTCAATCGCCCCGAGCTTCGTTGATGACAACTTGCTTTGTGTACTTTGTGGTTGTTCCTTCTCCACTTCGCCTCCTAGATTCGTCGTGGAGTCATCTGCGACATTCTCCGACCTTGCTGCAGCTGGGTGGAGGAGTTTCCCCCTTAGGCACGCACCGGTGAGTGACTTGGATTGGGGTCACTCGTCTCCAAACTCCCGGCTGTTTCTACCGAGTGTTCAGCCGTTGGGGCAGGTGGTAAGACACCTTCATTAGGGGTTGGCTCAATCGGGTCCCCACTAACCCGGTTCATCGCGATTCCTTAATTCCTTCTTCCGAGTGAGTGGGGAAGTGGTGGTAGCAACAACGGTGGCGATTTGCTTTGAACCACTCCCATGGGATCGATTTCACCGTGTTCGGAGGACTCTCCCGGTCCCTCCATCAATCTTTTCTCGTGAAGGATTACTGATTCGTGCAATGCTTGCATTTGCACTTCTTCCGTGGCGGCAGCGAGTCCGGATCCTCATCATCATCGAGATAAGACATCAAGGAGATGATGTGTGTGTTACGTGGTGCCGGTGATAGGGAAGATGCTTGGCCTTCTCACGTGCCTCGGCTTCCTCTGCTGTCTTTCCTTCTCCTTGTCCTTGAAGATCTGCAAGATATCCGTGCGATTTTCTTCATCCATCTTGGACCACAGTGGTCACTCCAAGGAAGTTCGCGATTCCTCTTCCTCTTCTATAAATTCAGGTCGTTGGAACTGTTCCCTTGATCGACTCAATTTCCACTTCCTCCACTCTCGCAGACGATTTTGGATGTCCGGGTAAAGTGGGGATAGGATCATCACATCACTATCGCTCTATCGCGTCTTCTTGTGTCTCAAATTGCGCGGACTACACAGTGTCTTGATTTGCCTCTGATCGCCTTGACAGACTTAGTTGTTTCATCAATTATATCCGGGGACTCTACTTCTCCAGTCTCCGGTATTTGCTCGGTGAGTGGTGACTCGGCCCGGTTTCTCAAGCTCGAGTGCTTGATGATTCTTCTTCGTCGCCTAGTTTGTACCAGGGATTTACGGTTCGAGAGAGTTTCTTCCGAGTCTTGGCGGCGGGGGCCGTGGCTTGGTGTTTTCTTACGAGGAGCTGGCCGTCTTGGCTTATCGTTCTCCTCTTTTTGACGATCGGAGAAGGTATTTGAGAGTCCTTCTCGACCACGCTAACTTCTTTGGGCGGGAGACATGGCTGCGGGGGCGGTGACTCCGGCTGCGAGCGGGGAAGCGAGTTTGTTTTTCTTTCTTTGCGGAGCGTGATCTTCTTAGCACTTGCAGGGCGCTTTCTTCTTTGGTGGAGAGGAAACAGTTTGTATCTTGAGGTCACCGATTCCCCTCACTCGTGTCGCTCTCTTGGCGTAGGCTCTCTTACGTGCGCCGAGAGGTTTGATCTGAACATTCTTTTGTTTACATGGAACACCTTTCCATGTCTAAGAGGACTCCTTTCACCTCCATCACCCGGCCAATCACTGGCCATATCCTAGGGATCCTCCAAATGCACCATCTTCCTTGAAGGATTTGTTCCCTATATTTTGGCGAGTCTGCATTGTAGACAAACTCGGCCATTTATTTTCTTTTCTTCAATGATCGCAGCCATTACGATCAACTTTGCTTTGTGATTGGTCAAAGTCCAAAATTTGATGTCTATGCATTTGGCAACTATGTCCAACAAGCTTTGTGGTAATCCTCCTTCAAAGACCTCTTGTTTGTTGTGTAAACTATTTTATCAAAGATAGTCGGTGTTAGGAATTTTATTGTTTAGATTTTGATGAATGCCATGTAAAACTTAGAATAGAAAGTTGGCTCCCCAATTCTTGGTCAGAAAATGTATTGTGACAATTAGAGTGGCCAAGCTAAGTTAAGTCGGCTACGCCCAACATGCAAGAAGACAATCAAGGCTTGAAGGAAAACTTCTGTGTGACAATGAGTACAAAGAAAGAAGAGCAGACAGAACTCGATCAAGAAGCAACTAAGATGCAAACAGTGGAACATCACCAAGTCAACTCAAGAGAAGCCAAGTCTCAAGTCAAGTGACGGAAGAGTCATCCAATGATTGGAAGTCGACTCTAAGTCACCCGGGAAAGCAAGGAAATGCAATCAAGTCGAGATAATCAAAAAGAACCGTTGCACGTAAATCAAGAGATTTACTTAAACAAGTAATATCTCCATACTACCTTTCTTGGAGTGCTCGGTCCCGAGCGTGCAAAAGGAATGAACCAATGGAAGCACTACACCGTGTCGAACTCGAAAAGGTGATAAAACAATTCATACGAGGAAATGGCAATTCCAAGAACTGCAAGCCAACGACTGCAAAGTGACTTTCAAAAATGAGCCTATCTCTTCAACGGGCAAATTTTTGAAAGTTCACTATAAAAGGCTGAGGAATTTGTTTGAGAAGAATGCATGAATGACACATACGTGAGATATACAAGCACATCAGAAAACTTAAACAATCTCAATTCTCAAGCCTACATCTCGAAGTACATCAATCCAACACTTACCTGTGAAGGAAAGAGAACTTCAATCAGTTGAAGAGGAAAATACTGAAAACAAGGGGTCTACATTCCGGGAAGGATTGTAGAAAGGTTCAAGGTGAACCAAGTCTTAAGCTCTTGGAGGGCTTCGTGATCAAATCCAAAGTGTTTAAGCAAGTGAGTCAGTAGTAGCAAAGCAAAATGCCTGTGAAGAAGCTGAGTCGTACGAGAAGCCACCGAGTGATCAAGGCGTCTCTCATCGAGTCCCAAAGGATCAAGTCGGTTTGTGATCAAGACTTGTATCCGGACTGTACCACTTTGTAAACTGATCATTACTTAGTGGATTCCTCCGGGAGTTGGAGAAGAGAGGAGTAGAAGAATTACCCCATCTTCGAACCTCTATAAAAACTTTCTTTGTGTCATTTACATTTCAGCATTTAAATTTACGCACTTTTAATTGCTTATATCTCACGATAAATTTGCTATCCATTTGATAATTTATAAGTACTAAATCAAGTTTGTAAAAACTTGCTTAATCAAACTTAAGGGTGTTAAGTCTTCCGCTGAAAACAAAACCACAAATTGAGTCAATTTATAGCCAACAAATTGAGTTACTCTATTAATGACTCAAATTGAGTGCATGAGAGATTAACTCTCTTGAGTGACTAATTCAATCGTCCATCAAGGACACACATGTAGAACTCAGAGATATAAAAGGCCTAAATCGAAAATTTGGTAAGGTTTATTCAACCCCCTTCTAAACCTTACACTTACACCCCTTGGGACCTACAAGTGGTATCGGAGCGGTTGGTTCATTGAACCCTCCGCACCGTTCTTGAACTAGATCTCCAAACTTTTCAAAAGTCTCGCTTGAGTACTTAAACTTTCAAAACTCTTTTCTATCATTAAAAGTTTTTATCATGGAAGCAAATCTAACACGCATTCCTATGTTCACTATTGAAGAATTTGATGATTGGAAAATTCGTATGCGAGCTCATCTATCAAAGATTACATGATGAGATGTGGATAGTGATAGAAGATGGGCCTCTGCAAATATTAAAGGTGAACACACGGTGTCACGAAGAGTTGCGGTGAAGGGGAAGAAGATCGAAGACCTGGACTATCATGGTTGAAAAACCAAGAACCGAGTGGACAAATGATGACAAAAAAAGATACAACCTGGACAATGTAGCCAAGGACATTCTTTACAAAACCTTGGACAAAGCCATGTTCAATAAAGTGAAATCTTGCAAAACTGCTAAGGAAATGGGACAAACCGACATTGATTTGTGAAGGCTCGAGCAAATCAAAGAAAACAAACTATCGGTGGTCGTACAAAAATTTGAGAACTTTAAAATGATCTCGGGAGAAAACCTGGATCAACCGGATGCTCGGTTCTGAAAATCACAAATGAGTCATCTACACTTGGAAAGGAATATACACGAAAGAAATGTGTATGAAGATCCTAAAAAGTCTTCCAAATGAATGGGAAATGAAGGTCATGGCATTGAGACACTCCATGGACCTATCAAAGACATCCAATCATGAGTTATTCTCGGACCTCAAAGCCTACGAGTTTGAGTGAGAAGGAAAGACCAGGAAGAGACAATTTGTACCCAAAACAATTTGCTCTAATTGTCAAAGATGGAAGGAGAGCGAGGTCAAAGAGGCAATTGACCCGGAAGAAATAGCCCCGATGGTTAAAAGATTTAACAAGTTCTTTAACAAGAACTACAAGAGAGAAAGGGTGAATCCTCCGAGAAGACACTCGGCTCCTCCAAATCAAGGGATGATAGGCCAACCAAGAGAATGGATCATCAACAAGTTGAGTATCAAAGGGTGACAACTCAAGAATAGAAAGAGCGATCAAAAGGCTGAATATCTATGTTGGAATTGTAGACAACCAGTCACTATGCCATTGATCGCTCATATCCTGTAGTCAACAAGTGCTGAAACGAAGAAGAAAGAAAGGTCTTGAGAGAAAAAAGACAAGAGAAGAAAAAGGCAATGATGGGCTGCAGAGATCTGCCGAGACAGCCAAGTCAAGAGAGACAACATGACTCGAGAGCGAAGCGTGAAGCGACTACTCAAGTAACTCGAAGAAGAAGCCCCGATCCGCTTAATGGCCAAAGAACAAGATCAAGAAGATGAGGTACAATCTAACTCAACAAACTCGAGACACTAGTGATAGTGATCGTGACACACACACTTCATCACCCACTCGATCTTTATGATTCATTAGGCAAAATGATGAAAGATTTTGAGCACATTAAAACCTCACACACACTATTGAATGAGGAAAAAACCTACTCAAAAGTCAAAACTCAAAGTGACTAAGGAGCCGAGTACTCTAAGTCAAATAGGCCGATGAGAATAAAAGTTTAAAGGCTTGAAAATGCTAAATTAATAGCAGAAATTGCTGCTATAGAAAAGAGGAGAATGACCTCAAAATGTTATTGCCTCATTCACTAAGGCATCTAAATCATTGGATGATCTTATTATGAGTCAAAGAGAATGTGGAGACAAGACAGCTTAGGATTTAATTCCTTTGTGCCATGTCAAACCTCAAGAGTAATTTTGGAAAAAGGATCTTCAAGTCATGAAGAGTCCAAAAAATCCAAAACTCTAAATGTTGCACACACTTTCAATCCAAAGCACAATACTAAGCAAACGGCCTTGGTTACAAAGGAAAAGGAAAACAGCCCGATTGAGAGTCTTTGAAAGGACAGTGAGAAGAAATTCACCGAGTCCTCAAATAGACTCCAAACAGAAAATACTCTGTAAAGAAGAAGCGAGCTACCAAAAATCCCAGAAAACTCATAAAAGAAATACATATGATGGGAATGGTAGAAAATATCCAAGCCAAGTATCGGAATAATGTGAACTATCGGCTAGACTTATGGAATACAAGCCCAAATGGCAAAGGCCTAGAACTCAACAAAGGCCATTCCAAAAGCATAAGAGCTTTCATCAACACACATATGCACCTAGGCACTACACTCAAAGACACCACAATTACCCAAGAAAGGCAATTGCTAAAACACATATGCAAGCATACAGACAAAAAGAGACAATTTGTATGAACCTAGACTCCCCAAGCAATTTGCCAGGATTAATTATGATTATGGCACTGATAGATGGCAACCTCTTAGAGTCAAATCATTTGGCTATAGGTTGGTTGGATCATCTTATAATTCTAACCCCTCAGGACCCAGACAAGAATGGGTACCTAAAACTTAATTTCCTTGATTGCGATTCAAGGAACAAATTTGAGTGCCAAGGAACCTGGTACATGGATAGTGGTGTTCCGGACATATGACAGAAATAAGAGAAATCTGTCAAAATTCAAGGAAGTCAAAGGAGCAAAAGTCATATTTGGAGGAAATGAAGCTCCTGGTGAAATAAGAGGCATTGGATCCATCAAAAGGAATGGTTTAGAAATCACAGATGTTGCATATGTTGAAGGACTAAACTTCAATTTACTAAGCATCAGTCAACTCTGTGACAAGGGCTACAATGTTGGATTCAACATGGGAATATGCCAAATCAAAAATATTGAATCAAATGAAGTTGTGTTGCAAGGATGTAGACAGAAAAATATGTATGTAGTGGATTGGTCAACTGCAACACCCAACACCTGTCTACTAGCAAAGAGCACAGCTGAATCAAGTTGGCTGTGGCACAAAAAGCTGAGTCACCTGAATTTCAAAACAATTAATAAGCTAGCAAGAAGTCATCTTGTAGAAGGACTTCCAGACTCAGTATACAAGAAGGAGAGTATATGTGATGCATGTCAGAAGGGAAAACAAATCAAGTCGTCGTTCAAAGAAAAGACATGCCCATCCTCAACAAGAATATTGCATCTGCTTCATATGGATCTATTTGGCCCAGTGGAACCAGCAAGCATAAGTGGAAAGAAATACACCTTGGTGGTAGTAGATGACTACTCAAGATATACATGGACAATATTCATGTGCAAGAAGAAAGAAACTCTACAAAAGCTACCACAGCTGATGAAGAGGATACAAAATGAGAAGAACCAAACCATTATCAAAATAAGATCAGATAGAGGAACTGAGTTTGTCAATGGAATAATAACTCGATCTTGTATTGAGAATGGTATTGGTCATGAACTATCACCGCAAGGACTCCACAAACAGAATGGAGTTGCGAGAAAGAAGGAACAGAACCCTCAAAAAAGCAGCAAGGACCATGTTAGATGAAGCGGGGTTACCAAAAAGATTTTGGGCTGAAGCAATCAACACAAATTGCTACACCCAAAACAGATGTATGATAAATAGACAAATGACAAAGACTCCCTATGAGATCTGGACTGGAAGAAAACCAAATGTTGCATATTTCAGATATTTGGATGTAAATGCTTCATCCACAACAATGGCAAAGACAACCTAAAGGTTTTTGATGCTAAAGCCGATGAGGTATCTTCTTAGGATACTCAGGTGAAAGCAAAGCCTACGAGAATACTCAACAAAAGAACTATGGTTACGAGAAGAACCCATTCACGTAGTATTCGATGAGCCAAATGTAAATGGGGAAGACATTGAAGAGTCACCGATAAAATCAATCATCCAACCTTCTGAGAAGAGTCCCTATCTTTGAAGGCGGGCGGGATTATCAATTCGAAGAAGATGAGATAGCTTTGAATCTCAAAAGCGGTTGGAAAATCTGCACGGTGAGTGATCACGAGAGAGTCGACCCACAAAACACACACCGCAAGTCGATCAATCCAAATAACTTACTTCAACCTGACGTAAGATGGTGAGAGACCATCCACGAACTTGTCATTGGAGATATAAGAGAAGGTGTCAAGACAAGATCCAGAACCCAACAAGAAGCAATGTTCACATGCTTCATCTCGCAGATAGAGCCCAAAGATGTGTCACAAGCATTGGGCGACACACATTGGATTCAAGCTATGCAAGAAGAGTCAATCGAGTTTGAGAGAAATAAAGTATGGGAATTAGTACAAAGACCCATACATCAAAATGTTATTGGAACCAAATGGGTATTCGTAAATAAGATGAACGAGGAAGGTTACGTGGTAAGAAACAAAGCAAGACTGGTAGCCAAAGGATATTGCCAATAAGAAGGGATAGATTTTGATGAAACATTTGCCCCTGTAGCAAGATTGGAAGCTATAAGGATGTTTCTTGCCTATGCTGCTCACAAGAGTTTCATTGTATATCAAATGGATGTAAAAAGTGCATTCTGAATGGTTTATTGGAAGAAGAAGTGTATGTTGAACAACCTCCGAGGATTTGAGCGAGAAGACTCTTGGAGACAAGGTATACAAACTCAAGAAAGCCTGTCACGGATTGAAACAGGGCACCCAGAGCATGGTATGATACCTGTCACAATTCCCCGATCAAAATGGATTCACAAAAGGAAAAGTAGATAGAACACTTTTCGAATTCAAGACAAGAAGAGTATCTTGCTTGTTCAAATATATGTGGATGACATCATTTTTGGATCCACTAACAAAGAGTCAGTGTGAAAAATTCTCAAACCTCATGCAAAGTAAATTTGAAATGAGCATGATGGGAGAGTGACATTCTTCCTTGGACTTCAAGTAAAACAATGAAGGATGGAACCTTCATAAGTCAAACGAAATACACCGAGATTTAATGAAGAAATTTGATATGGAGGAGAAGTCTTCCGTAAAAATACCAATGAACACATCACAAAATGGACATGGATGCGGATGGCAAGCCTCAGTAGATCAAACAAGATCTGAGCACTTATTGGATCATTGCTCTATCTCACAACTAGCGGCCGGACATCACCTTTCTTTGTAGGTGTATGTGCAAGATTTCAATCTACTCCAAAAGAGAGCCATATGACTATGACTAAGAGAATATTGAGATACTTAAAAGGAAGCCAAGAAGTAGGCCTATGGTATCCAAAGGAAGGTGGATTCAAGCTAATTGGCTATTCGACTACGACTATCTTTGGATGCAGTGAGTGGACAGAAAAGTACTTCGTGCACATGTCAAATGCTAGGAAACAGACTAATTTCCTGGTTTAGCAAGAAGCAAAACTCAATAGCCACCTCTACAAATTCGGCAGAATACATAGGCTGCGGGCAAGTTGTTGTGCCAAGTCCTATGGATGAGACAAAGAAATGAGAGATTATGAAGTTGAAGAAAAAGAAATTCCAATCATGTGTGATAACACAAGTGCCATTGCAATCACTCAAAATCTGTCTTTGCACTCAAGAACAAAACATATTGATGTCGGATATCATTTCATAAGAGATCATGTTGAAAAGAAGGACATTATCTTGGAATATATCTCAACCGACAAACAACTAGCCGACATCTTCACAAAACCATTATGTGAGTCAAGATTTGAAGAACTCAAACATGAGTTGGGGCTAATTGAGCTAAGGTGAGACACGTAAGAATCAAAGAAAAGAAATGGAACAGAACGAAGGTGAAAAAGAGTGAAAACAAAAATTAGCTCAAGAATCAAATCAGATCGGAAAGTCAAATATATACCAAGTCACCGATAGGAGTCACTAAGAGAAATGTGAGAAGCGAGTTAAATCGGCTAAGAGATAAGTTGAATAACTTATGAGCAAAGTGACAAAAACGCAATCGTTTTGACTTAAGCGGGAATGTTTTAAGAGACACGTCGGATAATGATGATGTGTACGGACATAAAGCCGCACACCAAGCCTATGATTGGATATAAATGCTTTGCCGCATTAAATACGAGACATGAATCGCTCAATATGCGTGCGAAATCCAAGCCGTTGATTTCGATCACGATTCAAAACCGTCCGCACGCCCTTTCATAAACCATATTTAAACCATTTTCGTCCGTTTCTCTCTCACACTTCTAAAACTGTTCAATCTCTTTCTCTCAAAAAGGCAAAGGCAAATACTCTCGAAACCCTATCAACCTTCAAATCAAATTTACGAACTTTTCCTTGAAATTATTCTCGAGAAATGGCACCAACGTATGACTTTACCAAGTTGGGAAAACAAATCCACACCGGTTCGACCGTGGATTTCGACGGAATGGTGAAGCGGGTCCGACGACACCCTGGTGAAGAAAATCGCGGAGAAGTTGGAAACGTCGGATCAAACCGTTTCTAACGCTGAATATCCTATGACCTATGTGGAGGAGGTCGCACAATTCTACGTGAATGCCGAGATTCACGATGAAGGAATCAAGTCATCTGTTCACGGGAAGCAAATGACTATCACCGCCAAGGATTTGGTGAATATTGCTCACTACCGGCAGGAAGGAGCAACCGAGATTAAGGAAGCGATGTAAACTTGGGCCGACGCATGGAAAGAAATAGCCAAGTCCGACCTTGCCGATAAAATTATATACACAAAGAAACAAAAGATCTGGCAAGGAGGATTATCACAAATTGTTGGACATAGTTGCCAAATGTATCGACATCAAATTTGGCGGCTTCGACCAACTATCAAAGGCAAAGCTGATTGTGATGGCTGCAATCATCGAGGAAAAGAAGATAAACTCAATGAGTTTATCTACAGCAGAGACTCTGCCCGAACGTGGGGAACAAGTCCTTCAAAGAAGATGGGTCATTTGGAGGATCCTAGGATATGGCCTAGTGATTGGCCGATTATTGGAGGTGAAAGGAGTCCCTCTCGGACATGGGAAAGCATTCCATGTTAACAAGAGGATGTTCGAGCTAACCTCTCTGGTGCTCGTGGCGAGCTTACGCCAAGCGAGCCGACACCGATGAGGAGGGGAATCACCACCCCGAAGACACACCGCCTCCTCTCCAACCAAGAAGAAAGTCGCCCTGCACTGCCAAGAAATCTCTTGCCCCTGCAAAGAAAGAAAACAAACATGCTCCGCCCCTGCAGTAGTCACCCCCCAAGAAATGTCACCGCCCCTGCGGCAGCGATCGAGAAGGACTCCCAAATACCTTCTCCGATCATCAAAAGGAGGAGAACCGACAAGCCTGACGGCCAGCTCCTCGAAACAAACACAAGCACCGCCCTGCCGCCCAAGACTCGAGGACGTCGCCTCCGAACCAGAAATTCCCCTGGTACAAACCACGAGACGAAGAAGACTCGTCAAGCGGTCGAATAGGAGAAACCAGGTGAGTCGATTACTCGGCTAGCACAAATACCGGAGACTACGGGAGAAGTAAAGTCTCCGGATGTAGTTGATGAAACAGCCAAGTCTGCTGAAGGCGATCAGCAGAGGCAACCAAGACACAACAGTAGCTCACACAAATGAAACTCAAAAGAACCAGCCCAAGCGGATAGTGATGTAATGATCCTATCTCCACCTTACCCGGACATCCAAAATCGTCGTGAGTGGAGAAAATGGAAGTTAAGCAAGTCAAGGGAACAGTTCCAACGGCTGAATTCATAGAAGAAGAAGAGGAACTGCTAAATTTCCTTGGATCGACTCATCGTGTGCTCCCAAAGACTTGATGAGGACAATGCTTAGACATCCCCGCAAATCTACAAGGATAGGGAGAGAGCAAAGCAAGTCAAAGAAGCCGAAGCACGTGAGAAGGCAAGTATCCGCCTATCTCCGGCACCACGTAACACTTCCATCCTCTCCTTGATGTATTCTTTGAAAGTGACGAGGAACCGAGAGAATCTTTCGCCCGCGAAGAAGCTGCAGATGCAGCAAGCATTGCATGAATCAAGAATCCTTCACGAGCAAAGAAGGCGATGGAGGGACCAGGAGAGTCCTCCAAAACACACCGGTGAAATCGATCCAATGGGAGTGGTTCAACAAATAGCCACGATGTTCTTTGCTACCACTTCCCCACTCACTCGGAAGAAGAAAGCAATAAGGGAAATGGCGATGAAACGGGCTAGTGGGGACCCCACGAGCCAACCAACCCCTATTGAAGGTGTGCTACCACCGCCCCAACGGTGAACCATCAATTGCAACAAAGGGAGTCTAGAGACGAGTGACCCCACTCCAAGTCACTTTCGGTGGTGCGCCGAGGGGGGAAACTCCTCTCCACCGCAGCAAGGACGGAGGATGCTTTGAGATGACTCGACAAAGAAGCAAGGAGGCGAAGAAGAGAAATTACAATCACTAGAAGAATAGCAAGTTGCCATCAACGAAGCTCGGGGCAGTGAGACTGTCTCACCGAGGTGCCAACGCTCCGAAGGCTAATGACGCTAGCCGATGCGATCGAGGCACGAGGAAGGAATAGCCACTGGGAGTTAACACTGGGCGATGAAAGTGCAATCCATGGGGTTGAGACTCCAATGGATGCCATCAGAGAAGACCCTAAGACAAATGACACTCGAAAAGGGAGGACCAAGCCTCTCAGCAGATGAGAGACCGCCGGAGGAAATGAAGGCCACGGGAGGTTGAGACTTCCTGGGTAAAGAGGTCAAGTAGAGAACATCCCTCCCGCAATCATCGACCCATCCGAGAAGGAGATCGGCGCACTTCATGATTCCCGGACAACCCCGATGTCACTTTTCCGGGGATCGGAAGGCGAAGAAGAAGCCGAGTCAACCCCCATGACAAATCCAAAAGACTCACCGGTGCGGATGTTCCAGGCACGAGCAAGTCGATCCCAAGACTACTCGTCAAACGTTTAACTTTGATGATGAGCCACCACTAGAAATCTCATCATCGTCCGATGACGCGCCGATATAAGGCCGAGGACAAGTCTCTTCAAATGGAAAAATCACCGAGACCAACGGTTGGCTGTTAAGACAAAACTGAGGCTCGGCAAGTTCGGGATCTACTTCACAACCAAACCCAATTGAACCGGAGAGACCACTCGCTCCGGCTCCTCCGATATACTGGTGGATCGATTCCCAAAAGAACTTCACGCCCACCGCTTATCATCGAACAAATCCCGGTTGGCGGTGATGAATCCTTTGTGGAATCTTTCCCTTTCTCACTTTGGAGATACCGAGAACTCCACGAAGAGTCGAAAAAATGAGCAAGCACGCTATCACGGACCACCTCCTGTTTTCACTCGGGCACCATTGTTCCCGATTTTGATTTCGACGCCAGTATGGCCATCACCGCAATGAAAGAATCACCAAGTTCGAGAAGTGTTCAAGGCACTCTTTGCAAGTTGAACGAATGGAAAGGCATCGCCTCTTTGGACATGCGCTGGACAACAGAGATGCCAACCTTACGGTGACTTGAGAGGCATCACGTCGGGATAAGGGAATGGTGGCAACAAAAGGCAATCAATGCGTGTGGAACAATGAGATACTTGAACCTTATTCAACAAGTCTGGTGGTGTGGAGAGAGTCAAAATGTTGATGCGAAAACGGCCGGTGAGGAACACATTGAACATATGCATGAAGCTCACACTTTGCCGAGATCAAGCCTGCTGCGTGAGCGAAATGCAAATGATATACAGGCGTTTGGAAGAACACATGACAAGAAAATTCAGCCTTCTCATGGCCGAGATGAAGCGATTTCAGAATCCAACGCTACTCGATGCAATTCCGTGCGGCATACAACGCAGCGACTTGAAGCAAAATTCAACCATCGAAGACTCGACTTCATGCTTGCCAAAGATGTTCCTCGGGTTCCTCTATCCTTTGATGATGCCAAAAAGGGGAAGAGGAATACCTTAAAGCGAAAAATCAAGTCCAAAAGAAAGGAAGCGGTGACAAGGAACAAATTTGAGAAGGGAAAATCACCGAGGAAATTTTGAAATCAAGAAAGGAAAATCTGGCGAGGGGGAAGGATCAAAAGATATGACCTTGATGATTGCACAAACCCCTCAACAAGGTCCTCACACAAATGACATTATAAGCGAAAGAAACTCCCGTGATGACTCTTACACTCCAACACTCTCTTTGTATCTATGGCCGAGAAGAAAAAGCAATTGAAGCGAGGGATGAAGGAGGTGGAAGGAAGAATGGATGCCAGGGTGATGAACATCTTGAAAGAACACGGAGGCATTCCGGTTGACAGAGACACGTATGCCATTTCGGATGTCGGGACAGAGCCAAGATCGATTTGACGAATTCAAAACGCTCGAATCCAAGGATATTTTGCAAATATGTCCATGGCTCAAGCTTGGGACTGTCTTGGGAAAAGGGTCTCACATTATGTGAAGAAGGCGACAGACGGAGACAACCCGATCCTCTGTTGTCACTCACTGGCACTCACCGGAAAGAAGAAGGCCCAAAGACAAGATACGCCCCGCAGGTAGAGGAAGAAGCGGCGATGGAGGAAGAAGCTTGGACCTAGGCCTCCGCCCAAGAATATTGAATACGTAGATCCGGGAAAGAAAGGAGGGATCTCTTGGGCTGGGCTTGACCATGTGGCGAACTTGCAAGTGGCTAAAACCAACGCCGAGTATGCAAAAGGATAGAAGAAGAAAACAAGAGACAAACTCAGCTATGGCGGGAGAGACAGGAAAGAATAAGGAAAGATGAAGCTGCCGCAGAAGGCATATGAGAAGAAAAAGAAGGCGGTGACGACGAGAAGAAGAGAAGAAGAGAAAAAGATGCCGATCAAGATGAAAGAAGGAGACAAAAGGAGATGAAGTGTTCTTTGTCAACCCTTCGTGTATTTTATATGTAAATACATACAATGTAAGTCTTCTCGTAATATAGCTATAAATTTTCTATTTTTTGTGAAGACAATTACATACTCGATACACCTTGTAAACAGATTGTGTTAAGTACAAGAATGATATGATCAATAAAAAGATTGATTATGCGCATACATTCTATGTCAATACACTATCTCAGTATGTATCTTTGTTATCTCATCTTTGTATGATTTAAGTTTTGGCATCATCAAAAAGGGGGAAATTGTTAGGAATTTTATTGTTTAGATTTTGATGAATGCCATGTAAAACTTAGAATAGAAAGTTGGCTCCCCAATTCTTGTCGTAAATGTATTGTGACAATTAGAGCCGGCCAAGCTAAGTTAAGTCGGCTACGCCCAACATGCAAGAAGACAATCAAGGCTTGAAGGAAAACTCTGAGACAATGAGTACAAAGAAAGAAGAAGAGCAGACAGAACTCGATCAAGAAGCGGTGAGATGCAAACAGTGGAACATCAGTCAAGTCAACTCAAGAGAAGCTCAAGTCTCAAGTGAAGTGAAGAGTCATCCAATGATTGGAAGCGACTCTAAGTCACCTGGGAAAGCAAGGAAATGCAATCAAGTCGAGATAATCGTAAAAGAACCGTTGCACAGAAATCAAGAGATTTACTTAAACAAGTAATATCTCCATACTACCTTTCTTGGAGTGCTCGATCCCGAAGCGTGCAAAAGGAATGAACCAATGGGAAGCACTACACCGTGTCGAACTCGAAAGGTGATAAAACAATTCATACGAGGAAATGGCAATTCCAAGAACGCAAGCCAACGACGCGCAAAGTGACTTTCAAAAATGAGCCTATCTCTTCAACGGGCAAATTTTTGAAAGTTCACTATAAAAGGCCGAGGAATTTGTTTGAGAAGAATGCATGAATGACACATACGTGAGATATACAAGCACATCGTAAAACTTAAACAATCTCAATTCTCAAGCCTACATCTCAAGTACATCAATCCAACACTTACCTCGTGAAGGAAAGAGAACTTCAATCGGTTGAAGAGGAAAATACTGAAAACAAGGGGTCTACATTCCGGAAGGATTGTAGAAAGGTTCAAGGTCGAACCAAGTCTTAAGCTCTTGGAGGGCTTCGTGATCAAATCCAAAGTGCTTAAGCAAGTGAGTCAGAGTAGCAAAAGCGGTTGCCTGCCTGTGAAGAAGGCGAGTCGTCGAGGAAGCCACCGAGTGATCAAGGCGTCTCGATCGAGTCCCAAAGGATCAAGTCGGCTGTTGTGATCAAGACTTGTATCGGACTGTTACCACTTTGTAAACCGATCATTACTTAGTGGATTCCTCCGGGAGTTGGAGAAGAGAGGAGTAGAAGAATTACCCCATCTTCGAACCTCTATAAAAACTTTATCTTTGTGTCATTTACATTTCAAAGATTTAAATTTCTGCACTTTTAATTGCTTATATCTCTGTGATAAATTTGCTATCCATTTGATAATTTATAAGTACTAAATCAAGTCAGAAAAACTTGCTTAATCAAACTTAAGGGTGTTAAGTCTTCCAAAAAACAAAACCACAGCTTGAGTCAATTTATAGCCAACAAATGAGTTACTCTATTAATGGCTCAAATTTGTCATTTGAGAGATTAACTCTCTTGAGTGACTAATTCAATCGTCCATCAAGGACACAAATGTAGAACTCAGTAGATATAAAAGGCCTAAATCGAAAATTTGGTAAGGTTTATTCAACCCCCTTCTAAACCTTACACTTACACCCTCTTGGGACCTACGGTCGGGCTTGGCTATTTCCTTCCAAGCGGCGACCAGGTTTACATCAAAGATCGTTGATTTACGATGCTCCTTCCGTCGGTAGTGGCGGTGTTTCACCAAATCCTTGGCGAGATGGTGAACTTCTTTCCGTGAATGATGACTTTATCCCATCATCATCGTGAACCTCGGCGTTCATGTAGAACTCGTGCGACCTCCTCCACATAGGTCATCGTATATTCCAACGTCGAAACGGTTTCACCCAGGCGTTACCAATTTCTCAAAGAATTTTCTTCACTAAGGTGTCGTCGGACCCCTGTTTCACCATGTCGTCGAAATCCACAAAGAGACCCGTGTGGATTTGTTTTCCTAACTTGACAAAATCATAGGTTGGTGCCATTTTTCAGATTTCACCGAAGAAAACTTAGAGGTTGATTTGAAGATAGATAGGGTTTTGAGAGAGTTTTGCCTTTGCTTCTGAGAGAAATGAACGGTTTTGGTAATATGAGAGAGAGAAGAAGGAAAGCTTAAGTATGGTTTATGAAAGGACGTGCGGGTGGTTTTTGAAATTTGATCGAAATCAACGGCTTAGATTTTGCACGCCGATTTAGCATTTAATGTCTCGTATTTAATGCGGCGGCATTTATATCCAATCATAAGCTTGGTGTGCGGCTTTTGCCTCAGACCGCGTCATAATTATCTTGACGTAATTCTTAAAAACATTCCCGCTTAGTAAAACGATTGCGTTTTTGTCACTTTGCTCATAAATGACTCGGCTTTTACCCTCACCGGTTTTAACTCTTCTTCTCACATTCTCTTTGTGACTCAAATTGTCACCGTGACTTTCGGTATAAATTGTCTTTCCGATCGGTGATTTACTTAGGCTGATTTGTGAGTTCAAACTCTTTTTCCCTTTTGTGTTCCATTTCTTTTTTTGATTCTTCCGTGTGTCACTCACTCAATTAACCCTAACTCATGCTTGAGTTCTTCAAATCTTGACTCACATAATGGTTTTGTGAAGATGTCGGCCAATTGTTTATCAATTGAGATATATTCCAAGATGATGTCCTTCTTTTCAACATGATCTCTTATGAAGTGATATCGACATCGATATGCTTTGTTCTTGAGTGCAACACAGATTTTGAGTGATTGCAATTGCACTTGTGTTATCACACATGATTGGAATTTCCTTTTCCTCAACTTCATAGTCTCTCATTCTTTGTCTCATCCATAGGACTTGGGCACAAAGACGCCCCGCCCGCAGCCTATGTATTCTCGCTGATTGTAGAGGTGGCTATTGAATTTTGCTTCTTGCTAAACCAGAAATCACTGTTTTCAAGCATTTGACATGTGCCTCGAGGTGCTTTTCTGTCAACTCGCATCCAAAGATAGTCGAGTCCAATAGCCAATTAGCTTGAATCCACCTTCCTTTGATACGATAAGCCAACTTCTTGGCTTCCTTTCAAGTATCTCAATATTCTCTTAGTTTCTTTGTCATATGACTCTCTTTTGGAGCAGATGAAATCTCGCACATACACCTACAAAGAAAGGTGATGTCGGCTGCTAGTTGTGAGATAGAGCAATGATCCAATAAGTGCTCTATATCTTGTTTGATCTACAGCTTGCCATCCGTATCTATGTCCATTTTGATGATGTATTCATTGGTATTTTCACGTAAGACTTCTCCTCCATACCAAATTTCTTCATTAAATCTCGGTGTATTTTGTTTGACTCATGAAGGTTCCATCCTTGATTGTTTCACTTGGAGTCCAAGGAAGAATGTCAGCTCTCCCATCATGCTCATTTCAAATTTACTTTGCATGAGGTTTGAAAATTTTTCACACAACTCTTTGTTTGTGGATCCAAAAATGATGTCATCCACATATATTTGAACAAGCAGTATACTCTTCTTGTCTTGAATTCTGAAAAGTGTTCTATCTACTTTTCCTTTTGTGAATCCATTTTCAGTTAGGAATTGTGACAAGGTATCATACCATGCTCTGGGTGCCTGTTTCAATCCATACAGAGCTTTCTTGAGTTTGTATACCTTATCTCCAAGAGTCTTCTGCTCAAATCCTGGAGGTTGTTCAACATACACTTCTTCTTCCAATAAACCATTTAGGAATGCACTTTTTACATCCATCTGATATACAATGAAATTCTTGTGAGCTGCATAGGCAAGAAACATCCTTATTGCTTCCAATCTTGCTACAGGAGCAAATGTTTCATCAAAATCTATTCCTTCTTCTTGGCAATATCCTTTGGCTACTAGTCTTGCTTTGTTTCTTACCACTGAACCTTCCTCGTTCCTCTTATTTCTGAACACCCATTTAGTGCCAATAACATTTTGATGGGTGGGTCTTTGAACTAATTCCCATACTTTATTTCTTTCAAACTGATTCAGCTCTTCTTGCATAGCTTGAATCCAATGTGTGTCATCCAATGCTTGTACCACATCTTTTGGCTCTATTTGCGAGATAAAGCATGTGAACATAGCTTCTTGTTGAGTTCGGATCTTGTTTTGACACCTTCTCTTATATCTCCAATGACAAGTTACGTGGATGGTCTCTCGGCCATCTTACATCGAGTTGGAGTAAGTTAGCCGGATTGATCGTCTTGCAAACCGTTGCTTTGATCGACTCTCTCGTAGTCACTTAGCCGCAAATTTTCCAAATTTTTGAGATTCACTATCTCATCTTCTTCTCGAGTTTATAATTCCACTTGACTTGACAAAGATAGGGACTCTTCAGTATGGTTGGATGATTCACTTATCACCGACTCTTCAATGTCTTCTCCATTTACATTTGGCTCATCGAATACCACATGAATGGATTCTTCTCGCAACCATAGTCCTTTTGTTGAATACTCTGTAGGCTTTGCTTTCACCGAGTATCCCAAGAAGATACCTTCATCGACTTTAGCATCGAAAGCCTTTAGATTGTCTTTGCCATTGTTATGGATGAAGCATTTACATCCAAATATTCTAAAATATGCAACATTTGGTTTTCTCCTAAAATATCATAGGGAGTCTTTGTCACCGTTGTCTTTTTATCATACATCTGTTTTGAGTGTAGCAAGTCGTGTTAATTGCTTGACCCAAAATCTTTTTGGTAACCCCGCTTGACTAACATGGTCCTTCTTTGCTTCTTTGAGAGTTCTATTCTTTCTTTCGCAACTCCATTCTCATTGTGGAGTCCTTGCTGCAGATAGTTCATGACCAATACCATTTTCAATACAATCTCGAGTTATTATTCCATTGACAAACTCGGTTCCTCCGTCGATCTTATTTTGATAATGGTTTGGCTCTTCTCATTTTGAATCCTCTTCATCACCGTGTGGTAGTTTCTATAGAGTTTCTTTCTTCTTACACATGAATATTGTCCATGTATATCTTGAGTAGTCATCTACTACCACCAAGGTGTATTTCTTTCCACTTATGCTAGCTGGTTCCATTTGGGCCAAATAGATCCATATGTAGCAGAGATGCAATATTCTTGTTGAAGATGGGCATGTCTTTTCTTTGAATGATGATTTGATTTGTTTTCCCTTCGACATGCGTCACATATACTCTCCTTTTTGTATACTTGAGTCCGAAGTCCTTCCACAAGAATACTTCGCAAGCTTGTTAATCGTTTTGAAATTCGGTGACTCGACTTTTTGTGCCACACCAACTTGATTCAATTTGTGCTTTTTGCTAGTAGACAGTCTTTGGGTGTAGCGGTTGACCAATCTACTACATACATGTTCTTTTGTCGCATCCTTGCAACACAACTTCATTCGATTCACCTCCTTGATTTGCATATACCCATGTTAAATCCAACATTATAGCCCTTGTCACGAGTTGGTCGATGCTTAGCAAGTTGAAGTTGAGTCCTTCAACATATGCAACATCTGTGATTTCTAATCCATTCCTCTTGATGGATCCAATGCCTCTTATTTCACCTGGAGCTTCATTTCCTCCAAATATGACTTTTGCTCCTTTAACTTCCTTGAATTTTGACAGATTTTTCTTATTTCTGTCATATCCGGGAATGACCACTATCCATGTACCAGGTTCCTTGGCACTCACTTGTTCCTTGAACCCGCAATCAAGGAAATTAAGTTTTAGGTACCCATACTTGTCAGGTCTGAGGGGTTAGAATTGTAAGATGATCCAACCAACCTTATAGCCAAATGATTTGACTCTAAGGGTTGCCATCTATCGATACCATAATCATAATTAATCTTGGCAAATTGCTTGGGGATTCTAGGTTCATACAAATGTCTCTTTTGTCTGTATGCTGTGTGTGTGTTTTAGCAATCGTCTTCTTTGGGTAATTGTGGTGTCTCTGAGTGTAGTGCCTAGGTGCATATGTGTGCTTGATGAAAGCTCTTATACTTTTGGAATGGCCTTTCTTGAGTTCTAGGCCTTTGCCATTTGGGCTTATATTCCATAAGTCTATCTTTGATAGTTCACATCATTCCAATCGACTTGGCTTGGATATTTTCTACCATTCCCATCATATGTATTTCTTTTATAGATTTTCTGGGGTTTTTGGTAGCTCGGTTTCTTCTTTACTGAGTATTTTACTGTTTGGAGTTTGCTTTGAGGAACTCGATGAATCTTTTCTCACTTTATCCTTTCAGCGCACTCAACTCGGTCATTTTTTCCTTTTCCTTTATAACCAAGACCAGTTTGCTTGTAATTGTGCTTTGGATTAAGTGTGTGTGCACCATTTGGAGTTTTGGATTTTTGAGATACTTCATTGCTTGAAGATCCCCTTTCCAAATTCACTGCGGAGCCTGACATAGCATAGTGGAATTAAATCCTAAGCCTGTCTTGTCTCCACATTCTCTTTGACTCATAATAAGATCATCCAATGATTTAGATGCCTTAGTGAATGAGGCAATCACATTTTGAGGTCATTCTCCCTCTTTTCTATGGCGGCAATTTACGCTATTAGCTTGGCATTTCGGCCTTTAAACTTTCATTCTCATCGGCTATTTGACTTAGAGTACTCGGCTCCTTAGTCACCGTGAGTTTTGCTCTTGAGTAGGTTGTTTTCCTCATTTAGTAGTGTGTGTGAGGATTTAATGTGTTCAAAATCTTTCATCATTTTTGCCTAATGAATCATAAAGATCGAGTGGGTGATGAGGTGTGTGTGTCACGATCACTATCACTAGAATCGAGTTTGATGAGTTGGAGTGTACCTCATCTTCTTGGTCGGAGTTGATCTTGTTCCTTGGCCATCAAACGGATCGGGGCTTCTTCTTCGAGTCACTTGAGTAGTCGGCTTCATTGCTCTCAATCAATCACGTGTCTTTTGACTCGGATTTTCTAAACCAACATTGCCTTTTTCTTTTCTTGTCTTCTTTCTCAAGACCTTTCTTTCTTCTTCATTCATTCCTGTATTTGTTGACTACAGGATATGGGCATCAATGGCATAGTGACCTGGTTGCCTACAGTTCCAAAGATAGATATTCAACCTTTTGATCAGCTCTTTCCATTCTTGGATTGTCAACCCTTTGATATTGACTTTTTGATGATCTGTTCTCTTGGTTGGCCTATCTTCCTTGACTTGGAAGGAGCCGAGTGTCTTCTCGGAGGATTCACCCTTGCCTTTCTTGTAGTTCTTATTGAAGAACTTGTTGAACCTTTTTACTAGTAGGGCTATTTCTTCCGGGTCAATGACTTCTTTGACCTCGGCTCTCTTTTCCATCCTTAACAATTAGAGCAACTGTTTTGGGTACAAATTGTCTTTTCCTGATCTTTTCTTCTCGGCTCAAATTCGTAGGCTTTGAGATCCGAGAATAGTTCATGGTTGGAGGTCTTCGATAGGTCCATGGAATGTCTTAGTGCCATGACCTTCATTTCCCATTCAATGAGACTTTTTAGGATCTTCATACACATTTCCTTTTGTGTGTATATTCCTTTCCAAGTCTTGTGACTCGTTGGTGATTTACGTGAATCGAGCATCCAGTTGATCTAGGTTCTCTCCCGAGATCATTTTGAAGTTCTCAAATTTCGTACAACCACCGATAATTTGTTTTCTTTGATTTGCTCACGAGCCTTCACAAATCAATGTTAGTTTGTCCCGATTTCTTTAGCCGTTTTGCATGATTTGACTTTATTGAACATTGCTTTGTCCAAGGTTTTGTAAAGAATGTCCTTGGCCACATTGTTCAAGTTATATCTTTTTCTCATCATTTGTCCATTCACTCTTGGTTTTTCAATCATAGGCTGTGCGGGAGCTATATCCTCTTCACTTTCGATTTGCGGCTTTTCTTACAATGTGTTCATCTTTAAGATTTGTAGTGGCCCATCCTCTATCACTATCCACATCTCATCATGTAATCTTTGATAGATGAGCACGCATACGAATTTTCCAATCATCAAATTCTTCAATTGTGAACATAGGGATGCGTGTCAAATTTGCTTCCATGATAATAAATTTTAATGATAAAAAAGTTTTGAAAGTTTAAGTACTAAAGCGGACTTTGAAAAATTTGGAGATCTAGTTCGAGAACCGGTCGCGGAAGGCTCAATGAACCAACCGCTCGATACCACTTGTAGGTCCCAAGGGATGTAAGTGTAAGGTTTAGAAGGGGGGTTGAATAAATCTTACCAAATTTTTAATTTAGTCCTTTTAAAAGTTTAGAGTTGATACTACGCTTGTGTCCTTGGTGGACAACCAATTTAGTTAATCGAAGAGAGTTAGTCTCTCAACGAGGACTCAACCGAGTTGTTGATGGAATAACTCGGTTGTTAAGTCTAAATTAACTCAACCGTGGTTTGTTTTTCGAGACTTAACACCCTTAAGTTTGGTTAAGTAGAGATTTAGAGCTTAATTTAGTACTTAGAGATTATCTAATGGATAGCAAATATGTCGTGAAATTAAACAAATATGATGCAAGAATTAAAGTCTTTGAAATGTAAATGACACAATAAGATTTTTATAGAGGTTCGAAGATGGGGTAATTCTTCTACTCCTCTCTTCTCCAACTCCTGGAGGAATCCACTAGGTATTGATCGAAGATACAAAGTGGTAATGATCCGGATACAAGTCTTGATCACACAAATGACTTGATCCTTTGGGACTCGATCCGAGACGCCTTGATCACTCGGTTGGCTCCTTGTACGACTCGGCTTCTTCACAGGGCAGCTTGCCTTGTTACTACAGACCCACTTGCTCAAGCTCTTTGGATTTGATCACGAAGCCCTCCAAAAGCTCAAGACTTGGTTCGACCTTGAACCTTCCTACAATCCTTCGTGGAATGTAGACCCTTGATTCTTGATAATTTCCTCTTCAACTGATTGAAGTTATCTTTCCTTCACAGTGAGTGTTGGATTGATGTTCTTCGTAGTGTAGGCTTGAGGATTGAGCGTTTAATCACTTGAGAATATTTCAGTTACAATTCTAATAATTGCTAGAATGTTTGTGGTTCGGAGTAACCTGCGTAATCTCAGTCTATTTTTCTCCGAGTTATTCCTCAGCCTTTTATAGTGAGCTTTTCAAAAATCTGCGCGTTGAAGAGATAGGCTTATTTTTTAAAGTCACTTGTGGTCGTTGGCTTGTCTTGTTGCGATCCTTGGAATTGCCATTTCCTCGTATGAATTGTTCTCCACCTTTTCGAGTTCGACACGGTGTAGTGCTTCCCATTGGTTTATTCCTTTTGCACGATTCTCGGGACCGAGCACTTCGAGAAAGGTAGCATGGAGATATTACTTGTTTAAGTAATTCTCTTGATTTACGTACAACGGATCTTTTTCGATTATCTCGACTTGATCGCATTTCCTTGCTTTCCCTAGGTGACTTAGAGTCGACTTCCAATCATTGGATGACTCTTCTCACTTCAACTTGAGACTTGGCTTTTCTTAAGTTGACTTGATTGATACTCCACTCACCGCATCTCACCGCTCCTTGATAGAGTTCCGTCTTCTCTTCTTTGCCATACTCAAATTGTCTTGCAAATGAGTCTTCCTTCTAGTCTTCAGTTGTCTTCTTGCATGTTTGGGCATAGATGACTTAACTCAGCTTGACCAGCCCTATTTATTACAATGCAGTTTACAACCAAAATTGGGGTGCCAACTTCCTATTCTAAGTTTTACATGGCATTCATCAAAATCTAAACAATAAATTTCCCAACATTCCTTCAGGTTTTGGGAATCATGGATATGGATGACGACCTGTTGGGCTATGTTGATGGGTCACTTTTCCCTTTTGGTCGTGTATTATATTTTGGTTTAGGGTTGTACCCTCTTTTGAAAACTTTTATGTAAATATGTACATGTAAATAGTTGGGTGATATGGGTTATGTGTTTGGTCACATGGATGTCTGTTGTGTTTAATAACAGGGTTTGTTACTTCTTTGCTTATGGAAATGGGTTGTCATTTTCTTATAAGTAAAGTGATCCTGCTTGTTCGTCGTTAAAATGTCACAGGGGAAAAAAATTGTACAGGTATATAGGGTCTACGTTGTCAAATTTCACGTTTTATAGTGCTTAGTAGTGTAGTAGTAGGGGTGGGCGTCACAGAAGGGCTTAAGTTCAATATGATAAGTGTAAGCCAACTTTGTGATTCTAATTATGATGTTGTTTTTAATAAAGAAAAATGTCTTATTCTCAAAAATGATAAATTTATTTGTGAAGCAAGTAGAAAATGCAATCTTTACAAAATTTGCACAAGTGATTTGGTTAGTCAAAATATTTCTTGTCTTGTCGCCAATAATGATTTAACAAGTTTATGGCATATGCAACTTGGACATGTTAGATACAAAAAATTACAAAATATTTACAAAAACCAACATGTAAAAGGACTACCCAAATTGAATTTTGAAAATCTTGGTTTATGTGATACTTGTCAAAAGAACAAATTAGTTAAAAGTAGTTTTAAGCCTAAAAATAAAATTTCCACAACCAAGCCTCCACAACTTCTTCATTTAGATTTGTATGGGGACATTGGCACGGCTAGTCTAAGTGGAAAACATTACACATTTGTTATAGTCGATGATTTTTCTAGATGTACTTGAGTTATTTTTCTTGCTAATAAAAGTGATGCCGCTAATGAGTTTGCTAAGTTGTGTAGACTTATTGAGAATGAAAAAGAAGATACTATTAAGTCTATAAGAAGTGACCGAGGTGGTGAATTTGATGGTGATTTTAGAGTCTTGTGTGAAAACAAAGGATATGCTCATAATTTCTCGGCTCCAAGAACACCACAACAAAATGGAGTAGCCGAAAGGAAAAATCGGACTCTTCAAGAGATGTATCGATCCATGCTCAACGAGTTCTCACTTCCAAAATATTTTTGGGCCGAAGCCATAAGTACTGCATGCTATGTTATAAATCGTGTATACCTTCGTTCCAATTTGAATAAAACACCATATGAGCTTCGGAAAGGAAGAACTCCAAATATTAGTTACTTCAAAATATTTGGTTGTAAGTGCTTTATTTTGAATACCAAGGATCAGTTAGACAAAGTTGATCCTAAAGCCGATGAAGGAATATTTATGGGGTACTCAACCAAGAGCAAAGCATATCCGGTTTATAATAAGACTAGCATGGTGGTTGAAGAATCTATTCATGTCAAATTCAACGAAGCCTCGGGTGTTGAAAGGATACCAAATGATGAAAGTGATGAAGAAGATGATATTGAACCAATTGTTCCAAATAATGCTCAAAGTGATCAACCTTCCACATCAATTGATCAATCTTCAACTTCAAATGTTCCACAAGAAGACAAAGGTGATAATTCAGATCTTCCCATTGCTTTAAAATTCAAAGGAAATCATCCAAAAGATCTCATAATTGGGGACCCTCTAGACAAGGTTATGACTAGAAGAAAATTTGCCGAGAAAGCTCGAATTTCTCAAAAAGAGCAAAAAAATGCAAAAGAAGCAATTGAAGATAAAGATTGATTTTTAGAAATGCAAGAAGAGTTGAATCAATTCGAAAGGAATGATGTTTGGGAATTGGTACCTTGTCCTCCATCACAAATAATTATTGGTACAAAATGGATATTTCGAAATAAACTCGATGACAAAGGCAACATCGTTCGAAACAAAGCAAGGTTAGTGGCTCAAGGGTATTGTCAAGAAGAAATTATTGACTATGATGAAACATTTGCACCCGTAGCACGTTTAGAAGCAATTCATATTTTACTTGCCTATTCTTGCTTTAAAAATTTCAAGCTTTACCAAATGGATGTTAAATTCAACTTTTTAAATGGTTTTATTCAAGAAGAAGTCTATGTAAAACAACCTTCGGGTTTAAAAATTTTCAAGGCCAAATGATATTTACAAACTTAAAAAGGCCTTATATGGTTTAAAACAAGCACACCCAACATGGTATGGTAGACTTAGCTCTTTTCTTTTACAAAATGGATTTACAAGAGGTAAAGTTGATACTACTCTCTTTGTTTTTGAAAAAGTGCAAGGTGAATTTGAAATGATATTATATTTGGTGCTACTAATGAATCTCTTTGTAAGAAATTTTCCAAGTTAATGCAAGGTGAATTTGAAATGAGCATGATGGGAGAGCTCAATTTCTTTCTTGGACTCCAAATAAAACAATGCCAAGAACGCATTTATATATCACAATCAAAGTATACAAAAGAACTTCTAAAGAAGTTCAGAATTGAAGAAGGAAGAACCGTCACTACTCCAATGACAACCAACATCAAGCTAGATAAGGATGAAAAAGGCAAGTCGGATGATGAATCAAAATATCGAGATATGATTGGTAGTTTACTTTACTTAAGCGCAAGTAGACCCGATATTCTTCATGTTGTATGCCTATATGCTCGTTTTTAAAGAAATCCCAAATAATCTCATATGAGTGCCGTTAAAAGAATTTTTCGATATTTGAAAGGCACTATTTCATATGGCTTGTTTTATCCAAAGAACAATAATTTTTCTCTTAAAGGATATAGTGATTTGGACTATGCGGGAAATATTGATGATTGCAAAGTACTTCCGGATCATGTCAATTTTTAGGTGATTGCTTAGTATCTTGGTTTTCAAAGAAGCAAAATTGTGTATCCTTATCAACAGCCGAAGCCGAATATATTTTCGCGGCCTTTTCTTGTACTCAACTTCTTTGGATGAAACGAATCTTAGCGGATTACAAATGTTCTTTTGAAAATATTCCTATTTTTTGTGATAATACGTCCACTATAAACATTGCTCAAATTCCGGTTTATCATAACCGAACAAAACATATTGAGGTTCGACACCATTTTCTAAGGGATTGTATTTCCAAACGAAAAATTGAGATGTGCTTTGTTCCGTCTCAAGATTAACTCGCGGATATTTTCACAAAACCTTTAGCCGCCGAGTCTTTTGCATCAATTCGAGCTCGTTTAGACATAATGCATATCGAATAAGGCCTATGATTACATTTAGTGCATTTTTCAAACTTAGGGGTGAAAATCGGATTTTTAACTCAAAATTCGGACAAAACCAAAAAACTCTGGACTTCAGGGACCGGATGATGGAGAGGTCGACCGGTCGACCAAGGCCCAGTCAGGAAATATATGCTTTATGTCTCAATTTTTCGCATATTTGTTACATTTTGTCCATTTTTCGCACCCTTCACCAAATTCACCCACAAATCACTCAAAATGATTTCTTTCTTGCAAATTCAATATTATTGGACTTATGTAATGCGTACATCATCCATATTACTCAACTTCTCCGATTCATTATATTGGTAAGTTTAATTCCTTCTTTAATCTCAATTCGGTTGAACCCTTGAGAAAGCGCTTTTGCTTGATGAATTGATGAATTTGTTGTATCATTGTGTTGGGAATTATGTATATTGATGAAATGTGATGGTAGGAGTAGGATTGGTGATGGTTTTTGGGTGTGATTACATTTTCAAATGTTATATACAACTTCGATTTTATTCTACGCACGCCAAGTGTTCGATAAAATGTCTCAATGAAAATTTCATCCTTTACACGAATCTTTTGATTTCAAATGTCTTATATGTTTATAGAGATCATGTTTTATCAATCAAGTGAGCTTATACAATCTTTCTTCTCAAAATTTCCCTTATTATTTGGAATTTTAAGCTTATTATTAAAAAACATTAGATTTTATGCGCACTTTGATATGTATTTATGATGTTTTTATCGTGCTAATGGTCTTTTTGATGATTCCAAAGGGAGAGAAACATGAAATAAGCTCATAAGCTCAAAAAAGCTAGAAAAAGCTCGCGAAAAAAGCTATTAGTTGTGGATATAAAAGCCCAAAAGCTAAGGATGAAACTTAGTCCAATGGATGTATAATGGACTTTTACATATGACTAATGATTTCTTTTTGACAGGGGGAGCTTCCAAGCTCTTGAAATTCAAGCTCAACATGTAAAAGCTGAGCTTTTAGCTTCTAGTTGTTTTCTTCTTTGCCTACTCTTGATTTGCATGTTGATAGGAGGAGCTTTTATAAAATGTTTTGAAAAATCTTTGCTTCTATCCTTATGATTCTTATGCATGAAAAATGTCGCCTAAAATGGATAATTATTTTTGACCGGAAAACTTATTTTGTTTTCAAAATCGACCTCCTAAAATTGTTTTGGTTTGCAAACATCAAAAAGGGGAGTTTGTTAGATAAATATTTTAATCGTAATTTTGATGATTTCATTTATCGAGTTTTTCACTAAAACAATGTCCCCAAATATTGTCCAAATACTCCTAATCAATTTAAATTTTTTTAACTAATTTTTTGGAGTATTTCTTGAGTTTATTTTTGACAAAAATCGGACAACTCTCTGTTTTGAGGTCAACCGGTCGCCCTAGAAGGCAACCCATACCTGAAAGTTGTGCAAAACAGAGAACAACCTATTAGCTGAAAATGGGGTGGTCAACCAGTTGACCTAGAGAGCGACCAGTGTGGTTAACCGGTCGACCTAGAGGGCGACCGTTGTCTGAAACTTGAAAATTGTATTGCTAACTTAGTTTTTTAAGTGGCCAACTGGTCCAGGTCAAGGTCGACCGGCCCAACCCCCCTGGAGCGGTCCAAGGCCTTGTTTTTCAAGCGTGTTTCAATTTTTAACGTATTTTCATATTAGAGGTCGATCGGTCGACCTAAGATTTTATCAGCAAACTATCTGTTACACAACATACAACTTTTCATGATTTTAAGGGATTGATTTCTAATAGGTATAATCTCCCTTTGATTTTCAATTTTTTTACAGATTTCAATCTCCAATGAGGAGCCTATGTCTGAAAATCAAATCTAAGACCTCTTCTATAAATAGATGAAGGATTGAATCAACAAGATACAACAACACAAGCAATACAAACACAAGCAAACTTCTTGTTCTTCACTTTCATATTCTTGTTGTATTTAGCCTAAGTCTTTCACTTGCACATCTTGAGTACTATGCTTGATTCTTGATTACACTTGCACTCGAAAGTTGTATACTTCATTTGAGTTGTAATCTTAAATTGTTTTCAATCATCCAAAACAAGATATCATTGTTAGTGTTCTTATGGTAAGAGCACACTTGGGTGATTTTAGGTGTACTCTTCATTGGTGTAAGAAGATTGTGGTAATCTTCATAGGTGGTGTTGTAAGAAGACTGAGGTGCTCTCCAAGATAAAGGTTGTAATAGTTTGGTATCTATTATTAAATTTTTTTCATTTTTCGAAATCCACTTCAGATATACCGGGGTGGTAGAGGATTAGGCCCTAGGTGGGTTGCACCTCTATAAATCATCGAGTGTTGTTTACTTTCCTGCACATTTATTTTTGATATCATTCTCTCAATCGAAAAGAAGGCGAAAATCAAAAATTGGCATAATCTATTCACCCCCTCTAAATTATCATAGCCACTTGGACTAACAAAGATGTGCGCAGAGCCAATGAATTGGCTCGTAAATATGAAATGGAAGAACTGAGGCTCAGAAAGATTGAAGAAGAAGAAATAAGGAAAACGGATGAAGATAGGAGGCGAAGAAGAGATGAAGAGGAAAGAAAAAGAAGAGCTGAAAAAGAAGAAAGAAGAAGAAGACATCAGAGGAGATGAGATGTTAGCTGTCAGAAGTTTTGTTTTGTATTTTTACAATACACTTGTAATATACATACAATAATGTAAGTGCTGAATATTCGTGAATAAAATTGTTAAACTTTTTTCAGTTATTTAATTTCAGCACATGATGTTGTAGAAAGTTTTGGCATCATCAAAAAAGGGGAATTTGTTAGGAAATTATTGTATATATTTTGATGATGCTTAGAAAATTTTGTATTAGAAAGTTCGTACCCCAATTATGTAGGTAAATTCAACTATGTAATAGTTAGGAAATCTAGCTGAGTCAAATGGCAGCTAAATTGAAGGTACAAAAGACTTGTTGAAGATTGCAGAGAAGAACCAGTTGAGTCGTAGCTGAGTGGATAATAATAACTTCAGTCAAGTACATCGGCCAAGTCTTTTCAAAAAACTTACAACAGAGTCATCCAAGGAATGATGGAGAAGACTCAACTCAAGGGGTAAAGAAGTTGAATGACTTAAAGACAACTGAAGATGTCCATTGTGTTGAAAGCCAAAGACTTACCTGTTTTGGTAATGAAGAGAGACCTACAACCTTAAAGCAGTCTTGCTGAAAGAGTGTAAGAAGCTTGAGCCAATGAGAAGCCTGCAGAACTCTGAACAGTTTCAGGAGCCTGCAAGTACTAAAATTCAACGGTTGGGTCAACGTCAATGCTGCAAAAACAAGACAAGCCAACAAACAGAAATGAGATTTAGAATTTCGTGTATCTCTTCATCGGACAAAATTTAATCTCCCACTATAAAAGACTGAGGAATTTTCAGAGAGAAGTATGTGATGCACAAGAGAGAAAACAATTCAGAACTCACAAGCATTCAAGCAATATCTGCAAATACTCTCTCTCAAGCAACAATTCATACATTCTCAAGCCTACGTCAAAAGACACTTTATCCAGACACTCTATCCAACACATTCAAGTGGAAGATAGAAGTTGTTCTTCAAAGTTGAAGAGAAAAATCTTTGTTTAAAGACAATGGGGTCAATATTTAGGAATGAAGGGAATATAGTCAGGTTCAAAGTCAAACCAGATTAAGATCTAAGTGAAGGTTGTGTAGTCAAATCCTGAAGATTTGAAGAACTGAAGAAATGAGGCAACTGTCTTACGAAGAGCTGAGTCCCAGGAGATATGTTGGTTGTGTGATCAAAGCAATCTCAGACTGTAACAAAGTCACTGTTACATTTAATGAATTCCTCCTAGAGTATGAGAATAGTGGAGTAGAGGAATTACCCTATCTTCGAACCACTATAAACTTTGTGTCATTTAATTTCTACACTTAATTTATGCATGTTTATTTATCTGTTATATTTGCTATCTAATTGATAATAATCAACCTAAAATATAAGTATTGACAAACCAACATTATATAGGGTGTAAGACTTCCGCTGTAAAAATCCAAGAAAATTGATTTTTTAAAGGTTGAACTTCATCCAGCTGAGTTACTCTATCAACAGCTCTCTCAGAGTTTGTTGAGTGGTTAACTCCCATGCTGAAGCTTAAAACAACTGTCTTTCAAAAGACTTAGTTGTTTTCTTGTAAAACTCTGATTTTGTAAAAATAAAAAATTTGGTAAAGTCTATTCACCTCTCCCCCCCTCCCCGTCGTCTCCTAGACTTTACTCACACCCTTTGGGACCTACATCTTCTGATCCACTCAACTGCAACTTAACTGATTCTTCTTTGCCTCCTTCAACAAGTCTTCTGTGAATATACTTAGTTGCTATTTGATTCAACTAATAATCTATCTATTACAAAGTAGAATTACATACAGAAATAGAGTATGCTATCTTCCTAATTCAATGTTTTATAATCATTATCAAAATCTATACAATAATTTTCCTAACAACATATAATATTTTGTTATGCTATGTTATATAAGATAAAATATATATAATCAGGAGGTACATTTATATATAATCTCATATAAAATCTCGCATCATCAATTATTATTACTTGTTTGAAAAAATACTTACTTTATATGATTAACATTCTCTCTTACCAAACCTTTTATGTATGTTTATGACATACTGTTAGAAACTCTCAAATTGTTTTTTCATATGAAGTTATTTTTGTTTAGAAATTTGAAGTATTCGAAAAGTTAAAATAGAAAGAAAATATATTATAATTTTTTTTTGGGAAAGTAAGAAGTTACTATTATTTAAGTATAAGATCAATAAATATTCAACGTTCAGAAAATAAGAAGCATGTTGGTAAGTGTTTGAGATTTCAGGAAAAAAAAAGAATTATTATTTATATTAAGAAAGTACAAAGGGGTCGGTGGTGGTTAGTTGGAATCGGTGTTGCAAGCCTCGGGATGAAGGGGGGTTGGGCGTTCGATTGATTGTGGCGGCTAATACGGCTTTTTTGATAAAATTGGGCTGGAAGGTTATGAACTCAGACTCGGTGATCTTCAGAACCCTTTGGCAGCGATACTTGACGGCGGATGGGGCGGTCTGGAGGTCGTTTATCCCTTCTTCTATCTGGGTTGGGATTAAACCTTGTATTACGGATTGTTTGGATGACTCTCGTTGGATCCCAGGGGCTAATTCCGAGGTATTATTTTGGATTGACAACTGGCTGGGTTACTCTATTGCAGACAATATTGGTATCTCACATGAATACAGATACTTGTTTCAGCATCGCATTTCAGACTACTTTTATGACGAGCCCTGGCACTTCACCTTCTCATTTGTGGAGGCTTATTTGGATATGGTCCGGGATATCATGCGAGTCCCTATTGCCCCTTCCTCGAGGGATACGCGTATTTGGCTGAATTCGGAGGATGGTCTGGTTTCTTCGAAAGAAGCATATGCTCATGTTCGTCCCCACTATCCGGCGGTCAAGTGGGGTTCTTGGATTTCGTCGCAACACATCCCGGAATAGCGATCGGTGGTGACGTGGTGGGCTATCCACAATCGATTGGCTGTCTTGGATTTATTATGGGCCAGGGGGAGTTTTATTGGCCCCTCGGTTTGTGCTCTTTATTGTACCTTTGCAGAATTGGTTGACCATTTATTTGTCTCTTGTGTCTTTGCAGGGGCTCTCTCGCGATGGATTTTTGATTCTTTTAACGTTCACCCATTTGAGGCTCATAGTTTTAATGAACTCCTGGTGCGGCTAATGAACTTTCATTTCAGTGAGCAGGTTGCTTTCCTATGGCGTGTGGCTATCCTATCCTGCATCTGGCTCATTTGGCATATCCAAAATAATTTGGACGGTGGATGCATCTACTATTCATCTTCGGGTCCTCATCATTGAATCATCTTCATTAGATCGGGGATGCATGCACAATGACCAGCACGACCTTCTCATCCTACGAAGGCTGCGTGTTCCTGGGCGGGCTAAACAAGCACCGAAGATCGTGGAAATCAATTGGCAAAAACCTCTCCCGGCATGGATCAAGGTGAATACGGACGGCAGCTCTTCGGGGGCGCCTGGCAATCTCACAGATTCCGGGGATTTTCGGAATTGTAGAGGTTACTTTCGAGGGTGTTTCATGAATCATTGTGGTTCGGGCTATGCGTTTGAAGCCGAACTGGTCGCAGCAATGTGGGCGATTCACTATGCTTTTGTCAAGGGCTGGACACAACTTTGGCTGGAGTCGGACTCGATGTATGTGGTGAACTTGCTGGAGAAGATATCTGCTGAGGTCCCTTGGCGCCACCTCAGCAAATGGCGATACACATTGCATCTTCTCGCTTATATGGATTTGGTGGTCTCACATATTTTCCGGGAAGGCAATTGGGTGGCAGACATGCTGAGCAAGAAGACGGAGTACGGTACATGGTGGGGCGTCCCACCTGAGGAGCTCGTACATCATCTCACTGATGACTATGTTGGCCAATCCAACTATAGGTTTGTTAGCTAGTGCGTCTTGCTTCTGGGTTTTTTTCCATTTTTTCACGCTCTTTCATTCATGGGGGTACTCTTTTTCCTGTCAAGGGTTTTCCTCACAAGGGTGGGTTTTACCTTGGGAGGTTTTAATGAGGCCCCAACCATTCAACCATTTGATCGGCTTGTGACCATTTCGTTTTCATTTATGACATTATTTTCAGGCTTTCTTTTGGTTACCTGATCAGCCTGTGATCAAGAATACACTCTTTTAATTTTTTATATATATTTTCGAATTTATTAAAAATTTATATTAAGAAAGTACAAAATCATCAAAAATC
This sequence comes from Rehmannia glutinosa, assembly GCA_016081115.2. Lineage (NCBI taxonomy): Eukaryota > Viridiplantae > Streptophyta > Magnoliopsida > Lamiales > Orobanchaceae > Rehmannia > Rehmannia glutinosa. The sequence goes on along the minus strand of CM071932.1, from coordinate 37,823,269 downwards.
TGATTTCTTATATATAAGATTTTATAATTATTTATTTAAATTAAAAAACAATAGTTGTCAATCCAAATTTATCTTAATCTTAAAAATCTACAAAATTATGGTATGTGCACAAGATATAACAAAAATTCAATATTTTTTTAATTATATTTTTAACATATAATGGTATTACATTTTGTATACTATGTTTTTGGGGAGAGAAATTCTAGACTACTATTTATAGCTAGGCTACTCTTTATATATATATATATATATATATATATATATATATATTATCTTACTTAGTGATTCTGTTATCCAATATTTTGGAAATTATTTTTCAGTTTGACAACTATTTTTTTTGCTTTATTTAAGTAAATATTGACTAAATAATTATAGAAATATTGGATCATTAACTTAATATGTGAATAAACTTAATATGTCTTCTTTTATATTTTGTATTTTGGAAATTAAAACGTACCAGTATTGCATGATCTTATTGTAGGATTATTCATAAATTCGAAAATATTATATATTGATTTTCAATGAAGTGGAAGTTACTATTATTTAAATCTATTGTTTGTACACTAAGAAGATTATTGGCAAGTATTGTAAATATAATTTTCTCCGAAAATTAAGAATATTGTATTCAATTTAAGAAAATATAAAATCAGTGAAAGTCAACTTTGCAGAATAACAGACAAAAAAGCAAATTCGAAACCCTAATATGCTCTACCCTCTCTCCTCCTCTTTGGTGATCGTCGCATGTGCTCTTCTCCGTTGAAGATTTTCGGCTTACTCCCCGTCATGGACACGTCGTCTAGTTTTCATGGTCTCACTTCCAACTTCTCTCATATTCCCAGAATTCATGCCCAACCTTCGAAGTCACCCTCCTCACGTCCTCCTATTGTCGTTCATCATGGCGCTATGTTGACGGATTCAATCAACACGATGGCTACGCGCCCTTCCGGTTCAGCGCCTTCACATGATTCACTTGCACCTCCACCGTCGTTGGGCTGCTATGGTTTTATTCCTTCCAATTTTGTGCCACACAGACACCAACCACCCAAAGCTACGTCCTCAAACCCTAGTTTGGGTTTGGTCACATCAGCCGCATACATGGACGTACGGACAGCTGCAGCTTCACCCTCCATGCCCGCCGGTCCTCCTTCAGCATGTATTCATAAGCCGGCCAATGGGAGCTCCCCTCCCACAACGGTCTCCCCCAATTTTGTTATTACCCCCATGGTGGACATCCATGGGGTGGCCGGCCCCATGGGCTCTTTGGTTGGGGGGGCGGCTAGGAGGCAACCCTCTCTTGCTACCTCCTCTCAGGAGGGTGATGGCCCCTGGGACAATGGTGTTATCTCTTCCCAGGCGTTAACAAATTCCTATAATGACAGCCTCAATTCTACAGGATATTCTATGCATGGCAATCTTGGCCCTGGCAATTCTTCAGCCCATGGTGTTCACTAAGTTCCACCCATTGCTCATCCCCAAACACACGCGAACTTGCAATATTCGGCTCATGATGGGCCAAATACATACCCACGTGTGGATGCTACTTTTGCGAAAATGGAATCTGGTAATTTTTGTGACACTGCATCTCTCCATCAGGCTCCAGGTAATCCCACATCTTTTGCTAAAATTGTTTCTGGTCCTTCTAACCCAATCCCAGAACCTATTAAAAAAGGTGAATATTATTCTGTTATTATGGATTAAAATATGTATCAACAACGACTTGTTGAATTTAAGTATGCTTTAATTGGTCGTGTTATCCTCGGCAAAGGTGTTAAACATTGGCCCATTATGCCTCTTCACAAAAGGCTTTCTGAATTATCGGGGGTTAATTATGTGTTAAATTCTCCAATGCTTATGATCGCTCCCGTGCTCAAGCTTGGGTAACTTGGTCTAATCCTATATCCATTCGTTTATCCCTTTTGGTTCCGGATTTCAACCCCTACAAAGTTAATACTTCGACTGCTAGCGTTTGGGTCAGAATATTTCAGTTGAGTATCGAATACTGGGATCCAAGCTACATTATGGGATTGGCTAAGGCCATTGGTACCCCAGTGCAAGTTGATGAAAGGTCTCTGGATGGTTCTCTTGGACATTTTATCCGTGTTCTGGTGGATGTGGACCTCGCTAAACCTCTTCAGGATCACATTATGGTTGAAAGAAGGGGTCACTGCTCGTTTGCTTCTATTGGTTTTGAAAAATACCTTTATTTTGTGGAACCTATGGTATTACGGGACATTCGATTGCAACTTGCCGATGAATAGCAAACAATCCCAACTTGAAAGATCCACAGGGATGGCCCACTTCTCAACGTGGTCGATCTCGAGTTCGCCAGGCGTATCGTCCGACCCATAATCCCTTGGATAATGGCAAGGCCGTTGATAACTCAGTGGCTGATACGACTTTGTCAATGTGACCGGGATATCCTTCTTGTGCTATCGTCACAGTCTCCTCGGGTATTACTCTGGATAATGCTTTTTCTGCTTTGGATTCTGATGATCCTAACATGCATACCTCTGAAGATGTGCCTCCACCCGTGGCTTCCCGTACATTTGTCCCTAAACCGCCGGTTCTCTGAAGTGAACAGTCATTCTCTACCTCTGATATTCATACTAAGGCTATCACGGTGCAATATCTGTTGGATAAACCCATTCGCCCGTTGTATAGGGTTATACATGCCAAATCAGTGGATGCCAAACAATGATTACTTCAGTCGGTTACGTAGGGTAATATGCCAATTGTACATCAACCGGAGATCCAAGACGATGAAAAGGGGACTGACAATTTAAATAGGGCTGCTCAGAAACGATCGGCAGATAATGTGGATGACGACAACATTTCTGAGGTTGATGCCTCTGCGCCCACCAATTCTGGATCTTCTACCCGGATTCCCTCACCCACTCTTTCTCAATGAATTGCATTTTTTGGAACATCCGGGGGATTGGGAATATTGCTTCTCGCAATATTCTTAAGAAACTATGTCAACAACATAAGCCTTCTTTGGTTGCTATTGCAGAACCTAAAGTGGACTTGCATACTATTTCTGATTCTTATTGGGCCAGTCTTGGCTTACAGTTTGTGGCTCAGAACATTCGTGCTTCGGGGAGGTCGGATATCTGGATCTTCAGGCGCTCGGATATCACGATTCTTCAACAGGTTCTTATTTCTGATCAATGTATTATTCTCAAGGCCCAATTCGCTAATAACATCTTTCATGTGGGGTTTGTTCACGCTATTTGCAATCATGTGATTCGTAGACGGCTTTGGTCGGATATTGTTGGCCTGGGTATTGATGATATTGTTTTAATGGGGGATTTTAATGCTATTCTCAGGAATCATGAGCGTACAGGACAGGGGGTGGCCTCTCTGGCTTCTTGCCAAGATTTTTGGGATTTCTTTGATAATGTGGGGGTGATGGATATTCCTACGGTTGGTAAATTCTTTACTTGGTGCAGTACGCGTCCTCATCAGACTCTCATTCAAGCTAGGCTTGATCGAGGTATTGCCAGTCCACTGTTTGTTAATTTTTGGCAGCGGGCTGAAGTTTTTGTTCTTCCTCGCATTTGTTCGGACCATCACCCTCTTTTACTATCTTGTGCAACCACTTCTTATAAGGGTCCGTCTCCATTTCGTTTTCAACATATGTGGACTAAACATTCGGGTTTTCAGTCGATTATTACTTCATTGGAATCGAATTGCGCAGGCTCTAACCATTTGATTCGCTTGATGATTAAACTGAAAAGGTTGCGCCCGAAGGTTCGTTCTTGGAATTCGGAGGTCTTTGGGGATGTTAATCGTGAGGTGGATGATAAGTTAGAGAAATTGTGACAGATTCAGTCGGACATTGAGACTTTGGGGTATAATATCGTCCCTAGGGACTAGGAACTTGAAGCCAAAAACTCTCTAAATCAGGCGCTTTTTCTCCAGTCTGAATTTCTCCGCCAGAAATCTCGGGCTACGTGGTTGGCTTATGGAGACCGCAACACTTCATATTTTCACTGTTGTTGTCAGACTAAGGCCGCTAGGGCTGGTATTCACGGTCTGGTGATTAATGGTATGCTTTCCACGGACCCGTCTATAATTCGTAGTCATATTATTAATTTCTTTGAGGACTTGTCCACGACACCTACTGGTCCTATTGCGAATTTCTCTTCAATTGATCAAGTTATTAACCCAGTGTTGTTGGATGTGGATAACAATTGCTTAACCTCTTTGCCATCAGAATTAGAGATTCGAGATGTGGTTTTTGATCTCGGCTTAGATAGTTCTCCGGGTCCGGATGGCTTCAATGGATCCTTTTATCAGCACTGTTGGGATATTATATCTACTGATGTCATCATTGTTGTGCGTCACTTTTTCCAGTCAAGATCCCTGCCAGCTGGACTCAATTCCAGCTTTATGGTTCTCATCCCTAAAAGTAAAGATGTGAATTTTGTGGATAACTTCAGGCCCATTGTCATGAGTTCAAAATTATCACAAAGATTCTGGCTACTCGATTTGGCCCCATTGTAAGTCGCATTTTGTCCCCTACACAGTTTGGTTTCATTTCGGGCCATCACATTCACAATTGTATTGCTCTAGACTCTGAGGGTTTCAACATTTTGCATAATCAGAATGATAGTAATATGATTCTGAAAATCGATATCCGTAAGGCTTTCGACACTCTCAGTTGGGATTTTCTTTTATACATTTTGCTTAGATTTGTTTTTCAGAGAAGTTCGTCGATTGGATTTCTGTGATTTTAAAATCGTCCGTATCTCGATTCTTCTTAATGGATCTCCGATTGGGTATTTTTCTTGAACGAGAGGGGTGCGTCAGGGTGATCCCATTTCACGTCTTCTCTTTTGCATTACCGAAGAAGTCTTGGGGAAACTTATCTCTCGGTTGGTGTCATCCCAACTTCTCACGCCTTTTGTGACTCTGCGTAATATCGATTTTCCATCCACCATGCTCTATGCGGATGACATTGTAATCCTTTGTGTGGCGACCACTGTCAATGCGCACCATATCTTCGATACTCTTTGCTATTATGCCTCTTTTTTCGGCCAGGTGTTCAATCCAGCAAAATTGAAGGTGTTTTTTGGTACTCGAGTTTTGCAACATATTAGAAACCGCATTCAGACAATTATGGATTTGTCGATTGGTTCTTTTCCAACCACATATCTTGTGGTCCCCATCTTCAAGGGTGCTCCCAAGCATGATTTTTTGCATCCTTTGTTTGATAATATTATGGTCAAATTTAAACGATGGAAAGGCTCTTCTCTTTCATTGGCGGGTCATGTCTATTTGGTTAATTACATCATTGCCAGCTACTTGGTCCATAGCATGCTTATCTACAAATGGCCTATCGCGTTGCTTAAGCATTTAGAGAAGGCTATGCAAAATTTTATTTGGTCGGGTGATGTTAATCAGAAGGGATCTGTGGTGGTTAATTGGGCTCGTTGTTGCACTCCTAAGAATGAAGGGGGCTTTTATTATGAAAATAGGCTGGAAGGTTCTTACTTCGGATTCCGTGGTTTTTGCTACTCTTCGTAGATGTTTTTTGCTAGCCAACGGTTCTATCAGACACTCTTTCTTGCCTTCTTCAATATGGGCGGGGTTGCGACCAAATGTGGAGGATTTCCTAACTGATTCGATAAGGATCTCGGGGACGCACTCTTCGATTAACTTTTGGATGGATAATTGGCTTGGGTACATAATTGCCAATCGGATTAGTATTCCGCATGAGTTTTGGGCTAACTTTCGGAATCCTATTTCGGATTTCTTTTTTCATAACACAAGGCATCTTACTATGTCATTTGTGGAGGCTTACTTGGACATTGTTAGGATATTGTCCGCTGCCCGATTACTCTGGACTCATTGGATAAAAGGGTGTGGACTTATTCTATAGATGGGACGATATCATCCAAATCAACATATGCCTTTTTACGATCGTCCTTTCCCTCTATTAAATGGGGATCCTGGATCTGGTCCCCCACATCCCCGAAAGGCGCACAGTCGTGGTCTGGCAGGCTATCTACGGACGTCTGGATGTTATGGATGTCCGCCGTCACAGAGGATTTATCGGTCCTACTACTTGTAGCCTCTATTACTCTCACCCTGAATCGATTGATCACCTTTTTGGTTCTTGTGATTTTGCAGGAGCTCTCTGGGATTGGATTGCTGCATCATTTGTTGTGGTTTTTCGCAACGTCTATAGCTTCAATGAATTTCTGGTTCATTTAATGGAATTTCATTTTAGTGCACAGATTGCTTTTCTCTGGCGGGTGGCGGCCATCTCCTGCATCTGGATTATATGGCACATACTTAATGACGTTGTTTTTAATGACACAAAATGGACTACTCAGGAATACCCAGGAAGATTTACTTTGTCTCAACAGGCTGAAGGTTCAGGGTCGTCCCCCTAAGGCCCCTCGCATTATCCCAGTGCCTTGGTCTCTACCCCTCCCTGGCTGGATTAAAGTCAATACAGAGGGATGCGCAACAGGAGCTCCAGGGCATATTATGGTTGCGGTTGTTTACCGTACTTATCAGGGCTTTTTTCGTGGTTGTTTTGTAAAGTAGTGTGGAACGGGTTATGCATTCAAGACCGAATTAATTGCAGCTATGAGCACCATTTCTTATGCTTTTCATAAGGGCTGGACTAATCTTTGGCTGGAGTCTGACTCTACATATGTTATGGACTATAGGTCTCAGGGGGTGTAAGTAAGGTTTAGAAGGGAGGGGTTGAATAAACCTTACCAACTTTTCGATTTTTAGTCCTTTTAAAATATTACAGAGTTAATACAGACAGCTAAGTCCTTGAGGGATAGCTAAGTTGGTTATTCAGCAGAGTTAGCCACTCAACATACTCGATAGAGCTGTTGATAGAATAACTCAACTGTTTAACCTGAAACTTAACTTGGCTGCGTTGAGTTTTCAGCGGAAGACTTAACACCCTTTGATTTGTTTTAAGCTTGTTTTAACATTTGATTTTAGAACTTGGTTAAGTATCAGTTGGATAGCAAATTGTCAGCAGATATAAGTAAGTATGCAGAAATGAAAGTGTTGAAATGTAAATGACACAAATGATTTTTATAGAGGTTCGAAGATGGGGTAATTCTTGTAATCCTCTCCTGGAGGAATCCACTAAGTAATGATCAGTTCACACAGCTGACTTGCTCCTTGGACTCAGTCTGGAGATGCCTTGGTCACACAGTTGGCTTCTCGTCCGACTCAGCTTCTTCACAGGCGTTGCCTTTGCTACTTGACTCACTTTCTCAAGCTTCTTGGATTTGATCACGAAGCCCTCCAATAACTTGAGACTGGTTCGACCTTGAACCTTCCTACAATCCTCCTTGGAAAGTAGACCCCTTTTGATTCTTCAAAAGTTTCCTCTTCAACAGTTTGAAGTTGTCTATCCTTCACAGATTTGTGTTGGATTGATTTCCTTCGAGATTTAGGATTGAGGATTTTTTGCTTGAATATCAGAGAATATTTTGCAGGTTACAGTTTGAATAATGCTTGCTCGTTCGTGGTTCAGGTAATCAAGGTAACCTTTTCTCAATGAGATTCCTCAGTCTTTTATAGTGAACTTTCAAAAATCTGCCCATTGAAGAGATAGGCTGATTTTTAAAAGACACTTGCGTTCGTTGGCTTGTCTTTTCTTGGTCTTCAATCTTGAGATGTAGACCTTTCCTCGTATTAGATGAATGTTCACCTTTTCAGGTTCTGACATGAGGTACAGTGCTTCCGATTGGTTTATTCCTTTTGCACGCTTCTGGGACCAGCACTTTAAGACCTGGCAGCATGGAAGTATTACTTATTTAAGCAATGTTCCTAACTTCTGTGCAACGGATTCTTTTCAGTTGACTTCTCTTGGCTGCTGCTTATTTCCCCAGGTGACTTGAGTTAGCTCCAATCATTTGAAGAATCAATTGTCACTTTCAACTTGTGACTTGGCTTTTTGAGATGACTTAGACTGACACTTCACACAGTTGTTCCTCAGCTGATACATCTTTAGTAAAGTTCTTGATCTTTCTTCTTGGTCATACTCAGTTGTTCCACAGCGGAGTCTTCACTTCAGTCTTCAGTTGACTTCTTGTACTTCCAAGCTTAGCTAACTTGACTCAAACTTATCCAAATTTATCTATTACAATGAAAGTTACAAGGAAAATGGGGTGCCAACATTCTAATCTAAGTTTTACATGGCATTCATCAAAATCTACAAAATAATTTCCCAACAATTTCCCCCTTTTTGATGATGCCAAAACTTAAAAACATTAAACAAAATGTAAACAACACAGATAAATACAGACAATGCAGAAACAAAGAATGTATGCGTTGAATCAATCATTTTATTGATCATACCATTCTTGTTCTTTACACAGCTGTTTACAAAGTGTGTCAGAGCATATTTAAATCTAAGTAAATTACAAGCATCTATGCTAAGATGCAAGTACAAAGTGAGAAATTGCAAAACACTTTATTGAATGTACAGATGACTTACACAGAAATGTATTTACAAAAATAAATTACATGAAGGGTTCGCAGCAACACTTCATCGCCTTCGCTGCCTTCTTCTTTCCTCTTCAGCTCTGTCATCATCAGCTCTCTTTCTTTTTCTTTCATCTTCAGCTGCTTTCTTCTTTTCATAAGCTCTCTTCGCAACATTATCTTTTCGCTTCCTCTCTTGCCTCTCTTGCCATAGCTGGTCTTGTCTTCTGTTTTCCTCTTCTATTCTTTTCACATAATCAGCATTTTTTCTAGCTACTTCCAGATTCGCTACTTCATCGTACCCAGCCCAGTAGATCCTTCCCTTCTTACCTGGATCTACATATTCGATATTTTTGGGTAGAGGTCTAGGTCGAAAACCTCTTCCTCCACTACTTCTTCCTCCTCCTCTGGGTGTGTACTGTACGAGAGTCTTCTGCTTACCAGGTGAATGGCTGCTAGTAGTCTGCTGCCTATCAGCTTCTTCGCATAACTTCAGACCCTTCTCCCAGTACAGATCCCAGGCTTGGGCTACCAACATATTCTTGAAATAGCTTTCGGATTCGAGTGTCTTAAATTCTTCAACAGATCTTGGCTCGGATCCGTCATCTGGAATAGCATCTTGATCCTTCCCTGCCGAAATGCCGCCGAATTGTTTCATCATTGCTTCAACGCGGGCATCCGTCTTTTTATTGAACTCTAACGACCGCTATTACAATCTTTCTTTTCTCTAACATGGGCACAAAGTGTTCGATCGGCGAGAGTTCTTGGAAGTTTGATTATTATTGAGGCTGTGACATGACCTTGCTGAGGAGTTTTAGCAATCATTAGTGTCAAATCCTTTGACTTTTCCCCCTCAATAGCTTTTCCTTTCTTCTCCTCAACAACTGCTTCTTCTTTTTGCTTCTCAAATTGTTTTTCCTTCAATTTCCTCGTATTCCTCTTCCCCCTTTTTGGCATCATCAAAGGAGAGAGGAACCCCAGGAACATTCTGCGAGCATGAAGTCCATCTGTGAGCCGACTTACTTGAGTCTGCTGCGGCATATCTTTGCTCAAAATTCAAAATTCGAGCGAGTGGCTTTTGATTCAGCTGCCACCAGTTTCATTTCAGCTATGAGAAGGCTAAACTTCGTATTCATGTTCTCCTCAACACACAAAATTTCTTTTCGATGAAATTCATGCAGTAACTCCATTTCAGTTGTATGGGAGGCATGCAATCTTTTCCATATACGCATGCATCCTTTGTTTCATATCAGCATTGTCAGCACTCCAAACAAGCATCTTATTGTACAATGCCTTAAAATATCGAACTTGTTCGAATCGCATTGCACTCTGCTGCTGACACCACTCCCTGATCCTTACCACAATCCCTCTTAAGTCTGCTGTGAGGGTGGCATCTCTATTGTCCAGACGCAGATCTAATGAGGCCTGGTGTCGTTCGATCTTCTCAATCTCTGCACAGATCATCTTTGGAGACTTCACGGATCTCAGCTGGCACACATGATTCAGCTGGCGGCCATTCAACATCGAAATCAAAGTCTGTTGGTACAATGGAGTCGGTAGGAATGACTGGATCTTCTCGAACGGTGTATCGTCGCTGCTCTTTAGATGTCTCTTCCTATAGCTCCGACAGCTTAAGTGAAAAGGGAAATAATTGCTCAAAGGTATCATCTCGCACATAAGGGATTGAAATTTCAGTTTGTGCATGTGATGATCCTGGTGGAGTCGATCGCTTTGCACTGTGGGGAGCCTGCCTGAGACGACTCGGTTTCAGCTGGGCCTTGTTGAGTAGGTTGGCCAATTGACTGAGCCTCAGCTGTCTTAACAGCTTCTTCGGCCTCAGTAGATTTTTCTAAATGAATTACCTATTCCTTGGCTGCAACATCAGCGTCATCGGAAGATGAAGAAACCTGGGGCTTGGTTCATCATCAAAGTTAAAGGTTTGACGAGCAGCTTTAAAACTTGACTGACTCGTCTGCGGGAGAACATCCTCAGCTGGGTCCTTTTGATGTTCAACAGGTGTGGACTCAGCTTCATCTTCAGATCCCAGAAAGGAAATGTCAGGATTGTCCTGGGAGTCATGAAGAGCACTAATCTCCTTTTCAGATTCAACAATGTTAACAGGAGGGATGTTCTGAACTTCTTGAGCTTTACCCAGGAAAGTCTCAACCTCCCTTGGGCCTTCAACACCTCCAGCAGTCTCAACTGCAGAGAGGCCTTCTACATTTCCTTCAACTGACGCAGCTGTCTTAGGGTCTTGGACCGTGGCATCCGAAGGAGTCTCAACCCCTTGGATTGCACTTTCATTGCCCAGAGTGTTAACTCCCAGGGCATATCCATTATGTGCCTCGACTGCAACAACAGTGTTCTTAGCCTTCAAAGCAGCTGACACTTCAGCTGGAACAGACTCAACTGTTCGAGCTTTGTCAGTGTCAACCTACTGGGGTTCTTTTTCAGGTTCCTCTTCACCTCTTTTCTTCATTTTGGAGTCAGCTGCAGCATCCTCCGACCTGCTACAATGGAGTGAGTTTCCCCCTCAACTGGCACACCAGCTGAGTGACTGATATGGGGTCACTCTTCTCCAGACTCTCGGCTGCTTCCGTTGAGTGCTCAGCCATTGGGGCAGGTAGTAACACACCTTCAGTAGGGGTTGGCTCAACTTGGGTGCCCAAATTTCCAGTTTCATCGCCAAGTCCCTTGGACCCATTTTCAGAGTGTACTGGGGATGTAGTTACAGCTATAATTGTGGCAATTTGCTGCACTACTCCCAATGGGTCTATTTGCAGGAGAGATTGTGAGGACTCTCCTGGTCCTTCAAACATACGTTGTTCATTCATCATTCTGGATTCCCTCAAAGCTTGCTGCATGTCTGACTTTTCTTTTTCATCAATGGGGTCCAAGTCTTCATCACTCTCTGACAATACGTCCAGATGAGGGTGACTCTATTCCAGAGTTCCAGTAAGAGGACATATACTGGCTTTCTCGAGAGCTTCAGCTTCCTCAGCTGCTCTGCCTTGTTCTTTCTTCTTGACGATCTGTAGAATATTCAGGCAATTATCTTCATCAAGGGCCTGAATTACTTTGGTGATGCCGAGAAATTCAAACAACTCCTCCTCTTCTTCTATGAACTCAGAGCGTTCAAACTGCACCCGTGAGTGACTTAGCTTCCATGCCCTCCATTCACGTAAACGGCGCTAAATGTCTGGATATACTTGAGAGTACATGATGACATCATCATCCTCATTCTCATCTTCTTGTCCTTCCTTTTCTTGGATGGAAGGTAGCATACTTTGCTTTGCTTCTTCACCTTCAAAGACACGATGCAGGCGGAGAGACAACTTTCTCGGTGAAGATTCAGTTGTCTCACCGCTTTTTTTTCCTCAGTTGTCCTCTCCACAGTTGGGTCTTCTTGGGGCCTCTGCTGATCACCCTCAGCAGACTTGGTTGTTTCATCGATTATTTCAGGAGACTGCACTTCCTCAATGTCAGCAGTCTCAGAGGTTTTCTCCAGCTGAGTGGCAGACTCAGGCACTCAGCTGTCTTTTCAAGCTCTGAAAGCTTGGAGATTCTTTTTCTTCTCTTGGTTTTAACCAGAGGAATTTCTGGTTCTGTTTCCTCATGTTCCTCAAACGTAAAGGCTTTTTGAATTTCCTTAGAGGCAGCTGCCTTCCTAGGCTTGGCGGTCCTTTTCTTCTTTATGGCTGGAGAAGGTATTTGGGCTTCCTTCTCAGCCTCGACTGCAGGGGCAGGAGACACGGCTGCTCGGGCAGGTAACTCGACTGCAGGGGCAGGTGCATCCATTTCTTTCTTTGCAGGGGCAGCCTTCTTATTTGCAGCTTTCTTCTTAGGAGGGGAGGTAACAGCTGTGTCCTCGGGTTCAACTGATTCCCCCTCACTTGTATCCGCCCACTTCGCATGGGCTCTCTTCTGGGCTCCTGAAAGATTAGCCCTGAACATCTTTTTGTTTACATGGAAAGACTTTCCATGTTGAAGGAGAATGCCCTTCACTTCCATCAGATGGCCAATTACCAGGCCATATCCGAGTGATCCTCCAAAGGATCCATCTTCCTTGTATGATTTATTCCCAATATTCTGGCAGAGTCTGTTGTACACGAACTCAGCCCAGTTGACTTTCTTACCCTGCATGATCGCAGCCATGACGATCAGCGTGGTATTTGACAGCTGATTGAAGCTGCCAAACTTCAGTTCTACACACTTGGAGACGACATCCATCAGCTTGTGATAGTCGTCCTTCAACAACTTCTTCTCAGCTGTGTATATTACTTTCGCAGCACACTCTGGTTTGGCTACTTCTTTCCATGCAGCAGCCAAATCAACGTATGCTTCAACAATCTCAGTCATGCCCTCAGACGGCAGCAAACAGTACTTCGCAAGATCCTTAGCAGTAACCATGATGTCCTTGCGGTGGATGGAGGACTTGATTCCTTCGTCCTGCACCTCGGCATTTACATAGAACTGCGCCACCTCTTCAAGGTAGGTGTGCGAGTACTCCAAAGTAAGAAAAGGCCTGAGATCGGACTTTTCGAGCATATCAGCAATCTTCTTCACTAGGGTTTCATCGGAACTCTGCTTCACCATCCCTTTAAAATCCACAGTCGATCCAGAGTGGATTTGCTTCGATAACTTGACGAAATTAAACTTTGGTGCCATTTTTTAGAAGTTTCTACCGATTAAATCTTGATAAACTTGCTTGCGAACTCGTAGGGTTTGCGAGAGAAAAGAACTTGCTTTCTTTTGCTTTGAAGATGAACAATTTTGAATGTGAGAGAGAAAACTGAAAAATGAGTATATAAGAGTTATGAAAGGACGTGTTTTTGATTTTTGAAATTTAACCAAGATCAACGGCTCAGATTTAGCACGTCAAACTGCATTTAATTCCTCGCATTTAATGCAGCAGCATTTATATCCAATCATATGCTTACTGTGCAGCTTTTGACTGTACCCATCATTATTATGTTGACGTCATCCTTAAAAACATTCCCGCTTATTAAAAATGACTGTGTTTTTGTCACTTAGCTATTAAATGACTCAGCTCATGTCAAAATTGACTTAACTCAGCTTCTCTCCTTTCATTAGGTGACTCAGCTGTCAGCTAACTCAATACAGGTGATTTCCCGATGTAGCTGTTTCACTTGGCTGATGTGAAAAACTTGTTTGATTCTCACTTTTTCATCTTCCATTTCTTCTGATTGAGTCTTCTGAGTATTAACTCAGCTCAATTAACCCTAGCTCATTCTTAAGCTCTTCAAACCTAGATTCACATAGAGGCTTGGTGAATATGTCAGCTAATTGTTTGTCAGTTGAGATATACTCCAAAATGATGTCTTTCTTTTCAACATGATCTCTTATAAAATGATATCTAACATCAATGTGCTTTGTTCTTGAATGCAACATAGGATTCTGAGTGATTGCAATAGCACTTGTGTTATCACACATAATTGAAATCTCTTTTTCTTCAATTTCATAATCTCTCAGTTGTTGTCTCATCCATAAGATTTGGGCACAACAAATTGTTGCCCAGTCTGTACTACTCTGCTTGTTGTGGATGTGGCTATTGAGTTTTGTTTCTTGCTGAACCAGGAAACCAATTTGTTTCCAAGCATTTGACATGTACCTGAAGTACTCTTCCTGTCAACTCTACATCAAGCATAGTCTGAGTCTGAGTAACCAATAAGCTTGAATCCACCTTCCTTTGGATACCATAAGCCGACTTCCTGGTATCCTTTCAAATATCTTAGGATTCTCTTAGCTGCAGTCATGTGACTCTCCTTTGGTGCAGATTGAAATCTTGAACATACACCTACTGCAAAGGTGATATCTGGCCTGCTTGCTGTTAAGTAGAGCAATGATCCAATAAGTGCTTTGTATCTTGTTTGATCTACAGGTTTACCATCTGCATCCATGTCCATCTTGACTGATGTGTTCATTGGTATTTTCACATAAGACTTTTTTTCCATACCAAATTTCTTGATTAAATCCCTGGTGTACTTTGTTTGACTTATGAAGGTTCCATCCTTCAGTTGCTTAACTTGGAGTCCTAGGAAGAAAGTCAGCTCTCCCATCATGCTCATTTCAAATTTGCCTTGCATGAGGTTTGAGAACTTTTCACACAGCTCTTTATTAGTAGATCCAAAAATGATATCATCCACATATATTTGAACAAGCAGTATACTCTCTCCATCTTGAATTCTGAAGAGTGTTCTGTCCACTTTGCCTTTGGTGAATCCATTGTCAGTTAGAAATTGAGACAATGTATCATACCATGCTCTTGGTGCCTGTTTCAGTACATATAATGCTTTTTCTTGAGCTTGTACACTTTGTCCCCAAGAGTCTTCTGCTCAAAACCTGGAGGTTGTTCAACGTAGACTTCTTCCTCTAATAGTCCATTTAAGAATGCACTTTTCACATCCATTTGATATACAATGAAGTTTTTGTGTGCATCATAGGCAAGAAACATCCTTATTGCTTCTAATCTTGCAACAGGTGCAAAGGTTTCATCAAAATCTATTCCCTCTCCTTGGAAATACCCTTTGGCTACCAATCTTGCTTTGTTTCTTACCACAGATACTTCCTCATTCATCTTGTTTCTAAAACCCATTTTGTCCCAATAACATTTTGATGGGTTGGTCTCTGCACTAATTCCCATACTTTGTTTCTTTCAAATTGGTTCAGCTCTTCTTGCATGGTTTGAATCCAATGTGTGTCATCCAATGCTTGGGACACATCTTTTGGCTCTATTTGGGAGATAAAACAAGTGAACATTGCTTCTTGCTGAGCTCTGGATCTGGTTCTCACACCGTCTCTCACATCTCCAATGACTAACTCTGGTGGATGGTCTCTCAGCCATCTCACATCAGGTTGAAGTAAATAAGTTGGGTTCAAATTGTGTCTTGCGTACCGTGTTATCTTGAGCAGACTCTTTCATCATCATTCATTTGCAGATTTTCCAAATTGTCTTTGAGATTCAAATTATCTCATCTTCATCTTGGTTGATTACTCTTGCTTGACTTCAACATAAGGACTCTTCGCATAGTTCGGCGATTCAAATTATCGCCTAACTCTTCAATGTCTTCTCCATTCACATTAGGTTCATCAAAAACCACATGAGTAGACTCTTCTGTGACCATAGTCCTCTTGTTCAGCACTCTATAGGCTTTGCTCTCAGTTGAGTATCCCAAAAAGATACCTTCATCAGCTTTAGTATCAAAAGCCTTTAGATTATCCTTGCCATTGTTGTGGATGAAGCATTTACATCCAAATATTCTGAAGTACCCAACATTTGGCTTTCTCCCTGTCCAGATTTCATAGGGAGTCTTTGTCAGCTGTCTATTTATCATGCATCTATTTTGAGTAAAGCATGCAATGTTGATTGTTTGATACATGTTTTTATCTTAATTTTGATGATTTTATTTTGTCACCAAAACAATGTTTTTAAAGGTTGTCCAAATACTCCTAAATGATTTAAAATGGTTTTAATATTTTCCGGAGTATTTCCTCAAGTTTATTTTTGATAATAATGGACAACATTTTTAATGATTTTATGTCAATGGACTTTTACTCCTAAACAAGATTTCTAAATGTTATCTAAATACTCCCGATTGGTTTAAAATGTTTTTACTAAATTTTCGGAGTATTTCTTGAGTTTTATTTTCGACAAAAATTGGACAACATTTCTGTCTCGTGGTCGACCAGTCCCCATAGGGCAACCCGTACTGAAGATGATTTTTGAAATAGAAAATGAGACGGAAGGAAAATCGGCCGGTCGGCCGTGCATCCGCTTCGGCGTCGGATCGATCGGTCGGTCGACCGGTCGCCCAGGGGTCGACCGGTACCTGCAAGTTGGCGTTGAAACAGAACTTCAAACCTTGCATTTTTGAGTTAGGGGGACCGGTTGAGACAGGGGTCGACCGGTCGAAGCCTATGTCGACCGGTCGCCCTGTTGTAATTTCCAAAGTGTTCTTCAATTCTCTTATTTACGTGCGACCGTGCATCGCCTGCATTGACAAAAAAATATGACCGTTTGACAAACAGACACATTTCCTTAAATTGTGGGATTGATTTCTAACAGCTATATTCTTGATTTTAATTGTATTTTTCTCAGATTTTCAATCCCCAAGAGGAGCCTATGATTGATCAATCATCTCCTATAAATTGAGGAAGTTTTGGAGCAACCAATACAACAATTGAGATACAACACAACAAGATACACTTCAAGCAAATACTTGGTCTTTCATTGTTATTATTCTTGTTGTAAATTTGCCTAGCTTATCACTTTCACATCCTTGAGGTCTAGGCTATTCTTGATTACACTTTGCACTCAAATTGTATTATTCATTATTGAGTTGTAATCTTGATTTTTGGTTATCATTCAAACACAAGATATCCTTGTGAGTGTTCTTGTGGTAAGAACACACTTGGATGATCTAGGTGATAGATGCAAGAAGATTGTGGTGATCTTCTTATTGAGGTGTTGAAAAATTTGGTATTCTTCAAGGTTGAAGATTGTGGTAATCTTCACAAGGTGCCGTTGAAGATTGTGGTAATCTTCAAGAAGAGATTGTGGTAATCTCAAAGGTGGTGTTGAAGAAGAGTGTGGTGCTCTTCAAGGTGTTGTAAGTTGAATTTGTATTAATTTTGGTAATTAATAAAATTTTTTTCTTTGAAATCCATCCCTGATATCTTTGGGGTGGTAGAGGATTAGGCCCTAGGTGGGTTGAACCTCTTTAAATCGACGTGTGTTGTTTACATTCCGCACCTTTATTATTGTGTTTGAGCATTCGGTTATAAAAGGAGGGCAAAATCGAAAAGATGGACATAATCTATTCACCCCCCCTCTAGATTATCGTAGCCGCTTGGACTTACAAGTGGTATCAGAGTCAAACTCTTTGGCAAGCTCGTTTCACATCGCGAGTGAAGAGAAACGTTCGTCGGCTACGAACGAAGCTCATCTTTCCGGCACCTCCACCACCAAGCCACCTCGGTTTGATTCCAAAAATTTTATATTTTGGAAAGAAAGAATGGAATGCTATTTACAAGGTTGCGGGTTTGATATTTGGAACACCGTCATAAATGGAGAATCCATTCCGATGAAAGATACACCACACACCTCCAAAGGCTTCAAAGAACTCAATGATGAAGAGAAGAAAATCATCTCCTTAAACGGTAAAGCTCTCAATATTTTGTATTGTTCATTTACTAATTTGGAATATGAACATATTGTAGGAATAAAATCGGCACATGAAGTATGGCAAAAATTAGAAGCCATCTATGGAGTTTTTGCAAATGAAAGGAGTCAAACAAAAGCATCTACTTCTCAAAGGGATACAAGTTCAAATCTAAGGAACAAGCCTCTTACAACTTCCAATTATGAAGAAGTTGAATATTATTTTATGGGCATCAATGAAGAAAACAAGGTATGTCTTAAACCCTCTACTTCCTATGATATTGTCATTCAAAATGATTATAGTGATTTGCAAAATGATTATGATGAACTTCAAAATGAATTCCAAAGCTTACTTGTTAAATACAAAAATTTGAAAAAGGAATTCAATATTTTGAAAAATGATAAGGATAGTCTATTTACTTCCTATGAATCACTATCATGTGCTCACACCACCACACTTGATAAGGTAAGAAACCTTGAAAAAGAAAAAAGTACTCTTGTTGAGAATATTGATTGCATGAAAAATGATTTATTAAAATCTAACTTGAGTACAAATAAATTGTCCAATATAGTTGATGTTCATAATTATGATAAAGGACTTGATCATAAGCCTAATGTTGTTAATCATATAAAAAAGGATCAAGTCACTATGCACGTTGGTCATTATGCTCCTAGAATTATTACATGCTTTTATTGCGGTAAAAAGGGTCATACGGTAAATACTTGTCGGGCTAGAAATAGCTCTAATTATTGTTGGAGACCTAAAAGTCTCAAGACTAATCCCAAAGGACCCAAACACATAAGGGTACCACAAAACAATGTCATATTAGGTACCCGGCAAAATAATGATCGAAGAAAATTTATACCGCCAAGAAGACATCAAATGACCGTTTCATTTGATCAAAGAAGAAGAAACTATTTTCGACAAAGTCAATTTCCAAGAAGAAGATATAATCAAAAATGGGAAGAACACAATCCTTGGAAATGGCAAAGACATCATCAACAAGATGATTTTCAAAGAAGAAGAGACTATCAACAAAGGGAAGGTAACAAACCTTGGAAATGGAGTAATCAAAGAAGTCATCATCAACAAAGTGACTTCTCAAAAGGAAGATATCATCAACAATGGGAAAGGCGCAACCCATGGAAACGATGTAATTGGTAAACCGTATCTCCCCATTTATATATGCATCTTATCTTAATTATATGCATGTTTTTATTTATGTCTTAATTGCAAAATGAGTTTTCATGTAATTATTTTTTAATTTAGGTCTTTAATATATTTGTGAGTTTCAAAATATTTTTAAAAGAAGACCTTGCATGATTTTCTAAAACTCTTGTGCATTTAATTAGACTTATGTGGCTTATTATCTCTTATGAAATCTTATTGCATAAGCTCTTTTTGATATCTCCTATTACTTGCCTACACTTGTATTTTTTGTGCAAACTTTGTCTAAGAATTGTGTAGGATATGTATCTCATATTCATTGGCCATTTCGTCATCAAGTTTCTTAAACTATCGAGGTATGTTGACTCGTATTTTTCTTAGAACTCGATATTATGCTTATGCACATATCTTTCAAGATATTTCACTTTAACCCCTTAAGTGCCCCTAAATGATTTTGCAAATATTCTCTTAAAAGGGCACTACTTGTTAAGTCTCAATTTTCTCGAATATATGTTTTCCCGAAACCCGTATTTGTTGGACTTGATCCAAAATTATCTTTTTGCAAAGTTTTATAACTTTTGGGGTGGAAAATCGAATTTTGGAAAACTCTGGGAAAAGAAAAATTACCTGGGACGGTCAAAGCAGGGGCGACCGTCGCATCGCGTCGACCGGCGCACTTACCTCGACCGTCGCCCAGCTAATTTTATAGATATAAACTTTATGTTCTTCGTTTCAAAACAGAAGAGAAATTTCTTCAAAACCCTTAACAGCGAACATATTTTCCCCTTTTTTTATATTCCTCAATTCTTCATCATTTTTCACGATTCTTGTTGCTAATCTTCTTATTTTCACAAGAATCTTACATATATGGCTCCTCCTAGAAATTCTACCGAACGAAATCCTCAAAAGAGGAGGAGGCAAAGGGGAGAATCTTCTTCCAATCCCCAACAAGATGATATTCTACAAGGAGACTATCAAAATCGGCTTACGGAAGAGGAGATTGTCGAATTAAGAACCGGGGTTTCAAAATCGAGCATTCATTGGGACTCTAGTAAGTTATCACTCCTCTACGAGCCTCCCTCTAGAGCTAATAGATTTCGATTTTTAAATAAACTTGCGGAGGAACATTATGAGAATATTGGATTGAATGATAAGAAAATTGCGTGCACTCGTATGGTTCGTTTTCAAGCATTTCATGATGAATTTCCGGATATTAGAGCTTATTTTGAAATTCAAGGATGGGTTTCATTTTGGGATAATCCGTGTTTGCATTATGATGACGAGCTTATAAAACTTTTTTATGCAAATATGTGGATTGTTGATGCTACGTAGATAATCCGTTGGAACTTCACACTTTTGTTAATGGTAGGCATTTTTCATGGACATTGGCCGATATTTGTAATCACTTTAATGTGCCAAATGATGGAGTGGTCAATGTGGATTGCGCTCATTGGGATGATAACATTTTAGGTGTTTCACTAGATGATGTGAAAACCTTTTTAGGAGTATATCCCGAAGTGACATATTCGGCAATGCCGCCAAATTATCGGATTATATCTATCATTTGCTCCTATTGTGTTTGTGGAAAGGAAGTAAAACTTCCAAGTAATCTCGAACTCTTTCTCACCTATAAGATTGTTCGAGGAGAAAGAGTAAATTACGGGGCAATCTTTGTGTATTGCTTGTTGGAATCTAGAAAGCTTACCAAGAAAAAATATACCTTGGGTAATTTGATTTGCCGGCTCTTATATTTATCGGGATACCCGGAAAATGAAATGAATACCGAAATTCGTCACAATGATTTTGATAATGCCAACATTCTACAAATGGTAAGAATGCGACGACATTTACCACGGGTTCCTACCAAAGCCGCTAGGGGGACGTGCGACATCAACAACAACCTCGGGATGATTTCTTTAATGACAATGAGGTTGAAAATATTGGAAGAGGTGAGTTTGACGAACAAAGAAATGATGAAGAGGAAAATGAAGAAGAAAATGTGGGAAATGAACAAGAAATTAGGGAGGAAGAAAATGAGGAAGGAGATGAAGACGAGTTGGATGTTGAAGATCTAAATCTCAAAGATAGAATGGCCAAAGTGGAAAGAGAAACATTTAGAGATGTGGCCTCTCTTAGAAAAGAGCTCCGGGTTGTGAAAAAGGAAAATTCCAGTTTGAAAAAGTCAATTGGCAAATTGAAGAAATTCATCAAAGATCTCATTCCCGGAACTTGCTTCTCTTCGGACGAAGATTGATGTTCCCCCCCTCTCTTTACTTTCTAGCATTTTCGTTGCTTTGTATTTTTATGAACTTTTGTTAAACTCTCTCGTACTAATAAAATTTGCTTGTCTTATTGAAAGGGTGAAAATTACAAGTTGTTAATGACTTGTGGGTGATCATGGTATTGGTGGAGTATTTGATGGTAAAAATACTCTAATTTAGTATATTATTTGATAATTGGTATGAAGTACTTGATGGTAAAAGTGCTTCTTTTAATGCTTTAATCATTATGTTTAGTTGGATATGTTGGGACATTTGATATATCATAAATGAATTGTTTAAGGCAACTTGTATTATTTGATGGATGCTCTAATTTTTGGCATTTGTAATGCCTTGATCCTTCTTAGCTTATATTATCTCAATTGGGTTGAACCCTTGAGAATCTACCTTTGTTGAGCCTCTTATTTGATGAACAAATGTTGCATATGTTGCATATGATCTTATTGAGCTTTGGAATGAGGTTGATTGATGATATTATGAAAATTTTTGGCTTGAAACTTTTACAAGGGTTATATACAACCTCTTTTATTTTTCACGCACACAAAGTGTTCGATGAAATGTCGCAATGAAACTTTCAACTTCTACATGATTCTCTTGCCTCAAAATGTCTTAAAATCTTTTTGAAATCATGTTTTTAGCTTACTAATGAGCTTATGGATCTCTTATGTTACAATTCTCCCATTTTCCTTGGACTTTAAGTTTAAATTGCTCGATGGTTGATAAACCGTCTCGGTTGCGCACTTTGATATATTTGTATGATGTTTTTATCATCCTAACATTCTTTTTGATGATTCCAAAGGGGGAGAAACAGGATATTGGCTCATTAGCTCAAAGAAGCTAATAAAAGCTTGTCATAAAAGCTATAAGCTATGGCTCATAAAAGCCATAAGTTGTGATTCTTTTTTAGTCCAATTATTGCTTGATGGACTTATATAATTGTTTAATGATGTTTTGTGACAGGGGGAGCTTATAAGCTCTTGAACAAATTGTAAAAGCTAAAGCTTTTAGCTTATGGAAAATTGCTTTTACATTATTCTTGATTTGCTTGTTGATAGGGGGAGCTTGTGCTTATTATTGAAAATATTTACTCCCTACTTGGTTGCTTTAATATTTTTGGAAATTTTGGTTGCTTCCAAACGGTCAAATGTTTTTACCGGAAAATCATTTCTAAAATTGCTCTCTTAGTTTGTGTAAAAATTGTTCTGGTTTGTAATCATCAAAAAGGGGGAGATTGTTTGATACATGTTTTTATCTTAATTTTGATGATTTTATTTTGTCACCAAAACAATGTTTTTAAAGGTTGTCCAAATACTCCTAAATGATTTAAAATGGTTTTAATATTTTCCGGAGTATTTCCTCAAGTTTATTTTTGATAATAATGAACAACACTTTTAATGATTTTATGTCAATGGACTTTTACTCCTAAACAAGATTTCTAAATGTTGTCTAAATACTCCCGATTGGTTTAAAATGTTTTTACTAAATTTTCGGAGTATTTCTTGAGTTTTATTTTCGACAAAAATTGGACAACATTTAAATCTCGTGGTCGACCGTCCGCCCCCATAGGGCAACCCGTACTGAAGATGATTTTTGAAACAAAAATGAGACGGAAGGAAAATCGGGCAGTCGACCGTCGCTTCGGCGTCGACCGTCGGTCGACCGGCCGCCTGGGTCGGCCGTACACTGCAAGTTGGCGTTGAAACAGAACTTCAAACCTTGCATTTTTGAGTTAGGGGGACTGGTTGAGACAGGGGTCGACCGGTCGAAGCCTATGTCGACCGGTCGCCCTGTTGTAATTTCCAAAGTGTTCTTCAATTCTCTTATTTAAATGCGACCGTCGCCGTCGCCTGCATTGACAAAAAAAATATGACGGTTTGACAAGAGACACATTTCCTTAAATTGTGGGATTGATTTCTAACACTATATTCTTGATTTTAATTGTATTTTTCTCAGAGATTTTCAATCCCCAAGAGGAGCCTATGCTTGATCAATCATCTCCTATAAATAGAGGAAGTTTTGGAGCAGCCAATACAACAATTGAGATACAACACAACAAGATACACTTCAAGCAAATACTTGGTCTTTCATTGTTATTATTCTTGTTGTAAATTTGCCTAGCTTATCACTTTCACATCCTTGAGGTCTAGGCTATTCTTGATTACACTTTGCACTCAAATTGTATTATTCATTATTTAGTTGTAATCTTGATTTTTGGTTATCATTCAAACACAAGATATCCTTGTGAGTGTTCTTGTGGTAAGAACACACTTGGATGATCTAGGTGATAGGTGCAAGAAGATTGTGGTGATCTTCTTATTGAGGTGTTGAAAAATTTGGTATTCTTCAAGGTTGAAGATTGTGGTAATCTTCACAAGGTGCCGTTGAAGATTGTGGTAATCTTCAAGAAGAGATTGTGGTAATCTCAAAGGTGGTGTTGAAGAAGAGTGTGGTGCTCTTCAAGGTGTTGTAAGTTGAATTTGTATTAATTTTGGTAATTAATAAAATTCTTTTTCTTTTTGAAATCCATCCCTGGATATCTTTGGGTGGTAGAGGATTAGGCCCTAGGTGGGTTGAACCTCTTTAAATCGACGTGTGTTGTTTACATTCCGCACCTTTATTATTGTGTTTGAGCATTCGGTTATAAAAGGAGGGCAAAATCGAAAAGATGGACATAATCTATTCACCCCCCCTCTAGATTATCGTAGCCGCTTGGACTTACATTGATGGCTTCAGCCCAAAATCTCTTAGGCAGTCCAGCTTCAGCTAACATGGTCCTTGCAGCTTCCTTGAGAGTTTTGTTCCTCCTTTCAGCTACTCCATTTTGCTGTGGAGTTCTAGCTGCAGATAACTCATGAGCAATGCCATTTGCAACACAATACTGAGTTATTATCCCATTGACAAACTCAGTTCCTCTATCAGACCTTATCTTTATAATGGTTTGGCTCTTTGCATTTTGAACTCTTTTCATCAGTTGAGGTAACTTCTGCAAGGTTTCCTTCTTTTTGCACATGTAGATTGTCCATGTATATCTTGAATAGTCATCTACCACCACTAAGGTGTATTTCTTCCCACTTATGCTGGTTGGTTCAACTGGACCAAATAAGTCCATATGCAACAGATGTAGTATCCTTGTTGAAGGAGGACTAGGCTTCTCCTTGAATGAAGATTTGATCTGTTTTCCCATCTGGCATGCATCACAAACACTTTCCTTCTTGTACACTGAATCTGGTAGTCCTTCCACTAGATGACTCCTTGCAAGCTTGTTGATTGTCTTGAAGTTCAGATGACTCAGCTTCTTGTGCCACAGCCAACTTGATTTGGTTGCAGTCTTTGCTAACAGACAAGTACTTGGTGTGGCAGTAGACCAATCTACCACATACATATTCTTCTGTCTTGATCCTTGCAGCACTATTTCATTTGATTCAGTATCTTTAATCTGGCACACTCCCATATTGAATCCAACATTGTAGCCTTTATCACAAAGTTGACTTATGTTGAGCAAGTTAAAGTTGAGTCCCTCTATATAAGCAACATCTGTGATTTCCAATCCATTTTTCTTGATGGATCCAGTGCCTCTTATTTCCCCTGGAGCTTCATTTCCTCCAAATATGACTTTTGCGCCTCTAATCTCCTTGAATTTTGACAGATTTTTCTTGTTGCCTGTCATATGTCTGGAACAACCACTATTCATGTACCAGCTTCCTTGGCACTCAGCTGTTCCTTGAACCTGCAATCAAGGAAATCAGTTTTTAGGTACCCATACTTGCCTAGGTCCTGAGGGGTTAGTACTGTAAGATGACCCAACCAACCTATATCCAAATGATTTGACTCTAAGAGGTTGCCATCTATCTGTGCCATAATCATAGTTCACTTTGGCAAATTGCTTGGGGGCTTTAGGTTCATACAACTGTCTCTTTTGTCTGTATGCCTGTGTGTGTATTTTAGCAATTACCTTCTTTGGGTAGTTGTGATATTTTTGAGTATAGTGCCTGGGTGCATGTGTGTGCTGATAATAGTTCTTTTACCTTTGGAAAGACATTTGCTGAGGTCTAGGTCTTTGCCATCTAGGCTTGTATTCATTTGGACTTTGCTGATATTTCACATTATTCCAATCAGCTTGTCTCGGGTAATTTCTACCATTCCCATCATATGTGTTTCTTTGATAAAACTTCTGGGGTTTTTGGTAGCTCTGTTTATTCTTCACAGAGTACTTCCTATTTGGAGTTTGCTGAGGAACTCTGCTGGATTTCTTCTCAGTTGTCCTCTCAACATACTCAACTGGTTGTTTTCCTTTTCCTTTATATCCAACGCCAGTTTGTTTGTGGTTGTGCTTTGGAATGAATGTGGGTGCTACATTTGGTGTTTTGGATTTTTGAGATGCTTCATTACTTGAAGATCCTTTTTCCAAAATCACTCTGGGAGTTTGACTGTGTACAAAGGAATTGAATTGAATCCTATGTAAATGAGGCAATCACAGTTTTGAGATCATTTTTCCTCTTTTCTATAGCAGCTATATCTGCTATTAGTTTGGCATTTTCAGCCTTCAGCCCCTTTGTTCTCACCTGCTATGTGACTTAGAGTACTCAGCTCCTTTGTCAGCTGTGAGTTTTGGCTTTTGAGCTGGTTGTTTTCCTCATTTAATAGTGTGTGTGAGGATTTAATGTGCTCAAAGTCTTTCATCATATTGCCCAATGAATCATAAAGATCAGTGGGTGATGAAGTGTGTATGTCACAATCACTATCACTAGAATCGGAATGAGATGAGTTAGAGTGTACCTCATCTTCTCAGTCTGGTTGATCTTGTTCTTTAGCCATTAGACATATCATTGCTTTTTCTTCAGAATCACTTGAGTAGTCAGCTTCACAACTCTCTGAGTCAGCTGCTTCTTTAGACTTAGCTGTCTCAAAGCCTCTCGGCCAAAGACAAGATGGCTTTCTTCTTTTTCTGTCTTCTTTCTCTCAAGACTTTTCTTTCTTCTTCATCCCATCCCCGTACTTATTGACCGTGGATAGGAACAATCAATTGCAAAATGTCCTGGTTGTCCGCAATTTCAACACAAGGTTCTCAACTCTTTGATCACTCTATCTGTCCTTGGGTTATCAGTTCTCTGATATTCAACCCTTTGGTGCTCAGCTCCTGGAGGGAGCTGAATGTCTCCTCGAGGATTCACCCTTGTTTCTTTTATAGTTCTTATTGAAGAACTTGTTGAATCTTTTAACCATCAGGGCAATCTCCTCCTGGTCTATGGCTTCCTTGACTTGACTCTCTTTTCCATCCTTGACGATAAGTGCAAAATTTGTTTTGGGTACAAATTGTCTCCTCTTGATCCTTTCTTCTCAGCTCAAACTCATAAGCTTTGAGGTCTGAGAATAGCTCATGATTGGATGTTTTTGATAGGTCCATCGAGTGCCTTAGAGCCATGGTCTTCATTTCCCATTCAGCTGGGAGGCTCCTCAAAATCTTTATACACATCTCTTTTTGTGTGTATTCCTTTCCAAGTGCTGGAAGCTCATTTGTGATTTCAGTGAATCTGGCATCCACCTGATCCATTGTTTCACCAGCAAGCATTTTAAAGTTTTCAAACTTTTGAACAACAACAGATAATTTGTTTTCCTAAATTTGCTCTGATCCTTCACAAATTAAAGTCAGTTTATCCTAGATTTCTTTTGTTGTTTTGCAGGATTTGACTTTATTGAACATTGCTTTGTCCAAAGTCTTGTAGAGAATATCCTTGGCCACATTGTCCAAGTTGTATCCCTTTCTGTCATCATTCGTCTATTTAGTCCTTAGTTTTTCAACTAAGGCTGGTCTTGCCTCAGCCACAGCTTCTTCTCCTTCAGTTGCAGCTGCTCTCCTTGCGGTTGTGTTCACTTTCAGTATTTGCAGTGGCCCATCCTCTATCACTAGCCACATTTCATCATGTAAAGCAGATACATGAGCCTGCATACGAAGTTTCCAGTCATCAAACTCCTCAATAGTGAACATATGAATGCGTGTCAGATTTGCTTCCATGATAATAACTTTTATTAAGAATGAAAGATTTTTAAAGTACAAGTGTTAAAGATCTTTTAGACAAGATAGATATCTAGTTCAGTAACCAGTGCGGAAGGCTCAATGAACCAACCGCTCTGATAGAAGGGGGGTTGAATAAACCTTACCAACTTTTTGATTTTTAGTCCTTTTAAAATATTACAGAGTTAATACAGACAGCTAAGTCCTTGAGGGACATCTAAGTTGGTTATTCAGCAGAGTTAGCCACTCAACAAACTCGATAGAGCTGTTGATAGAATAACTCAACTGTTTAACCTGAAACTTAACTTGGCTGTGTTGAGTTTTTCAGAGGAAGACTTAACACCCTTTGATTTGTTTTAAGCTTGTTTTAACACTTGATTTTAGCACTTGGTTAAGTATCAGTTGGATAGAAAATTTTCAGCAGATATAGGTAAGTATGCAGAAATGAAAGTGTTGAAATATAAATGACAGAAATGATTTTTATAAAGGTTCGAAGATGGGGTAATTCTTGTAATCCTCTCTTCTCCAACTTCTGGAGGAATCCACTAAGTAATGATCAGTTCACAAAGTGGTTATCAGTCTGGAGACAAGTTTTGATCACACAGCTGACTTACTCCTTGGACTCGATCTGAGATGCCTTGGTCACACAAACCGCTTCTCGTCCGACTCGGCTTCTTCACAGGCAAATGCCTTGCTACTTCAGCTCACTTTCTCAAGCTTCTTGGATTTGATCACGAAGCCCTCCAATAACTTGAGGCTGGTTCGACCTTGAACCTTCCTACAATCCTCCTTGGAAAGTAGACCCCTTTTGATTCTTCAAAAGTTTCCTCTTCAACAGTTTGAAGTTGTCTTTCCTTCAAAGATTTGTGTTGGATTGATTTCCTTCGAGATTTAGGCTTGAGGATTTTTTGCTTGAATATCTTGAGAATATTTTGCAGGTTACAGTTTGAATAATGCTTGCTCGTTCGTGGTTCAGGTAATCAAGGTAACCTTTTCTCAATGAGATTCCTCAGCCTTTCATAGTGAACTTTCAAAAATCTGCCCGTTGAAGAGATATGCTGATTTTTAAAAGACATTTGTGTTCGTTGGCTTGTCTTTTCTTGGTCTTCAATCTTGAGATGTAGACCTTTCCTCGTATTAAATGAATGTTCAGCTTTTCAGGTTCTGACATGAGGTACAGTGCTTCCCATTGGTTTATTTCTTTTGCACGCTTCTGGGACGAGCACTTTAAGACCTGGCAAAGATGGAAGTATTACTAATTTAAGTAATGTTCCTGACTTACGTAAACGGATTCTTTTCGATTGACTTCTCTTGTCACCGCTATTTCCCCAAGTGACTTGAGTTAGCTCCAATCATTTGAAGACTCAATTGTCACTTTCAACTTGTGACTTGGCTTTTTGAGATGACTTAAACTGACACTTAACACAGTTGTTCCTCAGCTGATACATCTTCAGTCAAGTTCTTGATCTTTCTTCTTGGCCATACTCAAATGCTTCCACAATGAGTCTTCACTTCGATCTTGATTGACTTCTTGTACTTCCAGGCTTAGCTAACTTGACTCAGCTTATCCAACCCTATCTATTACAATGAAAGTGACCAGGAAAATGGGGTGCCAACATTCTAATCTAAGTTTTATATGGCATTCATCAAAATCTACAAAATAATTTCCCAACATGGACCTTTTTCGTTCTTGGTTTGGTTCCTTCCCGCGGCGTCTGCTTGGTCGGTGGCGTTACTCTCTCTTTATGATTTCCCAGATGAACTTCATGGTTTCTCACATCTATCGGGAAGATAATTGTGTGGCGGATCAGCTCAGCAAACTCACGTGCGATTCTACTTGGTGGGACGTTCCTCCGATGAATATTATCTCCCTGCTCACAGATGACTATGTTGGACAAGCGCAGTATAGATTTGTTAGATAATGTTGAGATCTGTGCTTATGTTTTGGTTGTATGGCTTTCTCTTTTCTCGTCGGGGTACTCTTTTCCTACTAAAAGTTTTCCCCACAAGGGTGGATTTTACCTTGGTAGGTTTTTAACGAGGCCCCAAACATTACGCTATCTGATCGGCTTGTGACTAGGATCTTTCTTTTCGATCTTTATTAAAAAAGGTCAACTTTGCGGAAATTAAAAGGTGATATTGATTTAAAGAAAGCATAATATGCCTGTAAAACTAAATTAAGCTTAATCATTGACTACCAAACTTAACCAAATTTCATAATGCATATCCGTTTTTTTTAAAATAAAAGTTATCAATTTTCATTTTAGAAAATAGATAGTGAAGGGAAAACATATTTGAATAGATTTTTGCATCCCCACCAAGAAACAAGTTAAGGGCATTTTGGTCCTCACACCCCCTTTAGGTGTATAAAGAGTTTATTATCTTGATTTGTCAAAAAAGAGTTTGTGTTATCCAAAATAGTTAAAATGAGAATAATTGCACTTTATATTTTGTATAATTGTAATAATTGTATAACCCTGCCATCTAAATATGTTCCTTTAGAAAACCAAATGGGAGTTTTGAAGTGCCTACTTAGCTCTCAACTTAAAATTGTATATATACATACATATATATGTATGTATCAAATTCTTAATTTCTTAA
The DNA here is from genome assembly GCA_016081115.2 of Rehmannia glutinosa. Classification (NCBI taxonomy): domain Eukaryota; kingdom Viridiplantae; phylum Streptophyta; class Magnoliopsida; order Lamiales; family Orobanchaceae; genus Rehmannia; species Rehmannia glutinosa. The sequence goes on along the minus strand of CM071932.1, from coordinate 37,793,558 downwards.
ATAACCATTCTACCCTTAAGTAGCTTTATAATGTTTATAATTTTGGAAGGAGTACATTAATAAATGTAAATGCATCCCAAGTTAAATTGCATTTACCCCAAAATTTTAAAGTATTTTAAGTGAATATTTGATTTTTCCTTCCAATCATATAATTAGAATTTTAATTTTTGAATTGAAAAGAATTAAAGTTAAAGAATATACTAAATCGTATTTTTTTATTATGAGACTCAATTTAAAGAATCATATTTTATAAAAATCCTAAATCGACTCTCTCACTCCTTTGATCCATATCATTTATATTTCGTCTCCCTTTAGGGGTGGAAAAATACCCGTGGAACCATCTCCCTAGTAACCAAATAAAATGGGAAGTGGTAGAGATTCCTCGCTTCTTTAGAATTGGGGATGGGACAGGAAAAATATTTATATCCCTAGTCCCATCCATGTCTCCATCCTCAACAAGATAAAATGGGATTATCCATCCTGCCCCCGTCCCCCGAATCACACACACACACACACACACACACATATATATATATATATATATATATATATATTATATTTATCTGTTATAATTGTATAAATATTTGTGACTTTATTTTTTTTAATATTATAATCTAAACCTAATCTTCTATGATTTCACTTGATCTCATTTTGTCTTCTACAAATTAGATATTTATGGTATTTTTATATATTTTAATTATTGGTTATTTTAAAATATTTGTTTTTTTATAGATTATTTGTTAATAACTACAAATGGGGGTCCCCGATTTACTGCGGAGACCCCATTCATTGAGTGCTAATACCCCGTCTCCATCCCCAGCGCATATATCCAAAATAAAAAAAAGTAGGGGTATGATATTTATGATGTGATTCGGGGATGGGGATAATATGTCTCACACCAGCCTCGTCCCCTCCCATTGCCATCCCTATCTCTCCCTTTTTCCTTTCTTTTATTCTATTTTTTCCACCATGGTGATCGACTTCATCCGAGCATCGCTCATCTCATCTTCTCTTAAAATCCTTTTCTCTTTCCACCGTTCTATTCCCCCCTTATTTTACCATAGATATTTTAATCGGTAAAATATTTTGCTCATCATCTCTCACTAACTTTGCCCATCAAAAGCTTCTAATTTACCATAGATATTTTAATCGGTAAAATATAAGGATAGATAAATCAAGGAAATCATAATGCGATTGGTTGTGGGAAGTGTCTGCAAAAAAATAATTTCAGAATGTATTTTCTGTGTTTAGTAGAATGATGAATTGGAAAAATAAGTTTCTTAGTATAAAGAAGTGCTTTTGAAAGCTATGATTTGTGCTCTTCCTACTTATGGGAGGTCATGTTTCAAAATTCCTGTTTCCATTTGTAAGGATATTTGTAGATTGGCTTCAAAATTTTGGTGGGGGAGTAACTTGGAGGGGCAGAATAAAATTCATTGGGCATCTTGTAACAAAATGGCTTTACATAAGGATAGGGGAGGGCTGGGGTTTAAAGACATTGAAATCTTTAATGAAGCATTGCTTGCTAGACAACTTTGGAGAGTTATTACACAACCTTATTTGTTGATGAGTAAAATCATTAAAGGTAGGTATATGCATAAGGAAAAGCACTTTGATATTGTTCCACATTGCAATGATTCTTGGCTTTGGAGATGTTGGTTGAGTGCTAGGAGATTTTAAAAATGGGAATTAGATATCAGGTGGGGGATGAGAAATCAATACAAATATGGGATTCACCTGGACTACCTAAAATTCCTAATTTTAAACCTGAAAAGCAGAGGGGGAGAAATGAGAACATCATTTGGGTGAGAGAGCTTGTGAATGAGGATAGTAAATCATGGAATTCTAATCTTGTGGTGTCTTCTTTTTGTGATACTGATACAGAGCTTATTTTGAGCGCCCCTATCAGTCATTGTGGTAGAAAAGATAGACTTATCTAGCATTTTGACAATAAAGGTAATTTTTTCAGTCCAAAATGCATATGCCACGGCCTTAACGATTAAAATGCTAAAGAATGAAGCCCGGGAATCCATTGTTACAAGGAAAAATAAAGGGGACATGTGGCAAAAAACCTGGAAACTTGAAATTAAAGGGAATCTGAAGCATTTCATTTGGAGGTGTTGGCATCACCACTTTGCTACTAAGGTGCTCTTGCTTGAAGTGTAATGCCACGTGCAGACATTGCCACTAAGTTTAGAAAAGTTGCAATTGGGAAAAAGGGTGGGGTGACAAATCCTATTTGTAGTTTTTGTGGGGAGGAGAATGAGAATTTGGAACATATCTTTTTTGGATGTCCCCGTGCAAAATTGGTTGGAAATTAGCACCTGTTTCATGGGAGGGGTTGGAGGGATCTCAGAACTCCTTCAAAAACTGGTGGTTGCATCTGTGCTCAATTGAAAAACATGAGTTTGCTGAAGAAAGAATGCAACTATCCACCTACATCCTGTAGTGGTTGTGGAAATCAAGGAACATGTGGTTGTTCAAAGGTATTAGACAAACAGAATGGCAAGTTGTGGAATATGCTAGCAATGAATGGATGGAGTTCAGGGAGATCAATAGAAGCTGTAAAAAGCAGCCTGAGAAAAAGGAAGGAATTGGGACTCATTATCAGCAGCGAAATAATTTAGGGAAGGGGGTAGGACTTCATGTTTGTGAAGTCAGTGCAACCATTTCTAAGAATGGAATTGTTGGAATGGGAGGTGTGTTAAAAAATCAGCAAGAGGACTGTTTGATGGCGTGGTGTTCTTTTAGGTATCATTGTCTGGGTTCAGTTGAAGCTACACTCATAGTCGTTCGTCATGCCCTTGTTAGTGCAGCTGGAAGACAGATTAGGAAGGTGGATGTGTACATAGATGTAAAATAGATTGCCAGAAAGCTGGAGCACGAATTTATTTTTGAAGCTTCATTGATGACAATTGCCGACGACATCTACACCCTGAAAAATCCATTTTCTTCTGTGTCTTTTTGCTTTGATAATCTGGTTTGTAAGGCTTTTTGTAATAGTCTGGCTTCTTCAGCCGTTGAGGTGGAATGTTTAAATGAATGGCTTCCCCCATTTCCATCTTGGTTCCATTAATCAGGGGAAACAATGTGACCAGTTGGTTACAGGATGTGTAATTTGAAATGTTTGAGATATATAAAATTCCTATCGTTTTAGAAAAAAAGAAGGTGCGATTGGTTATGACGATTTTAATTTAAATTCTTGTAGATTTATACTAATCATTTTCTGTTGGGTTAGGAAAAATTGGGCCAGATGTCATTTACCTTTTAGAACAGTACATAGATTTTTTCACAAAATTGACCGTTTATTTGAAGTACACATTAACAAGTGTTGTATTTGATGTGACTTGCCATACAACTTTTCTTCCCCTGCCTACACATCACCAACACATTCTCTCTCACTTCTGATTTGCACTGTGTATATATTCAGGCTTCAACTTTCAAATAACTCTAACCAACCCGCACTAACCAACGCGACGACTACTCCTCTTCATTAAGCGTCGATAGGTTCTTCAGTTATAGTATGATTTGCTGTCTTTTTTTTTTTTGTCTACGTGTTCATTTTGGATCAATTTTGGTTGAGAATCTTGTCAATATGTTTTAAGGCCTAATTGATGTTTCGAAATATTTTTTTAATTAATGAGGGAATACAATTCTATCTTTCTCATATTTTCTTTGGCACAAGCAAATCTTGAAGTTAAGCTTCAGTTTTAAATGAAATAAATTGGTATTTGTTAGTGTTGGGGACAGAAACGGTATTTTATTAATTAAATATAATTTATTTTATATTTATTTATTTAATATTAATTACCCAATGAGATCTTAATAATTAATCTGGACCAAAGGAGTCTGTGTTCGCTTTCTCCTACGTGGACTGACCCATAGGCTAAATTATCCTACACGGCCCACGGGGCCCATCTCTTAGGTATAAAATGGTCCATCCTATTATTTGTAAGTAAATAACTCATAATGAATTCATTATTCTCCTACACATTCATTATTCAGTTTTCGATTATCGTTTATTCTCTCTCATTCACCATGCTGACTTAAGTGTCGGAGGAGCCTCTCTGAGATAATCCCTGGGGCCCTCTAATGTTTGCGCATATGTGCAGACAAGTTTCCAAATGAAGGAGTTGCCAGTTCAAGGAGTACAAGACGAGAAGACTTCCCCCTGGGGAAGATGAGTGACGTGAAGACTTCCCTCTTGGGAAGAGGATTTTGGTCAACTCAGTTGATTTGGGTGATCCACTTTAAAAAAGTAGCATCATTTTGGCGCCGTCTGTGGGAACAACCAAAGTACATGAAGATGCAAACTCAATCGCCAAAATGGAAAGTCGGAACTCAAGCTGTAGGTCGTGGGGCCAGAGACCAGCATGAAGGAAGATCATCAAGACGTAGAGAGGCTAGCGACCATTCCACCGGAAGGGCGCCGTCACTAGTCCCGCAAAAAAGAAGGGTGTTGCCACCTCCCCCCGGAGGTGCTCCGCCTAATGAAGAAATTTGTCTAACTAAGGAGACTCTCCGAATCCTATTAGAAGAAGCTGCACGAAACGCCTTAAATCATCAAGCTGTGGTCGGAACCAAGGGAGCGCTATCCCAGACTCCGTCCGCCAATGAAGACCTTAACTTGGAAGGGCAAGGAAAAGGAGAGGAGAGACGCGACAAAAACCAAGAAGTGATGCCTGCGGTAAAAGGAACTCAAGCAATACCGTCCAACTATATTCATCCACAAGCTACCGCTTCAGAGAATGGGAGTCCATTGAGCCCTGATATCTTAGCGGAACAACTACTCCCGGGAGTTGGGAATCTCCCGCAATATGATAGAACCGGAGATCCCTGTGAACATTTGAACAAGTTCTATGCAGAGGCAGACCTCAATGAGATGACGGATGCTGCCTACCGCAAAGCCTTTCTGAGTACCCTGACCAAGCAAGCCCGAGCTTGGTTTGATCAGCTCTTGGACGACTCCATCACCATGATGCACAAGTTCACAGAGGCTTTCATACAACAGTTTTCCGCCAACATGAAGAACAAGAGGCCATCACAAACCTATTCCAACGTGAGGTTGGAGAGCCGTTACGCAATCTCATGGGGCAACTCGTGGAGGCTGTAAATGGAGTGACCAACGTCCATCAAGGGACATTGACAATGATGCAATGACTCCCCACTCCAGGAAGAAACGCCCATTCTAGAAGGGCACCCAGTGGGGGAGATGAAGCATTAAAGCCACCGCGGAGGAGCAAGAGCAAGTCCGAAGAGGATCTCCTGAGCTAGCCAAGAAGCCGTGAGAAGGAAAATACTAGCCACTGCTCGGAGAAGGAAAATCATAGAACCTCCACGAGAGATGAGAGACAGTTATGGACGACGTCGGTCCAAATACTTTTGTTACTTCCATTACGACAAAAGGACACACCACAAAGGCTTGTATCCTGTAAGAGTACGTGGATTACCCGGACCACGATAGGACTCGGGAAGAAAGCAGTTGGGGACGGCCTACATCACACGGGGATGATAGTCCCATTTCCCACTTTGAAGATATTTTACCCCCGCGACATGAAATCTAGACAGCACCCCTGGATTGGCTTCGGATCACATGACCAACACTTCCCCTTTAGCCGAAACTTGTCAAAAAGCAAGAGACAAGCGACACTATTGGGGGCATAAGGACTATCCGAACATTAATCGATGACACTGAAGATGAAATGAACTCTCACAGCCAACCATCAGACACATCACGCTTCTATAAATTTCGCAGATCTCCTTAGCTTCTGCCTACAACTCTCATCAGCCTTCTGAGGGCTTTAATATTTTTTACTTTATTTTATCGTTAGTACGTAGCTTATCTCCGCCCAAGGGCGTTAAAAATTTATTTATATTTCGGTCATGTTTCCGCCTACATGGCGTAAAACTTTTCATTATCTATATCTATATCTATGCTATCTTAAAAGTGTGAATGTTTCTTGGAATTTTTGAATTGACAAAAATATCCATTTGACATGGTAAAATTTAGGGGCAACTAAGTAATTGGATATTTATTTGGCTTCTATTTGTTCAATTACAAGACCTTTTATATTCTACACATCAAAAGTATTATTCTTTCATCGATAACTCTTAAAATATTATGAATATTGAATAATATTAGTTTCATATTAAACTACATTTCGAGAGCTTTCTAACCATATGTCATAAGCATATATAAAGATTTCACATGAGAAATTTTCAACCTTATAAAGTTCAGCACTATGTAAAATTAAGAAATTATGTTTTCTTATAGTTTTGTTATTTATTTAAACTTTTCTGAAATGTTCATTTATACCCATTTTTCAAAAAACCGAAAATATATTTTTTTAATCATAACACTAAGAATACTTTAAATTATTTTCAAATTAAATTTGGTCTCAATAAATCGTCAATCCTATGTATCATTATAGAAGAGAATTTTAATTGTTTAAAGTTTAGTATAATAAAAATTATATATTTCTTATATTCTTTTGAATTTTTTCAATAATTAAATATGCCTATTATAATTTATAAGAAACATATCAAAATGCAATAGATATGATAAGAAAGAATAAAACAAAAAATATTTTAGTGGTTTTGATATTAAATAAAAAGTAGAGAAATACATAATTCCTCCATGGTCGGAAAACTCCCTCAATTAGTAATATGTAATTTTTAAAATTAATTTTATTCATGGTTTTAAATAAATAATATTAAAAACAAGAGATTTTCTTATATTTTTTATTTAAATCCCAAGCATATTTTGTTTTAATTAGCCATATCAGTAAAATAAAAATTATAATATAAAAGAAATGAGATTAACATGAAAAAAAAAGAGAATAAGAACCAAAACAAATTTATCTTAACAAAAAGATTTAACTTTTAAATTCTAACTATATGTGTTATATGAATTTTATTTAATTTCTTATATCTTACATTATAAGTTTTAGTTTCTAATTTTTTTTTTTGAATATGTTATGATTTTAAGCTTTTAATTATTTTATTTTCTATAAAATAAAAAAGTAAGTGCAAAAACATATTAAACATTGTGTATAAATATATTTATATAAAAAATCATAAGGAAAACTTAATAAAAAATTTCATTGTATTAAATTGATATTTATGATAAAACCTGAATATCGTTTGAAAATTACACCCTTAAAAAGTTATAAGTTTAAAATATCAGTATGATTTATATTTATAATAAAAACATATATACCAAAATAATTAAATTTGAATGAAATGATATGAAAGAGTGAAACATAAGCTAAAATCGGATTAAATCTAAAAGATCATATATGATACGCAAACGAAAAAAAATAAATTAATTTAACATATACAAAGTTAACATTTGTTGAGAAATTAATATATTCTTTAAATTGTATTTTTATTCAAATACTAATATAACATTCATAACAAACTAAGTAAATTAATTAATTACAACAAATTAAATCGAAAATTAAGAATAAAATATATTTTAAAAGAAATGGTCATATTTGACATTAATGAGTTGAGAATGGCCAAAATAATTTTAAGAGTTAATTTCATATATATAGATAGTTTATGATTAAACCAAATGAAACATATTATAAAAAGTTGAAAGAATAAAAGTAAATAGTTAAAAACAATGTGTGTGTCATAGTTGGAAATTCTAAAAAAAATTAAATGACTTTCATAATATGTATAATTGGATATTTTGGATAAAATATCAGTTCATTATAAAAGTACACCTTATGACTTGTAAAGATTCAAGAACAAAAGTAATTATTATAAAATTCGGTACAAATTATTCTTATTTTTACAAAATAAAATATTATGAAAACCTTGAAACTAGAATCAGAAATGAAAGTCACTGTATGTATGTGAAATGATATTAAAATAAATAAATGAAATAAACTTCTAATATGAAATAATTTGATATCAATATCAAAGTTCAATATTTCTTAAATTACATGTTAATTCAGGTGCAAATATAATATTCAAAATACGATTTATGTATCAAATTTACTGTGTTAAACCATACAAAAATAAATTAGAGTGAAGTGACCATGATTAGTGCTACGTAATATGAATTCTCATGGGCATAAGGAGGCATAAGAGAATAGTTAAGGGATTTTTTACAACTTGATATCTAAATTGTTGGCAACTATATTTCTTATTTGATCAAAAATTCAATAAAAACTTCAAATAATGATTAAAGTACTATATACCTTTTTCGCAATAAAGGCACTAAATATAGTTTGATAATTATATTTTATAATAAATAATATGATTTTGTAAACGAGATTAAAATATATCAATTTTAAATGTACATTCTCATTAAACAAATATAGATTAGTTTCCGTATACTAAGAATAATTGCTATTTTCTTGACTATACGTCCTACAAAATTCACTAACTATGTAAATTTTAATATTGACCAAAATAGCCAAATTCAATTGCAAATACAAACTCTAATAGCAAACATATCTTGCTAAATTTTTATGAAATTTAAAAAAACTATATTAGTTTTTAGTTTAGTATACAACTTTTAAAACCTTAAGTGTTTGCAATAATTTTCAAACATAAAAATTAATTAGTATTATATTTAATTATTAAAGACTGACACATGAAAATTGTTAGCTTATTTTTCTTTCATAAAATTATCTTTGGTTTTATTATTTATTAAGTAAAGTTTTTCTGTGTGCAATTGAATAGAGTTTCAAAACTCAGATTTCGGCTTATCATTTTTCATAGTTTTATTTAATACCTGACTCGTGATGAAAATAATGGATTAACTTATATATTAGGTTAATATTTATTATTTCTAAAACAGTGGAAACATGAATACTGCAAACTTTAAGTTTAAGTGTTATGATAAAATATTGACTTTATTAGTAGAGTTAAAATAATATATGGAACAAGTTTTTTTTACATATATATGATATTATAATTTTGTTTTTTAATTTATTTAATCAAAGAATGAGAGAGAATAAAGAAGTACGGACAAGAAGTATAAATTTGATTAAGCTTTATTTTTCTTAATTGAATAACATAACAAATAAAATGATGACATTATGCTGGATTTTTGGTATAAAAGTTAATTAATTACTTTTTTAATTAATTCGATAACTTGTGATCATTAATTATAGCTTATGAATTATAAGCTAAATCACTTGTCTTATTATGTGAAATGCATCCAATGCTAAAAGAATTCAAAGATAAGTTAAGAAGAAAATATTTTTCTAGCCATAAAAATGAAATAAAACATTGATGAATGTCATTGTAAGCTAATATAGAACTTATATTCTTGTTAAACTAATTTTAATTTTTTTGTTGGATTGAGTGTTTGAGCACAATTATTCAATAATTCATATCGATCCATAATTAAAGTAAAGAAAAATATTTTAAATACTTTGTAATATTTAAATTTAATTAATATTTATTTATTTATAAATCACTTTTTAATATTTAAATATTAATTAATAAAATGATTAAATATTATAATTATTTAAGCAAAGTCATGTGGATCAAGTGCGAAGCACGTGTTTCTTACTAGTAATGAATAAAAGAACTTTTGCATTTTCTACTTTGATATTGTGAATACAGTTAATGGCCACACATGGACAGGGCACAATTAATGGCCACACATGGCCATGGTCAATGACTAGTTAGACGCTCTCCTCAACAAACCCCATCTTTCCGGCTAAGGCCCCGGATGTGAAGGGCCTCTTCACACGGGTCCTCATAAATAACCTCCTCCGGCTAAGAACCCCGAGGGGATGGCCTCACCCGGCTAAGACCCTGGGCGGGTTGACCCCTTCTGGCTAAGACCCCAGATGGGAGGGGCCTCCTCATGGAGGTCCTAGTAATTTACCTCCTCCAGCTAAGACCTCGGAGGGTATGGCCTCACCCGGCTAATACCCCGGGTGGGATGACCCGTTTCAACTAAGACCCCGGTTGGGAGGGGTCTCCTCATGGAGGTCCTAGTAATTTACCTCATCCTGCTAAGACCCGGAGGGGATGGCCTCACTCGGCTAAGACCCAGGTGGGATGACCCATTTCGGCTAAAACCCTGGATGGCAGGGGCCTCCTCATAAGGAGGTCCTAGTAAAAATTCTTTTTCCTTGGGCTAAGACCTCGGAGGAAGGGGCCTCCTCACATGAGTCCCGATAAATTCTTCTCTACGATGAAGATGCACAAGATAAAGAAGGCGAAAAATGCTAACACATGTGGAGAAATAAAGTATGGCAGAAGCTCCAGAAGGGTTCCCCTTCTAAGATTAGGAAAAGTGCCCCGTGAACTCCAGGAGGGCGCCCACTCCGGGCTCTGGAAGGGCGTCCCTCAAAATATTACTCCCCGACAAAAGAAGAAAGAAAAACTCTAACACCTGGGGAAGACATCAAAAGCGATAAAGAAAAGCTAGAGAAGAGTTCCAGAAGGGAGCCCCTTACAAGCCCCGAAAGGGAACTCTGGAAGGGCGCGCATTGGGCTTCGAAAGGGCGTCCTCAAGGACTCACAGGATGGCACATGTTAACCTTGAACACCGAAATCCCTGGTTATTCTGAAAAATGAAGACTTCCCTCTGAAGGGGAGATCCACCTCAAGGTGGAAAATAAACAAGTCTTCTACATAAAGAAGTTATGTCAAATCACTACGTAGAGCAATGACTTGGGGAAAATCCTAAGAGGCGCCCTTCTCCGGGCTCCGGAAGGGTTCCCCGGGAACCCCAAGGGGGCGCCCTCCTCCAAGATCTGGAAGGGCGCCCCTTGATGTTAAAATGTAATATAAAGTCCAATCTCCCGCAAGAAGTTGTACACAAATATCACAAGTAAAACATGACAACGGGAAGCTAATAGGCATAAAGAAGATGGGAAATCATCCAGCCCCATAGGGCAAAATCAAACATCTCAATACTAAAAGAGAGGGAGAAATATCCAAGTACATGCATAAGATGGAATATCCAAATGCGTAAATCAAGCCCAAAACAAGTGGGCAGAAAGAAAGACTATCACTGCTCGAGCGGGAGGCGCCTCATCTCCATCAGCAGCATCTCCATCGCCACCAATATCGTCGTGAAGATCCACCAAGGCCTCAACCTCTTCATCCTCATCCTCATCAAAGCCCCCATAATCTAGGATGGCGATCAACTCACTAAAAGCCTTTACACTCTGCAGTAGAAGTTTCCTAGCGGTGGCGCATTGCCTTGCCGCGAATAAGAGCAAGACTCTCTCATCATGTCGGCGATAGGACAAGGAACCTCTATAGGACTTAATCTGAACTAGACCTCTACTTGGCCAACAAATCAACTCCACCGGAGACTAGAAGAACAACCCACCCGTCTCACCTCATGGGCAAGCCGACTCTTCACACACGGCGCACTACTTCAACAAATCGACATCCCGTACTTGTGATGGCTAGATGTGTTGAATGCCTTCACCTCACCTCGAAGCCGATGGTTCTCTGCCTCGGTCACCTCGCCTAGATGGTTCAAAGCCGCTACGAGGTTCATGGCCTACAACATAATTTGTACAAGTCTTAGCTAAGTAAAGAGACAATGTATGAAGGATGAAAAGCCGAAGAAACTATGGAAGCTTACTCGAGCAAGGTCCTCGCAAAGATGAGTCTCAATGTCCTTGAAGAACAAAGACCCACGGCGGGACTGGTCATCAGCCGATAGACCTCCTTGGGTACTCGCAGAGCCCAATGTAGAATTAGTGTAGTCCCAATGGGGCTGGATCCCTTCGCGATGGTTCAATCCACCGGAGAAGAGATCTCGGGGACCAACGCTCTCAGAAGTAGCGACTCCAGGCTCCATCATCAGCCTCTTCCCTCCTGAAGGGCCTGCAAAAGGACGAGGAGCCAGAGCAACATCAACACGATCCCTGGAGCGTGAGCCAGGGCGCCTATCATCCTCCTGGTGGGAAGGGCACCTCTCACTCTCCTGGGGAGAAAGGCGCGATCTATCACTCTAAGGCATGAAACTCGAGCTCCCGCCAGCAACAGACTTCCCCTTGGCTTTCTCCTTCTCCTTCTTCTTGAAAGCCATCAACTCTGCAATATTGTAACTCTCCTTACCTGAAAATCAAGTAGAAGCAACATCAGAAAGGAAGCAGTCAAAATATACAAGTAAAGCGAGATTCAATGTAAAGAAGTAAAGTAAGGCGGGACACCCAAGATCTCCCTAACATTCAAAAAAAAATTAAATAAGCCCCGAGACCTATAAGCTTCCACCATATCCTTCCGGGAAGTTGGAGTCCCTCGGGCAATCTTAACCTCCGAAACCCTCTTGAGGAAGCTCCCAACCGCAATCTCTCATATAGAAAAAATCCTCCTTCCACAGCCCAACAGGAGAAGGAAATCCAACAAGGAACTTGCACTGAGAACATGGGATGAAGTGGAAGAAGAAGTCACCTGGAGACTTCCGGGCATAGAACAAGGAACGAAATCCATCTATAGTCGGAATCAAGTCCAACCACTACAAGAAAAATGCTCAAAGATATTGTTTTTTAGCCGATGTCTATGTGCAAATTGACTGATGTCGTAATCGGTGATGTTAAAAGTCTGCATATTCAACATCGTTTTAAGCATGTAAAAACGATGTTGTTACAACGAAAGACATCGTTTTACAACTGATGTTAATTTTGGAGGATGCTAGCCTAAACATCATTTCTTGTTAGGAGACATCGGCTTTTGACCGATGTTATTTGTAAACTTTTAGACAAGGTAGGAGATCAGTATTGCGTCGATGTTATACAAACTTAACACATCATTTTTCTAAACGATTTTATTTTCTCAAAAACCGATGTAATTGTCGCTTTTGAATGGTGTGTTGAACTTATCAAATATAATCCGACCAACCATTACAATCAACATGAACTTATCCAATGCAATAGTACCAATTCAACATATGTAATCCATCTAACAATTACAGCTCAAATTAAAATGTACATAACAATTTCATAAAAAGAAATATTGACATAACATGAACCTGTCCAACTTCACGTCCATTTACATAACGACCAATATCCAAAATCACCATGAATCTCAAAACATCACATATATATATATATATATATAAATTACATTAAAGATTGACCTTGCATTCTTCGATGCAATAATCAAAAGGAATCAATATAAATTCTTCAATGCATTCTTCTAACTTGACATCATTTATTTCCCATGCATGTCTGTTCAGAAGAAAGAAGAACGATAAGAATTAATCCAGGAACTTGATAAATAATTGACATTCCTGTATAATTATAAGCAAACGTGTAAACACACACATAGACATAAATGAATAATATAGATATAACATCCATAGTCACCAATAAAGCTAGATAAGTTACTGCTATGGCAATTACCAACATAAATTGCAATTTTCTTTAATCTTGATAATGCACAAAATAAGCTTTAAAGACTTTAATTCCAGACATGGGAGGATTATTGTGAACACAAGAATATCACAATAATATTTATTTTATATTCCCAAAAAAAAATCCATTTAATGCCTACTAAAGAGTACTCTGGAAGAGCAACATCATGACTTCAAACTCAAATAACATAATTTTCCAGGTTATATAGTTTTGTCAACTCACAAACTAATTATGTCTACAATTTATAATCCTGATAACATTCAAATGTCACTACTCCAAAAACACTTTTTTGTGACGATATTTTGTCGTAGCTAAAGCTTGTTTTTCTTTTTATAATTTTTTTTTTGCTTGTATGTAATTCATGGTATAAGTCGTCTATCATACTTTACACCAATAAAAGACATAGAGCTGCAATTTTGACATGATATAATTACTTAACTGCGATCTGAATTAGAAACCAAAATGTACACAATGTATGAATAGACAGGAAACGAAGAAGAGAAACATAAAGATCACCACATTATCCTATTAACATTTGCAATATGATGGTAAGAACACAAGCGTCTTGAGCAAATATAATCAATGTCACAACTTAACATGTTATATGAATAATACAAATTATGAGGACTCAATAAGTCACGCATATGATGGTATATCCATAGGTGAATCTATGTGTATGTAGCACTGGGCTCAAGCCCAGTGCAAAATCTCAAAAATTATATTTGTAGTATTATAATTTTTAAAATATTCAAAATTAGCTCACCCCAAATTTTAATACAAAACTCAAGTTCCACCCTAGAATCTAAATTCAATTTAAAAATCAAGAATGAAGGATGTAGAAATACCATTGTAAGAAATAAATAATATTAAGAATAGAATATGTCACTTTGATTGCTAATATAAAAATACCATTGTATTTTTCTTATATAAATTGAGAAATAGTGTAGTCTTGTAATAATTTGTTATATATACATAATCTTTGTTCTATATATACAGTGCCCTAGTCAGCCACTCAGTTACTCCAAGCCCAAAAATTTTTCCTCTAACTTAAATATTTTCCCCCTTAAAAAAACATATATATAATTTTTATTTATTTTTTTTTCCAATAGAAAAAACAGGACGAAAAAAATTCGGGGTGCACCGCGGGCCGGGGAGGCACCCTCTTGGCTCCGCCACCTGTATATATAGATAATTTTCCTAGTGAAAGTTTTACTTCTTAGCCCACCCTACTACTAATTCCTGGATTCGCCACTGGGTATATCTATCATACATACAAATATTTTGATCGATATGATGGTAAGCCACACAAGCATAAAGAGGAAAATGCCACTGATTCTTATGAGGAATGCTTCAAACACACACAAACAAAAATATTCTGAATAAAAAAACTCAGCATGATCCAAATTCTTGACTAATTGTTTGCAGATTTCAACATAATGTGAAGATAAAATCAGGCAAATAATATCACATTTTTAGAAGTTAATCGCAAAAATGATAACCACTGATTAGTCACAATCTTTCTCACACAAATAAATAACTAACTCTTAGAAAAATAATTCCACTGCAGCATCAAATTATATAACTTTGACTATCATTCTCAACTAGATTGCAGCAAACAATCGTCATCAAATTGAAAAACTCGAACACAAAACTCATATATACTTAAAAGCAATTTACTCATCACATTACAAAATAATAGTGACCAAAATGTGAAAAAGTGGAGAAAGAAAGAAAAGCAACAAGGAGCATACTGTCAGCGACGGATGTCCTGAGCTGCTCGAGAGCCGAGAGGCTCGAAGTTGAAACCGAGGAAGAAGCCGCATTGGCAGAGTCCACCTTTTTTATATGAACCAAAGCATCCGGTGGAACCTCACACCTAAAGATTCCCAAATTCCTCTTGACCAGAGCCGCTCGCTCGGCTCGAGCAACAACCAGCTTGCAGAGCAAGCCAATCTAAATCGAGGAGGTGGAGGCAGACATGGATGACAATTTTAAAGTTACAATTACTCCTGAAATCATCGCAAAAACCCGAAAAAAAATGTATTTGATAAGCTTTGAAATAAGGAGTGCCAATGATATTCCATCTAATAGTTATTGCTCTGTAAGCCAATGAATCAACTTTCAGCAAATTTAGCAGGTTGATCATAAACCAAAAAAGGCTGATAGCACCAAACCTGTAATCAACTAGCTAGCAAAACTGCTATCTTTGTGAAAGTCTATATAAAATTTTTGCTCCATAGATAGAATTTACCAAATAGAAAATCTTAGTCACCAAATCAATTACAATCTCAAAATTTTCTCAAGATGGTACAAGTTTTCTCTAGCAAGGTTATTATATGAGATGTCACAACTCTACTTGAAACAACAACATAACAACATTGAATGTATTGCATCAGCTTTCTAGTAAAGCTCTAAATTCCCAATCAAGATCTATCATTTCAACATTTTCATAACACCATCTCCTCAAATTCAACCAAAAGAAACTCGTGAATTTTACTGAAATTTTTAATTCACATAAAAAAGCTGCAAACAAGAAAAATCACCACCTTCTTTGGTTTCCAGCTTGTGTGCTCTCTGCTTCGGCTCACTAGAGACGCACCTGATGCAGAATGGCAGTTTTACCCTTGTCAACAAGAAGACCTTGGAGCTTCGGTTTCTGTTGCTGCGTACTGAGAAATGATGATGAAGAAGAAGAATCTAGAGGACATTAGTTGATGGAGTGCAAGACCAGCATGTTGCTGTCCAATCATAAGTAGATTAAGTACCTCCTCTAGAGCATCAGAGGCAAATGGTTCTAGAGCATCTAAGGTCACAACCCATGGGGATATAGTCGTGCCTGCAGTGGGCCCATAATCAAAAATTTATGCCCCTACTATCATCAATCAGATAACAATAGATAACTTCATCACAGTATAATGCAATTATCCCATATCTGGTGACTTCATCATATTAGATATGAGATTATCAACAATCACTGGACCATTTAAAAAATTTGATTTCATTTGAGTATAACTCACCATAAGTACAATGATTTCTTACCAAAAATTTTGCCCAGAAAAGGACCAAGAGGCACATACTTCCATGCCTGGATATCTCTTGATGTCAAAGTCACCATCAAAATAAAAAGCTTATGTGTGATTTAGTCATATGAATTGTCATGCTTTAAAAACTTCATCCACAACACTCAAGTCAATCATCAAGATAAGTCCAAAGATATGATCTGCAACCTCATTAACATCCATAGGCTTCCCAATTCATTTCCAGGGCCAACAATTCTTCTTAAGTTATGCAACATACTCTTCAATTAGTAGAAACAATGATGGATTTTATAGAAATATTTTTCACACACCTTGTAGTAGTTTTTCAAGTAGAGGTTAAAAGTGAAGATCTCTTCTAGAACCCAAGCCCTTGGTCCTAATAATCCAAGCTCAGCTCCTATATAACACCAAAACCATATTTTTGGTGTTAAGGTTGAGGTCTCAAGTCAAAAGAAAAAGTACCAAAACCAAATGGCTACTACTTACATTAAGGTCTCAATACACCACTTCAAGCTAAGTTCTTTTTCCTTCTTCTCCTCATGAAGTCTTAAAATATATGGTTCTAAACTCCAAAGGGCAGTCCCTAACAAGGTCCACACCACATGGTCAACAATCAACTTAAAGTGGGAAGAAATAACCTGTTAATGTTTGAATTCTTCAAACATTATCTAAATTTTCAGTTTCTTCCAGCTTTCTGGTTAATCATTAACAGTTAGTATTTTTCAGTTTTTAGGAGTTATCTTTAGAAGTTTATTATTCAGTTTTTCTTTAACTCCTTAGAAGTTACATGTAGTGGTAGGAGGTTATTTTTTCTTTTCCTTGTTTTTTTGTGCAGATGGTTTTTAAGATGTGGAAGTTACACCATGGAGTGTTACACTTTTGTCTATTTAAAGCAAACCAGAATCTGCAGCAGACGTACGGATTGAGAGTATGAGATTAAATTGAAGAAATCAAAGAGACACTCTTTTTACTCACAAGAAATTTGCAGGAAGATAATGTGGCCAAAGAATGTTGCTTGACATCTTTGGCACCATCTTCCTAGATTTGTTAGTTTGTTCATTTTGAGAGAGCATATGTTATAGATGAGTGTATAGGGCGTGAATTGGAGGATTCTCTCAGTTTGTGATGAAGTATTGCTTACTTTACAAGACTTAAAAGGGAGTATATTTTTTAGTCTTGTTGGATTTTGTATTTTTGTATTTTGTAATAATATTTCATTTAAGAGTTTTTGTCCTAAGGACATCGTACAAGTATTTCTATACTTGTACAAAATTTTGAAACTTCTTGTGTTCATTTTAATATCCATCATTCCATTTTTGTTGTGGTTTGTGTTTCCAATTTACAAGACTTCCGCTGTGTTATCTAAAGTGTTGGCAACACATTTCACATCACTGCACTTTTCTAAGAATTGGACCCTTTAATTTTTTTTCAGAACCTAAGAAAAATCCTCTTTCATACCTCCTTGAAGACTAAGAGGGTTGGAGTTGCTTCTTGATATTTCACCACCAAAATGACCTCTCCTCCTCCACCTTGAAGCTCACGGTCTCAAGAAAAAATAAGAAAGGAAGGTGGCTTTGTGTTATAAATTGAAGGTGAAAGTTGTTTCAAAAAGTAGAAGGATTGAAAGATAAATTCTCATCTTCTGTTCTTGTTATTTTCGGCACTTAGCTTCAAAATGAGGGGTATTTTTGCTTCTTATAAAATATGTCTAAGTATTGGAGGAAATGGGAGAGTGAAAGAGAGTGTAATAGCAAAAAAAAAAAAAAGAATTCATTCTCTTCCATTAGCCTTGATGGCCGATTACACAAGCGCACACATACACATTTTTTTTGTTTTGCTTGTCTTGTGTCTTGTATGGGGGGACAAAGGGGTGGTCAAATTGATGGTTAGATTTTGTCTCATTTGGAAGCTTGTTTGAGTGAATTAAAAAAACTAGGAAATGGATGATGGGATGAAATAATTTAAGTGGTAGTGGGTATTTGAGGAAAGAATATTTGAATAGAATTAAAAAAAAAAGATGTCTAGCATTTTGTCCCATTCCTTCCCTTCATGACCGTCCATATCATCACTTATTTCTTCAATTTTTTCCTTTTTTTTCCCGTCCAAATAGGTAATAATGGTGCTAAATATCAATTCCAAAAAAAACCATTTGTCATTCTCATAATCACTTATCAATTCCATAATCACTTATTCCACATCAAGCTTCTTATTCTATAAGCTATATATATCACTAATGAAACAAGTCTTCTAAGTTATAAGGAGTCTAATAATCCCCAAGTGTAGTATTATCACTTATCGTCTAAAGTACTAAATAAAATTAGAACTAATAATACGAGTCAAATATATCAATCAAACAATTAATTAAATTATGAACATTATTTCGTAATATATAAATTTAATTATTGAAAATGATAAAATATTTAATTAAAATTTTGCTACAAGAAAATAGTTAGTACGTTGTTAAGAAAGACATCCAACCGGTTAATGCATCCGTTCAAAGTTGAAAGAAATCGACAATTGTCAAATAAGTGAAAATAGGTGTTATTAATATACACCATAAAATAAAAATGATTCTCGAGTATAAATGATGTGTCTACTAGTTAAATCAAGTAGTAATTAATTCAACAAATCAAGAATGATACACTTTGCTATTTCAATATAAAAGTTGGATTTTTAATAAAATAAGCCTCAAGTACTATTGTTTGAAAAATAGAAATTTTACTAAATGAGCTTTCAAGACAAGGCATTGTATTTTTAAAATACTAATTTAGTAGTAGATAATTTTCAAAAATCATAAGGATGAAAAGGTTTGTTCGTAAGGTACAAAATATATTTTTTCGAAATAGTTTTAAGCACTAATATATGTTATGCTAAGAATTTTAAAATTTTATAATACAAGTTTGATAAACCAAGATAATAGATTTTGAATAAAGATATTAACCAGGAAGGGATTTGAGGATATTCCAAGTTTCAAATATTTCTTAGGGCAGTAAAAAATTGTGGTAAATACAATTTTAGAAAAATCGCAAGTTAGGTACCCCATTTTCAAAAATTATAATTTTGACCCAAGTTTGATCTTTGTCATTAAGATCTCGTTTCAAGTTCGATTGTTATGAAATTTGAACAAAAGGTCCAAATATCATAATAAATAAGTCAGTAAAACCTTTTGGGGTGTCGGGACTGTCCAGTTTCGAAAATTAAAGTTTTGTCCTTTGAGTTTTAAAATTTTACATTTTGGTATCAAGTTTATTCCTTATTATATTTTCTTGCCCCGAAGGGTCCTTTGACTCTCATAAATGCATGTATAATTTCATAAAACACAATAATATCACATGAGCATGTATTTTTATACAATTAGTAGAAACAATGATGGATTTTATAGAAATATTTTTCACCCACCTTATAGTAGTTTTTCAAGTAGAGGTTAAAAGTGAAGATCTCTTCTAGAACCCAAGTCCTTGGTCCTAATAATCCAAGCATAGCCCCTATATGTCACTAAAACAATATTTTTGGGTTTAAGGTTGAGGTCTCAAGTCAAACGAAAAAGTACCAAAACCAAATGGCTACTACTTACATTAAGGTCTCAATACAAGTGTTGTAAAAATCGGCCTAGGCGGCCGCCTAGGCGCCCCTAAGCCGATCCGATTTTGTCCAAATCGCCAAAAAAAATCGTTTTGGCCAAAAATCGGGCTAGGCAGCCTAGGCGGCACCAAATCGGAGCCAGACGCTCTCCCAGGCGGCCAGAAAATCGGGCCTAGGCGCCCGCCTAGGCGGGCTAGGTGGGAAAAATCGGCCAAAAATAAAAAAAGAAAACAAAAGTAAAAAAATAGTGTTAGTCCTAGGCGGACGCCTAGGCGCTAGGCGCTGGTCAGCCGCCAGACTAGCGCCTAGCGATTTCTGCAACCATGCTCAATACACCACTTCAAGACAAGTTTTTTTTCCTTCTTCTCCTCATGAAGTCTTGAAATCTATGGTTCTAAATTCCAAAGGGCAGTACCTAACAAGGTCCACACCACATGGTCAACAATCAACTTAAAGTGGGAAGAAAGAACCTAAGAAAAATTCACTTTCATACCTCCTTGAAGACTAAGAGGGTTGGACTTGCTTCTTGATATTTCACCACCAAAATGGCATCTCCTCCTCCACCTAGAAGCTCACGGTCTTAAGCAAAAATAAGAAAGGAAGGTGGCTTAGTGTTTTAAATTGAAGAAGGTGAAAGTTGTTTCGAGAAGTAGAAGGATTGGAAAATAAATTCTCACCTTTTGTTCTTGTTATTTTCGGCACTTAGCTTCAAGAAGAGGGGTATTTTTGCTTCTTATTTTGGAGAAAAATTTGTCTAAGTATTGGAGGAAATGATAGAGTGAAAGAGAGTGTAATAGCAAAAAAATAAAAAAAATCATTCTCTTCCATTAGCCTTGATGGATGATTACACAAGCGCACACATACACATTTTTTTTTGTTTTGCTTGTCTTGTGTCTTGTAGGGGGGCAAAGAGGTGGTCAAATTTATGGGTAGATTTTGCCTCATTTGGAATTTTGTTTGAATTAAATTAAAAAAACTAGGAAATGGATGATGGGATGAAATAATTTAAGTGGTAGTGGGTATTTGAGGAAAGAATATTTGAATAGAATTAAAAAAAAAAAAAAAAAAGATGTCTAGCATTTTGTCCCATTCCTTCCCTTCATGACCGTCCATATCATCACTTATTTCTTCAATTTTTTCCTTTTTTTTCCCGTCCAAATAGGTAATAATGGTGCTAAATATCAATTCCAAAAAAAACCATTTGTCATTCTCATAATCACTTATCAATTCCATAATCACTTATTCCACATCAAGCTTCTTATTCTATAAGCTATATATATCACTAATGAAACAAGTCTTCTAAGTTATAAGGAGTCTAATAATCCCCAAGTGTAGTATTATCACTTATCGTCTAAAGTACTAAATAAATTTAGAACTAATAATACGAGTCAAATATATCAATCAAACAATTAATTAAATTATGAACATTATTTCGTAATATATAAATTTAATTATTGAAAATGATAAAATATTTAATTAAAATTTTGCTACAAGAAAATAGTTAGTACGTTGTTAAGAAAGACATCCAACCGGTTAATGCATCCGTTCAAAGTTGAAAGAAATCGACAATTGTCAAATAAGTGAAAATAGGTGTTATTAATATACACCATAAAATAAAAATGATTCTGAGTATAAATGATGTGTCTACTAGTTAAATCAAGTAGTAATTAATTCAACAAATCAAGAATGATACACTTTGCTATTTCAATATAAAAGTTGGATTTTTAATAAAATAAGCCTCAAGTACTATTGTTTGAAAAATAGAAATTTTACTAAATGAGCTTTCAAGACAAGGCATTGTATTTTTAAAATACTAATTTAGTAGTAGATAATTTTCAAAAATCATAAGGATGAAAAGGTTTGTTCGTAAGGTACAAAATATATTTTTTCGAAATAGTTTTAAGCACTAATATATGTTATGCTAAGAATTTTAAAATTTTAAAATACAAGTTTGATAAACCAAGATAATAGATTTTGAATAAAGATATTAACCGAGAAGGGTTTTGAGGATATTCCAAATTTTAAATATTTCTTAGGACAATAAAAAATTGTGGTAAATATAATTTTAGAAAAATCGCAAGTTAGGTACCCCATTTTCAAAAATTATAATTTTGATCCAAAAGTGATCTTTATCGTTAAGGACTCATTTCAAGTCCGATTGTTATGAAATTTGAACAAAAGGTCCAAAATATTATAATAAATAACTCAGTAAACCCTTGGGGTACCGGGACTGTCCAGTTTTGAAAATTATAGTTTGGTCCTTTGAGTTTTAAAATTTTACATTTTGGTATCAAGTTTATTCTTTATTGTATTTTCTTGCCCCGAAGGGTCTCCAAATCTTTTAAGTCACTTCATATATATGAATTCCAGTGTCTTAAGTCCAAAATTTCAAAATTTTAGATGGGTCCTTTTCACAGTCTTTAATATTTGTATTTTTGGCCCTATATTTCACAATAATTGCAACATGCCCCATGTTCGGATTTCTTTTTACCAAGTCACAATTCCAGAATTCATTTTAAATATAAAAATAAGATTAAAAATTTCTAAATCATATTTTGACATGCATGGCATCAAACGTCATAAATACACAACGATGAGAATGTTAACAACATTTTTGCAAGTAAAAGGATATCATACTCATCTTTTATTTATTTATTATTTTTTTTTTTTGAAATTTTATTAAAACGTGGCTCTCATAAATACATGTAAAATTTCATAAAACACAATAATATCACATGATCATGTATTTTTATGCAATTAGTAGACACAATTATGGATTTTATAGAAATATTTTTCACCCACCTTGTAGTAGTTTTTCAAGTAGATGTTAAAAGTGAAGATCTCTTCTAGAACCCAAGTCCTTGGTCCTAATAATCCAAGCTCAGCCCCTATATGTCACTAAAACAATATTTTTGGGGTTAAGGTTGAGGTCTCAAGTCAAACGAAAAAGTACCAAAACCAAATGGCTATTACTTACCTTAAGGTCTCAATACACCATTCAAGCCAAGTTCTTTTTCCTTCTTCTCCACATGAAGTCTTGAAATCTATGGGTTCTAAACTCCAAAGGGCAGTACCTAACAAGGTCCACACCACATGTTCAACCATCAACTTAAAGTGGGAACAAAGAACCTAAGAAAAATCTACTTTTATACCTCCTTGAAGACTAAGAGGGTTGGACTTGCTTCTTGATATTTCACCAGCAAAATGACATCTCCTCCTCCACTTTGAAGCTCACGGTCTTAAGCAAAAATAAGAAAGGAAGGTGGCTTTGTGTTTTAAATTGAAGAAGGTGAAAGTTGTTTCAAGAAGTAGAAGGATTGGAAAATAAATTCTCACATTTTGTTCTTGTTATTTTTGGCACTTAGCTTCAAGAAGAGGGGTATTTTTGCTTCTTATTTGGGAGAAAAATATGTCTAAGTATCGGAGGAAATGAGAGAGTGAAAGAGAGTGTAATAGCAAAAAAAAAAAAGAATTCATTCTCTTCCATTAGCCTTGATGGACGATTACACAAGCGCACACATACACATTTTTTTTTGTTTTGGTTGTCTTGTGTCTTGTATGGGGGGACAAAGAGGTGGTCAAATTGATGGGTAAATTTTATCTCATTTGGAAGTTTGTTTGAATTAAGTTAAAAAAACTAGGAAATGGATGATGGGATGAAATAATTTAAGTGGTAGTGGGTATTTCAGAATCTAAAAGATTATGAATTAAGATTAATCGTCTTAAGCGAATCACAAGACACAACAAGTAAACTAGACTGCTGCTTGGAAGTCATTGCCACAGTCGTCCTGATATGGATCTTCACCCTCTGGTTGATAAAAACAGGCGGGGTGAGACAAAATTCTCAGTGGGTGGGTGTTGGTGTGCGAGTGTGGCTTACAGTTATGCAGGGAAAAATGGTTTCATGGAAATTAATGATGAGAGTGCATGTAACATTAACTTATTATTTAAATAAGGTTTTCCATGAATCATTAAGTTAGATTGATTCAGAAATAGTTAGGCAGTAGTTGTTGCGCTATTTGTTCACATGGTTGCGCACTTAAGTGTGACGCCAATATTTCTTTGTTCACTTGGTTGCGCACTTAAGTGTGACGCCAACCTTTCGTTTTTCACTTGGTTGCGCACTTATGTGTGACGCCAACATTCCCATCCTTATACATTGGGAACGTGTTGATCAAACATCGACTCCCTTAACACTTCTCTTTATCCCTCCAATGGATAGAGCCGTAGTCAGTATCCCACTAGGCACCACGTCTCCACGCTGGGGCTTGCAAGGCCCAAAGATCGTTATAATCATGATTATACCCAAAATCCTACGACCCAGTCACCCGTCAGACTCTCCTATCCGACTCGAGGTTGGGATTTGGACGACGGAGGTCGGTAAGGGGCTGCAGCCGAGCTACCCATCCAATACATGACTTATCCATTCCACAATAATGGTTAGAAGTTAGGTCATTCGAATGATTTGTAACAAGTCAGTTAGAAAGCCATAGTGATCTTAGTCAAACAGTGTCCAGTATCTGATTTAAAATTCGCGGTCTAGTTATGGGATGGATAATCTAGCCGGACTCAACATTTGGTTTTGTGCATTATACTTAAGTTCGTATTTTAGTATTAGAGATTTATTCGGGCGAGGAAGTCACCTCATTAATAGTGTATTTACTCGGGTAAGAAAACCAACTAATAACTTAATTAAATAGTTAAAAATATAATTTTTCGTTAGATAATTATGAAAATTATATCTTAATATAATATAAGTAACTTAAATTTGAAAATATAAATTTCTAGGTCCTTAGTAAGTTTTTAAAAATAGACCCATTTTTACTAAGGAAGGTATTTTTCTTATCGGGTTTTAAAATTCCGGTAAGTTTCAATCCCGGATTCGAAAAAGAGTAAGGTCAGTTTCAGAATTTTCGAAAATTCCAGAGGGTTAGGATTTTAGAAACTCGTGATCAGATTTTTGAAATTTGCTGATTTGCCCTTTAGTTTTCAGAATTACGGATTTTGATCCGATATTTTAAAAAATAGGTATCTCTTGAACCGGGAAGAGTTTTGAGATAATTACAAGTTTTAAATATTTCTTAGGACAGTGATAAATTGTGTTAAAAACAGTTTTAGAAAAATCACAAGTTAGGTACCCTATTTTCAAAAATTACAATTTTGACCCAAAAGTAATCTTTGTCGTTAAGTACTCGTTTCAAGTCTGATTGTTATGAAATTTGAACTAAAGGTCCAACATATCGTAATAAATAAGTCAGTAAAATTTTTAGGGTACCGGGACTTTCTAGTTTCTAAAATTACAGTTTGGTCCATTGAGCTTTAAAATTTTACATTTTGGTATCAAGTTTAATCCTTATTGTATTTTCTAACCCCGAAGGGTCTCTAAATCTTTTAAGTCACTTTATATATATGAATTACGGGATTAGATCAAATGAGACCATATTTCTAGGGTAAGAGTGTGGACTAATCCTGGTCATTTATTTAATTTTTTCAATGGTTGAGATTTAATTGATTTTTAAGCCTTTTATTTTATTTTAATTCGAATAATGGTAGATTAGTTATTTGTCATATAATTGAGTCCTTAATTCATGGTCCTCACATGTTTTTGTTTGACAATTTTAATATGCAGTAAGTATGTGTTAATTATATAGTATAATAGTGTTAAATATGCAGTAAATATATGTTAAATATACAATATAATAATGAGCATGATTCTTTCTCTCTCTATAATTGATTCCTTAATTCACGGTCCCCACATGTTTTTGTTTTGACAATTTTAATATGTAGTACATATATGTTAAATATACAATATAATAGTGTTAAATATACAGTAAATATAAGTTAAATATACAGTATAATAATAAGTGTGATTCACTCTCTCTCTCTATAACTGATTCCTTAATTTATTGTCCCCACATGTTTTTATTTGACAATTTTAATACGTAGTACATATATGTTAAATATACAGTAAATATATGTTAAATATACAATATACTACATCGCAAACATGAGCGTGGTTCTCTCTCTCTCTCTCTCTAGCGTAATTTTCTCTCTCCCCATAACTGATTCCATATTGGACGGTCCCCACATGTTTTGTATGACAACTTTACCTTATTGGGGATTTAATTAATTGGTTAATGTATTATTATCCTATATTAATCCTAGCATTTGATGTATATAGGGGATGATTGAAATCAGTCCACACTGTCTCACCATAAAATGTGGTCTAATTGGATCGTCCCCTATGAATTACAGTGTCTTGAGTCCAAAATTTTGAAATTTCAGAAGGGCCCTTTTTGTAGTTTTAATATTTGTAATTTTGGCCCTATATTTTACAATAATTATAAAAAATGGCCCAAGTTTGGATTTCTTTGTACCAAGTCACAAGTCCAAAATTCAAGTAAAATATAAAAATTAATGTTCAACATTTGTAAATCATATTTTGACATGCATAGCATCAAACATCATAAAAACACAGTGATGAGCATTTTAACAACATTTTGCAAGTTCGGATTATTTCCTTCTATACGGACCTCTTCGCAGACACGGGACATACTAGTTCGGATTACACTTTGGTTGACCAGGTTATTTCTCCTACGGTTAGCACGGTTGATAATGCTCACTTGACGGCTATTCCTTCATAGTTAGAGATTAAAGAAGCGGCTTTTGATATGGGTTTGGACAGTTCTCCAAGCTTGGACGGTTTCAATGGGAGGTTCTACCAGCACTTTTGGGACGTTATTTCGAGGATGTGGTGGCGGCGAAGTCCGTTATTTTTTCAATTCGCGTCCTTTCCGACAGATTGAATGCTAGTTTTACTACGACACTCATCCCAAAGACTAAATAGGCGAATGCGATTGAGGACTTCAGGCCGATTGTGATGAGCAATTTGCTTTTTAAGATTATAACCAAGATTTTAGCGACTCGACTGGGTTCTATTATTTCTTCTTATTTGTCTCCTACACAGTTTGGATTTATATCGGGCAGGCAGATTCATGATTGTATTGCTTTGGTTTCGGAAGGCTTCAATATTTTGCAGGGGCATAATGATGCCAATATGATTTTAAAGATTGATATCCGCAAGGCATTTGATACTGTTAATTGGGGTTTTCTGATACACGTTTTACGTCGCTTTGGTTTCTCAGAAGTGTTCGTTCACTGGATTGAAATTATTCTTCAATCTTCCAGAATTTCAGTCCTTCTGAATGGGTCGCCTGTGGGTTACTTCTCCTGCTTTCGAGGGGTTACACAGGGGGATCATTTTGATGAGGCGTTTTCGAGGGGTTACGCAGAAGACGTTCTGAGTAGATTTATTGATGAGGCGGTCACCCGGAATCAGCTTCAGCCATTCATGGCACCTAAGCGGATCGTTTTTCCCTCATCTATTATGTACGCGGATGATATTGTGATTATGTGCGGAGCCTCGACGACGAATGCACGCTCTATTATGCAGATTCTTAATCTCTATGCTGATATATCGGGTCAGATTTTCAATCCACACAAATCTAAAGCTTATTTTGGTAGTCGGGTCTCTAATCATGTGGTGGCCGAATTTAGACAATTACGGGTATTCATATTGGGGCCTTCCCCACAGTCTATTTGGGCACCCCAATCTTCAAGGGTGCACTTAAGGTGGCAAATGTGCAACTGATTTTTGACAAGTTCATTCTTAAGTTCAGAAGGTGGAAAGGGACATCTCTGTCTATTGTTGGTCGCGTGTGCTTGGTTAATTAAGTGATTACCAGTTCTTTTGTGCATACGATGATGGTTTACAAGTAGCCTAGGTCTTTGTTACAGCAAATGGAAAAGGCCATGTGTAACTTCATCTGGACTGGTAATGTCACCTCTAAGGGGTCGGTGGTGGTTAACTGGAATCGTTGTTGTATGCCCTGGGCTGAAGGTGGACTGGGCGTCCGTTCCATTGTTGTTGCCAACAATGTTTTCCTTATGAAGATGGGTTGGAAGATTATGACTTCAAACTCTTTGGTCTACAATATTTTTGACATCAGTTGGATCTCCACGCTGTTTGTTCATCCCCTCTTCCATCTGCTGCGGGATTCGGCCGGGGATTTCGAGTTTCTTGGAGGACTCTCCTTGGATCCCCGGAGGGAATTCTGTCATTTTATTTTGGCTTGACAACAGGCTGGGTTACACCATTGCCGATAGGATTGGTATTCCGCAAGAGTACAGGCATCTATTTCGGCATCGCATTTCGGATTACTTTTATGACGGGTCTTGGCACTTCACTTTCTCGTTCAAAGAGGCATATTTTGATATGGTCCGGGATATTGTTAGAGTCCCCATCGCTCCAACTTTGACGGATACGCGTGCTTGGTTACATTCTGAGGATGTGATTATCACTTCGAAGTCGGCTTACTCCTACTTGCGCCCTCATTCCCCGGTGGTTCAATAGGGTTCCTGGATTTGGTCACCTCACATTCCGGAACGACGTTCGATTGTAGCATGGAGAGCCATCCATAATCGATTGGCGGTATTGGATGTTATGCGTTCGCAGGGTTCCTTCACAGGCCCATCGGTTTGTGGGCTATGTTGTGCAGATGCTGAATCTGTTGATCATTTGTTCGTTTCTTGCATTTTTTCAGGGGCTCTTTGGTGGTGGATTTTTGACTCTTTTGATATCCGCTATTTTATGGCTTATAGCTTTAATGAATTCCTGGTGCGTTTAATGGGTTTCCATTTCAGTGAGCAGGTGGCTTTCTTAAGGCGAGTTGCAGTGTTATCACGTATTTGGCTCATCTGGCAGATCAGGAATGACTTGACCTTCAACGACAAGTACTGGACAGTGGAGACGGCCATCCTTCGCCTTCGTGTTCTTATTCTGGAGTCTTCTTCCTTAGACCGGGGTTGCATGCATAATGATCAGCATGATCTATTTATTCTTCGCAGACTTCGTGTTCCTGGGTGTCCAAGATAGTCTCCGAAGATTGTGCATGTTACTTGGCAAAAACCCTTGCCAAGCTGGATCAAAGTCAACACGGACGGCAGTGCCTCAGGGGCGCCGGGGCGTCTCACAGCTTCTGGGGTTTTTCGAAACTGCAGAGGCTTCTTTCACGGTTGCTTTATGGAACGATGTGGTTCGGGTTTTGCCTTTAAGGCGGAGTTGACGGCGGCCATGCGGGTAATTCATTATGCTTTTGCGAAAGGCTGGAATCAGCTTTGGCTGGAGTCGGATTCGGTATATGTGGTTGAGTTGTTGCGGAAGAGATCCGCGGAGGTACCTTGGTGCCATCTTAGCATGTGGCGATACACTCTGCACCTTCTTTCTCAGATGGATTTGATGGTCTCTCACATTTTTCGGGAAGGCAACCGGCTGGCAGATATTCTTAGCAATGTTAGATAAATGTTTTTATCATGATTTTGATGATTTTGTTTTTACACCAAAACAATGTTTTTAAATATTTTCCAAATACTCCTAAATGATTTAAAATATTTTTACTAATTTCTCGGAGTATTTCTTAAAGTTTATTTTCGACAAAAATCGAACAACACTTTTGATGATTTTATGTTAATGTGTTTTTACACCAAAACAATGTTTCTAAATGTTGTCCAAATACTCCCGATCGGTCTAAAATATTTTTACTATTTTCTCGGAGTATTTCTTGAAGTTCATTTTCGACAAAAATTGGACAACTCCTTTGTTTTGATGTCAACCGGTCACCCTATAGGGCAACCCGTATCTGAAAGTTGTGCAAAACAAAGAACATCATGTTTGCTGAAAAAAGGGAGGTGGACCGGTCACCCTATAGGGCGACCGGTGGCGTCGACCGGTCGCCCTATAGGGCATCCGGTGTCTGAGTTTGGTTCGAATTTGGCAAACTTCTTTGTATTGCATTTTTGAAGAGGGCAACCGGTCCAAGAGGATGTTGACCGGTCGAACCCCATGGTGACCGGTCGCCCTGTGTAAAATCTCAATGTTTTCAAGGTTTTCTCATTTCTTCGCGACCGATCGCCATACGGTTTTGACAACAAATTCTGACCGTTGTGCAGCAGACAACCTTTCCTCAATTTATGGTGTTGATCTCTAACAGCTATATTCTTCGATTGTCTTGCAATTTTTTACAGATTTTCAATCCCCAAGAGGAGCCTATCAAGTTCAAGACATTCTCTATAAATAGATGAAGAATTGAATCAACACAAGAAGAGAGAATACTACAACACAACAAGATACATTCAAGCAAACACTTTTGTTCTTCAATTTCTATATTCTTGTTGTAATAGCCTAAAGTCTTTCACTTTCACATCTTGAGGTCTAAGCCTTATTCTTGATTACACTTGCACTCAAAATAATATTATTCATTATCGAGTTGTAATCTTGAATTTGGGTTCGTCATTCAACACAAAATATCCTTCTGAGTGTTCTTGTGGTAAGAGCACACTTGGGTGATCTTAGGTGTTAGGTGTAAGAAGATTGTGGTAATCTTCTTGTGGAAGAGTTTGGTGCTCTTCGAGGTGTTGAAGAATTTGGTATTCTTCAAGTCGGAAGATTGTGGTAATCTTCACAAGGTGCCGTAGAAGATTGTGGTAATCTTCAAGGTGGGAGATTGTGGTAATCTCCAAAGAGGTGTTGTAAGGTGGTGATGTATTAATTGTGGTAATTAATAAAATCTTTTTTTTTAATCCATCCCGGAGATACTGGGGTGGTAGAGGATTAAGCCCTAGGTGGGTTGAACCTCTATAAATCGACGCTTGTTGTTTACTTCTCGTACTTCCATTCTTGTCTTGGCTTATTTATCCGAAAAAGAGGGCATAATCGAAAAAATTGGCATAATCTATTCACCCCCCTCTAGATTATCGTAGCCACTTGGACTTACAAGTGGTATCAAAGACAAACTCTTTGGCAAGCTCATTCCACATCGCGAGTAAGGAGGAACAATCAATGGCTACGAATGAAGTCTACCTTACCCGCGCCTCCACCAACACGCCACCACTATTTGATTTCAAAAATTATACATTTTGGAGAAAGATTGGAATGCTATTTTTTTTTGAATAAATTCGAGTAATATATAAAAAATGAAAAAGAGAGTTGTCCTAATCACAGGCTGATCAGGTAACCAAGAGTAAGCCTGAGAATAATGTCATAAAACCAAATGAAATGGTCACAAGCCGACCAAATGGCTGAATGGTTGGGGCCTCGTTAAAACCTTCCAAGGTAAAACCCACCCTTGTGGGAAAAACCCTTGGAAGGAAAAAGAGTACCCCCCAGGAAAGAACAGGTGCCCAAAGTAATGGGAAAAGAAACCTGAAGCAGTGGCGCACTAAGTAACAAACCTATAGTTGGATTGGCCAACATAGTCATCAGTGAGATATTGCAGAAGATGCAATTCATTGAGACAGTGGGGGGGTGGCGCCCGTGATGAATGCACGATAAAAACAGGTGTGTGGTGCATTGCAGAGTCTGACGATTGAGAATGACCCACTTCATCTGCATAATTTGCCCATCTCTTAGAAGCTACAAAGTTCATCTCGTGTGGTTCTGAGCTCTCCGGTTCGATAGTAAAGTCATGAACTAGGGGCGGCAGCCCCAACGTAACCTTCCGGAGAATTATATCTTTAGCCAAATCTAAGAAGTTGTCCCGGAAAGCACGGCTCAGAGCTCGAATAGGCTTCCCCAAAGGATACTGAACCGTAATAGGCATAATGGTGGAGACCGTGCCGGTGTTGGAAGTATTAGCCTGGGGATATGACTCCCTAGCTGGATAATCGGCCTGGTAATCTGCGGATTGCTGATCCTGGGAGTCGACTAAACCAAGAGCCTCAAAGGTGTTACCCAGATGGATGTCCGTAGAGCAAGTGACTATTGTGCGAGGAGGAGATCCTGCACGCATAGCCGAACCCGTATTTCCCATTGAGTCATCAACGGCCTTGCCCTTGTCCTGCTGCACAGGACGATAAACTTTACGAACCTTGGAACGCACTCACTGCACTGAATTAGGGCGAGTAGCAGGCGCCCGTGAGCATCCCTGGGCAGGTGATGCACGCTTTCAGAGCGATTACCCGCATTGTTAAGACGGCAAGTAGCTGTCGAATGTCCCGTAACACTACACCTCGAACAAAACTCAGGGAGTTTCTCATAACTGACTGAAACAAAGGAGCATTTGCCAGTGTGTTCCACCATGATGTGGTCCTCCAACGGCTTAGAAAGATCGAGGTCCACCAGAACCCGAGCGAAGTGACCCAAAGTACCATCAAATGAATGCTGATCGATTTGTAGGGGATTTCCGAGAGCACTGGCAATCCCCAGGATGGTATTGGGGTTCCAATATTCCAAGCTGAGCTTGAAGATTCGTACCCAAACGCTAGCAATAGAGGTCTGCACTTTGTAAGGGTTGAAATCCGGCACCCATGGAGATAGACGGATAGTCCCCAGATTGAGCGTCCAGTTGGTACATTGTTCAGCTCGAGATCGATCATGCGCATTAAATAGCTTGACACAAAAAATCCCTTGCCCAAGGGAATTAATTTCTAGTCGTTTTTAATACCCCATAAATCGGATAGGCGTTTGTGCAAAAGCATAGTCGCCCATGGCTTGTTACCTTTTCCCAAAATAACCTTTCCAATTAAAGAATAAGAAAATTTCGCAAGGCGTTGTTGGTATACGTTATCATCGATTGTCACGGAATAGTAATCTCCCTTTCTAACCGGTTTAGGGATAGAATGGGATTTACCAGAAATCATCTGGGAAAATGATGTGAAGTTACCTGGTGCCCGAGAAGTGGAATCCATATGATGCGTACCTGCAACAATGTTAGCAAAAGTGTTTCCAAAATTGGATTTATCATTGGAATGATGAGTCGAATGTCGCAGGTTAGTTTCATAATTGGATGTCGTTGGTGGAGATATTCCAGCAATTTGAGGAGCATTCCTGTGATCAACAGAAGGATGTGGGCTTGAGGATGGGCATGCAGGAGGAACACCCTGAGGATGGGAGACTGTGGCCCAGGGGTCATCACTCCCCTGGGAGGGGACCACTCTAGAAGATATAGTGGCCGCCGGCCCCCAATGGAACGGAACAGGAGGGAGCCCCCCCATGGTGAAGAAGCGCCATGGGGGTAAGTGTGGGCAGACGCTGCATCATGTGATGGGGGTGCCCACCCCCTGGAGCTCTCCCATATGGTCGCCGGCGGACAGGTAGAGAAGGTGAAGACTCCCTGGTTGTGAGACGCCGTTGTCTTAGGCGGAAGGAAATTCCACGTCACGCCGTAGAAGGATGACGAACCCAGAGCGTGTGGAATTCCGGCGCCGGAGTGGCTATGCTGCACGAAGACATGGTGCTGCGAGGAAGGAGACGCCTGAGGGTGATGCAGAGCCTGCTCATCGCTGCCGGAGACCTGCAACACATGCCTGCGATCGGGGATGAAGGTTGGGCTGGTAACGTACGGGTAGGATGAGGTGGGATGAGCTGCGGACGATGGTAGGTAGAAGTGGGCTGGAGTTGGGGTCACGTGCGAGGGGACGAGATTCAATGAAATCCCGTTTGCTGCAACCTGTGAACTCGTCGGAGTAGCAGACACCGACGAAGAAGATGAAGAACCTGCATGTTGAAGAAGTATATTTTGCGTGTTGATTGCGGCTGAGGTGGTGATCGTAGGTGTCGTGGAGGATGAGGGCGGCCGTTGATATGGCCTGAAATTAGACGTGAGCCCATGAAGCTTCGTCATGGGACCGCCAGAGCAAGAACTCAGGCAACGGAGATGTGATGTTACACGCAGTAGAGGTGTAAATCTCACACACTAGGGTTTGTAGAGAGAGAATTTCCCTTATATGTCAAGGTTGGAATGCTATTTACAAAGTTACGGGTTCGATATTTGGAACACGGTCATTAATGGAGAATCCATCCCGATGAAAGATGGACCACTCACCTCCAAAGTCCTCAAGGAGCTCAATGATGAAGACAAGGAAATTCTATCCTTAAATGGTAAAGCTCTGAATATTCTTCATTGTTTACTTACTTCTTCGGAATACGGTCATATTCGAGGAATACGATCGGCACATGAAGCATGGGAAAAATTAGAAGCTATCTATGAAGTATATGCAAATGAAAGGAGCAACTCAAAAGCATCTACCTCTCAAATGGATACAACATCAAATCCAACAACATGGGATGAGCTTCTTACAACTTCCAATGATGAAGAAGCCGAGCAATGTTTAATGGGCATCGACGAAGACAATGAGGTACGCTCCAACTCTTCTATTTCTTTTAGTAATGAAATACATGATGATTATGATGATTTACAAAAGGATTTTGATGAGATTCAAAATGAATTCCAAAGCTTGCTCTTTAAATACAAAAATTTTAAAAAGGAATTCTAT
The DNA here is from genome assembly GCA_016081115.2 of Rehmannia glutinosa. NCBI lineage: Eukaryota > Viridiplantae > Streptophyta > Magnoliopsida > Lamiales > Orobanchaceae > Rehmannia > Rehmannia glutinosa. The sequence goes on along the minus strand of CM071932.1, from coordinate 37,759,252 downwards.
ACTTTGAAAAATGATAAGGATAGCTTATTTACTTCCTATTAATCACTCTCATGTGCTCACACCACCACACTTGATAAGATTATAAACCTTGAAAAGGAAAATATTACTCTTGTTGAGGATATTAATTGCATGAAAAATGATTTATTAAAATTCAACTTGAGTACCGATAAAATGACCAAAATTGTTGATGTTCATAGTTGTGATAATTTGAAACTTGGACTTGGCTATAAGCCTAATGTTATTGATGATAAGAAAAAGAACCAAGTCCCTATGCATGTTGGTCACTATGCTCCTAAAATTATTACTTGCTTCTATTGTGGTAAAAAGGGTCACACGGCTAATTCTTGTTGGGCTAGAAATAACTCTAATTATTTTTGGAGACCTAAAAGTTTCAAAGCTAATCCCAAAGGACCCAAACACTTGAGGGTGTAAGTCCAAGCGGCTACGATAATCTAGAGGGGGGGTGAATAGATTATCTCCATCTTTTCGATTTCGCCCTCTTTTTTTAATCGAATGCTCAAACAAAATAATCAAGGTGCGGAATGTAAACAACACACGTCGATTAAAGAGGTTCAACCCACCTAGGGCCTAATCCTCTACCACCCCAGTATATCCGGGATGGATTTCGAAAAGAAAAAAGAATTTTATTAATTACCAAAATTAATACAAATTCAACTTACAACACCTTGAAGAGCACCACACTCTTCTTCAACACCACCTTTGGAGATTACCACAATCTCCCTTTGAAGATTACCACAATCTTCCTTCAACGGCACCTTGTGAAGATTACCACAATCTTCAACCTTGAAGAATACCAAATTCTTCAACACCTCAATAAGAAGATTACCACAATCTTCTTCACCTATCACCTAGATCATCCAAGTGTGTTCTTACCACAAGAACACTCACAAGGATATCTTGTGTTTAAATGATAACCAAAAATCAAGATTACAACTCAATAATGAATAATACAATTTGAGTGCGAAGTGTAATCAAGAAAAGCCTAGACCTCAAAGATGTGAAAGTGATAAGCTAGGCAATTTTACAACAAGAATAATAACAATGAAAGACCAAGTGTTTGCTTGAAGTGTATCTTGTTGTGTTGTATCTCAATTGTTGTTTTTGGTTGCTCCAAAACTTCCTCTATTTATAGGAGATGATTGATCAAGCATAGGCTCCTCTTGGGGATTGAAAATCTACAGAAAAATACAATTAAAATCAAGAATATAGCTGTTAGAAATCAATCCCACAATTTAAGGAAATGTGTCTGCTGTCAATACACAGGGCGACCGGTTGCACAGAAATAAGAGAAAATGAGAACACTTTGAAAATTACAACAGGGCGACCGGTCGACGTAGGCTTCGACCGGTCGACCCTGCCTCAACCGGTCCCCCTAAGTGTAAAAGAGGAGAAAAGAAGTTACTGTTTCAACGAGAAACTTGCAGTGCACCGGTCGATCCGGGCGACGGCCGACCGACCGGCCGACGCCCGAAGCGACCGGGCCGACCGCTTGTTTCTCCTTTCGTCTCATTTTCTGTTTCTAAAAACATCTTCGATGCGGGTTGCCCTATAGAGCGACCGGTCGACCACGAGACAAATGTTGTCCAATTTTTGTCGAAAATAAAACTCAAGAAATACTCCGAAAATTTAGTAAAAACATTTTAAACCAGTCGAGAGTATTTAGACAACATTTAGGAACCTGTTTAGGAGTAAAAAATCTATTGATGTAAAATCATTAAAAGTGTTGTCCATTATTATCAAACATAAACTAGGGGAAATACTCCGGAAAATATTAAAACCATTTTAAATCATTTAGGAGTATTTGGACAACCTTTAAAAACATTGTTTTGGTGACAAAATAAAATCATCAAAATTAAGATAAAAACATGTATCAAACAGAGGGTACCACAAGAAAATTTTATGATAGGTAGTTGGCGCAATAAAAATCAAAGAAAATTCAAATTGTCAAATCGACAACAAACATTTGCGCCACTTGATCAAGGAAGAAGATATTATCAACAAAATCAAATTCCAAGAAGAAACTATGATCAAAAATGGGAAGGACACAATCCTTGGAATTGGCAAAATTGGAGAAGACATCATCAACAAGATGATTTCCCAAGAGGAAGATACTACCAACAAAGGGAAAGACATAACCCGTGGAAATGACGAAATTGATAAACCGTATCTCCTTATTTAAATACGCATAATATTTTATTACTAGGTATGCTTGTATTCTTGCTTTAATTGTCATAATGATTTTTTCAAATATTTTTTTGTAAAAATTTGAGGTCTTCACTAAATACTCTTATTTTCTTAACTCTTTTGAAAAGAAGACCTTGTATATTGCTTGTCTAAACTCTTGTGTATTTACAACAACTTATATATTCATTATCTCTTATGGATTTATATAGCATAAGTATATTTGTGACATCTCTTATTACTTTAGCCTACACTTTTATTACTATGCTTTGTGCAAGATTTGTTTAAGAATTGTGTAGGATATATATATCTTCTTCAATGGCTATCTATGTCATAATATGTCAAGAGTGACATAAACTATCGAGGTACGCTCACCATTGTTATTCATCTCATAGACTCGATATATTTTTGCCATATGCCTATGTGCTTGCTTTCCAAGATATTTCAAAATATCTCATACAAGTGCCATTAAGAGGATTTTTCGATTTTTGAAAGGCACTATTCGATAAGGCTTGTTTTATCCGAGACTTATAAAGGATTATGTTTTGTTTTGATAAAACATTCGATTTTTATCCTCCTCTCGAATTATGCATTTGATTGCATATTTTCATGTCCTTATTCTTGTTTTGCTTTGTCAAAACTCTTTTTTTTTAATACTTCTTATAAATGAGATCTCAACTATATGCTCTCGGATTTTTCAAATTTCAAAAGAGACCTTATATAGCTTTCTTCAAGCATATTTGAACTTACATGTCTTATCAAACTCTTGATGATTTTTTTGGCATAGTATGTGTTACTTGTTATAGTGTCTATATTATTCGATATTACTATGCCCTTGTGCAAGATATCTTGTTAAGATTTTGCAGAAATTTTTGGTATTTTGGAACACGCTTGATGATCAAGGCAAGACTAGTAGCTCAATGGTATTGTCAAGAAGAAGAAATTTTCTAAGTTAATGGAAGGTGAATTTAAGATGAGCATGATGGGGAGCTCAACTTCTTCCTTGACTTCAAATTAAGCAGCCAAGAAGGTATTTATATTCCACAATCAAAGTATACAAAAGAGCTTTTGAAGGAGTTCGACATTGAAGAAGAAAGGACCGTCACTACTCCTATGGCAACCAACATCAAATTAGATAAAGATGCTAAAGGCATATTGGTTGACAAATAAATTCGAGGTATGTTTATCTACTTTTATTACTCCCATAGACTCGACATTTTTTTTTGGCCTTATGTCTATATGCTCGACTTCAAAACAATCCCAACGAATCTCATTAAGGTGTCGTTAAAAGAAAGTTTCAAATATTTGAACGGCACTTCTTCTTATGACTTGTTCTATCTAAAGTTTTCAAACGTTCTTATTTTTCGGGATAACAAGTCCGGTATATATTATTTCTCTAAATACAGTTATTCGTATTCGAACTAAACATATTGTGATTCGATATCATTTTCTAAGGGATTGCGTTTCTTAAACAAAACAAAATGAGATGTGTTTAATTCCGTCTCAAGGATAACTCGCGGACATTTATTTTTAATCGTTAACCGACGAGTCTTTTACCTCATTTCGAGCTTGATTAGACATAATGTATATTGAATGAGGTCTATGTTTGCATTTCGTTCGTTTTTAAAACTTAGAGGTGAAAAATTGAATTTTTGGTTCAAAATTTGGACAGAACCACAAAAAGAGCTCCAGGGACCCGTTTGAGGGAGGGGGACCAGTCGACCCCCCTTGGACCCGTCGCCCAAAGCAATTTCAGTGTTAAAATGAGTTATGTCCAATACTTAGCCGTTTTGTGTTCTACTTTTTCAAATTCGCACCCCTTTGCAAATTTCACACACAATTCACTCAAAATAATTTCTTTCTTGAAAATTACGTATTTTTGAGTTTATACTATTGTTATATCATCCATGATACCCGACCTCTCCGATTAATTGGTAAGAATTCTTCTTCTTTATCTCAATTGGGTTGAACCCTTGAGAATGTGCTTCATCTTTAATATTTTGTTGGAATTCTTATATATTTGTATTGGGCATGATGATTGTTGTTGGATGATATCTGTAAAATTGCTTTTGGTGATGAAATATTTGGCTTGATTAATCTTAGAAGTGGTACATACATCTTCTTTATTATTTGACGTCCGCCAAATGTTCGATAAAACGTTTCAAAGGTCTTATTCTCTCGATTTCAAAAGTCTTATATATTTATGGAGATCATGTTTTGCAAATCAAATGAGCTTTTACGAGCTTTTACAAGTCATATGATCAACTCTTCCCTTAGCTTTTGGAATTTTAAGCTTAATGCTCAATTGCTCGATATATTGGTTAAATTACGCACTTTGATATGGATATATGATGTTTTTATCTTGCTAACATTCTTTTTTATGATTCCAAAGGGGGAGAAACAGGGTATAAGCTCTTTAGCTCAAAGAAGCTAAAATAAGCTCACGAAAAAAGCTATAAGCTATTGCTCTTTAAAGCCAAAAGCTGTGAAGAACACTTAGTCCATTGGAGGTATTATGGACTTATATGCATGTTTAATGATTGTTTTTGACAGGGGGAGTTTCTAAGCTCATGATATTCTTGTTCACATTGTAAAAGCTGAGCTTTTAGCTTTTGGTTGATTGCTTCTATATTACTCTTGTTGTGCATGTTGATAGGGGGAACATTTGTAAAATGCTTTTGAAAATCTCTACTCCCATCCTTGAGATTATTATGCATGGAATGTTGCCGCTCTCAACGGATAGTTCATTTTTAACCGTAAAATTGTTTTGTTTTCAAAATCGACCTCTTTAATTGATCACCAGATAAAATAAGGTACAACAGATTCTCTCTTCATGAACTAAATCGTTGACTTTTATCTATGACCGTTGACCAGCCGTTTTCCGGCCACTACAACGCCGGAATCATACCGAAATATGTAATTCCCCCTCAGGCGACCCCAACTACATTCACACCGACCGGAAATAGTGCCGGTAACATCGTCAATTTTGGCCACGAAAGTCAGAAATCGCGCACATTTTCAGGCGCTATCTTCGAACCTTCGCCGGCGCCGATTCCGACCACCAAAATGGACGTGCCACCCCAGGTTTTGATCGCCTCCTCATGGGCTTCCATGCCCAGTCATCAATTTGTGCTTTCCAATTCGTCTCCGGCAACAATCGACATTTTACCAAAAAATCCTAACTTTCAATCGAACTCCATTTCCGACCCAAATATATACCCAATCCCAAAATTGGCCACACCATCGTCAAATTCACTCCTAGACGCACAAATTCCTCCCTCCAATCGACCTGATTGTGCCCCGAATCATAAAACCCAAATTGGGGATCCGAAAATGGATTTTCGTACTTTGAATGCCCGTTTGACCCCTAAAACGGCCGATTTGGCCTTCGTCGAAGAAGGAAATATTGTTCAGGAGGTCGAAACGAGTGGACCTAGCCCATCCAATTCTGGTGATGCTACCGCTCCGGCAGGTCACTATTTGCCGGCGACTCGGGCCCACACGCACCCGTATGCGGCCATAACTTCGTCTTTTTCTGCATCCTCATCTTCCAATGTTGTCATACATCCCCCGAGTACTTGTTTACATCCGAACCGGTCCTCAACCTTTCATTTGTCCGACACCGCTAATGTGTTGGGACTCGTTCCAGAATCGGCTTATCTCAATGTGCAACATACTCCGGCCTCCACCCCTACATGCCCTCCCAATAATGCTGTTCAAATGGCCTGAAGCACCTCTGCAATGGCCTCCCTAGTGAATCGATCCCTCGAATCTCGGACCATTACGCTCACTTTAATTTGAGGAACACGTTCGCTAAAGTTGTTTCGAGCAACCCCTACACCATGGATTCACTCCTCTCCAGGCCCTGTAATATTACCTCATTTTCCAATTTGGTTTCGGTAATACACATTCTATCCCTAAACCTTGTTAGGAAAGGGGATTATTATTCAAGATTACTATTGACGAAAATGTTTACCAACAACGTCTTGTTTGAATTTTCGTATTCTTTGATCGGGCGGTTATTTTGGGGAAAGGTAATAAGCCATGGCTACTATGCTTCGCACAAAAACTTTCTCGAGCTTTGGGGTATTAAGAATAATCGAAACTAATTCCCTTGGGCAAGGGATTTTTTTGTGTGAAATTGTCTAATGCGCGGGGATCGTACTCGTGCTCAATTTCGCACCACTTGGGCGCTTAACCCGAACTATTCGTCTCTCTCCTTGGGTTCCGGATTTCAATCCTTATAAGGTGCAAACCTCGGTGGCCGCGTTTGGGTACGCATCTTCGAGCTCGGTTTGGAATAGTGGGACCCCAAGAACATTATGGGGATTGCAGTCTATTGGAAATCCATTGCAAATTGATCGGAGTTCGCCGGATGGTTCTCTCGGGGCATTTCGTTCGGGTTTTGGTTGATATTGATCTTTCTAAGCCGTTGGAGGATCACATTATGGTGGAACGATTGGCTGTGCTCCTTTGTGTCAATCGGTTATGAGAAACTCCCGAGTTTTGTTCGAGATGTGGCATTACAGGACATTCGGCACCTCTTTGTCGTCTTAATAATGCGGGCTATCCCGGATACGAGCGTGCTTCTCGACCGGGGACGCCCCGGCGCCAACTACTCGTCCTAGTTCTGCAGAGAGGGCGATCCAGTAGCGCAAGGTTTATCGTCTGTCGGCAAAGAGACAAGGGTAAGGGAATTGATGACTCGATGGGAAAAATGGGTTCGACTATGCATACTAGTTCTCCTACCCGCGCAATAGTCACTTGCTCTACGGATATCCACCTTAATAACACCTTTGCGCTCTTGGTTGATCGACTCCCGGATCGGCATTCGCGATGCCAGGCCGATTATCCTGCTATGGAGTCATCTCCCAGTAATACTTCCAACACCGCACGGTCTCCACTATTATGCCTATTACAACAAGATCCTTTGGGAAGCCTATTCGAGCCCTAAGCCGTGCCTTCCGGATAGATCCTTGGACTCGGCTAAATCTAGAATTCTCCTGAGTGTTACGTCGGGTCCGTCGCCCCATTCATGACATTACTATTGAACCGGGAGCCAAGAACCACATGAGATGAACTTTGCGGCTTCCAAGAGATGGGCGATTATGCGGATAAAATGGGTAACTCTCAATCGCCGGACTTTGCAACGCACCACATGCCGCTTTCTACCGTGCGATCGACACGAGAGCCACATTCCCGCCGTCTCAATGAATTGCATCTTCTCGGAATATCCGGGATTGGGAATCTCGCATCTCGTAATGTTCTTAAGGCTTTATGTCACAAACATAAACCTTCTATTTTAGCCATTTGCGAACCTAAGGTGGACATTTCATCCATTTCGCATTCTTACCGGGAGTAGCTTGGGTCTCGGGTTTGTTGCTCAAAGCTTCCGGCGACGGCGCCCGGATATTTGGGTCCTATGCGATCAGAGTATTTACGTCCATAATCGGTTTGGTCTTCTTCTCGGTGTATTATTTTGCAAGTTCAAACGGCTCTATGGTTTTCCATGTTGGTTTTGCTCATGGCTTGTGTGATCATGTTGCTCGTCGTGCCCTTTGGTTGGATGTGAGGAATTTGGGTCTTACTTGATTTCTTTGTTTATTGGGGATTTCAACGCCGTGTTGGGACATCATGAGCGTTAGCGAGTACCTTATCCCGGCTTCTTGTCGTCGGATTTCGGGGACTTCTTGGAGGATGTAGGTTTATTTGCGGTGCCGACTACGGGAATTCATTTACTTGGTGCTCCCCCAAGGCCTCTATCTCTCCTTCAGCTAAATTGGATCGAGCCCTAGCAACCGGTCAATTCTTCTCTTTTTGGCAAGTTGTTAAGGGTTTAGTTCTTCCTCGCATTGGCTCCGATCACCACCCTATTTTGGTCTCTTGTTCTAATCCCACTATCGTGGTCCGTCTCCTTTTCGTTTTCAACGCATGTGGATTCATCACGACTCTTTTTCGGAATATTGTGACTACCTCTTGGCGATCCCGTGCGCACGCCTAATCCATTGCAACGCGTCATGTGGAAACTCAAGAGATTGCGACATACGATTAAGGTTTGGAATAAGGAAGTTTTTGGGGATGTAAATCGTCAAAGTGGATTATCGAGATGGAAAGGGTTCGTCGATTGAGCGAGATATTGAATCGACGGTTTCACCGAGCTCGCAAGGATATGGAGTTGGAGGCGCGATCGCTGTCTCGCACGTTGCTTATGCGAAGAATTCCTTCAAAGCGAAATCACGATCGGATTGGTTAAAGGATGGAGATCGTAACACAACTTTTTTCCATCGTCCGCCGGTTCGCAATGGGCGCTCACGGATACAAGGTTTGATGGTTGATGGTAGTTATATAGAGGTCCCGGTGGCACTTGGGAATCACATTATCTCCTTCTATACGGACCTCTTCGCGGACACGGGGCAAACCACTTCGGACTACACTTTGGTCGATCATCTTATTTCTCCGATAGTCAAGCATGGTTGATAATGCCCTTTTGACGGCAATTCCTTGATGATCCGAAGTGAAAGAGGCGACATTTGATATGGGTTTGGACAGTGCCCCCAGGCCCGATGGTTTCATGGGAGATTTTATCATCATTTTTGGGATATCATTTACGAGGAGGTGGTGGCCGCCATCCGACATTTTTTCATCATGGCTTCCTTCCCTGGAGTCCGAATGCGCGTTTATGGCACTCATCCCAAAAACCAAGGAAGCTAATGCGATGGAAGACTTTAGACCGATCGTGATGAGCAATTTCCTTTTTAAGATTATTACCAAGATTCTCGCGTGCGGTTGGGCTCGATCATCTCTTCTTACTTGTCGCCTACCCGGTTTGGCTTTATCCCGGCAGCAGATCCATGATTGTATTGCGTTGGTCTCGGAGGGGTTCAATATTTTACAGGTCGTAATGATGTCAATATGATCTTAAAGATTGACATCCGGAAGGCATTTGATACGATTAATTGGGGCTTCTTGATTCACGTGTTACGCCGCTTTGGTTTCTCCGAAGTGTTCATTCACCGGATTGAGATCATCCTTGATCTTCCGAATTTGATCTGTGAATGGGTCGCCAATGGGTTATTTCTCTTGCTTTCGGCGTTCGACAGGGAGATCCGTTATCTCCTCTGCTATTTTGCATCGCGGAGGACGTTAAAGTAGATTGGTTGAGGACGCGATTAACAAGAATCTACTTGGCCTTTTCGGCGCCTAATCGTGTGGTTTTCCCCTCATCCATTATGTATGCAGATGACATTGTGATTATGTGTGGGGCATCCTCGAGCGGACGTGCCATTATTCGATACTTAACCTCTATGCGGACATGTCGGGTCGATTTTCAATCCTAATAAATCTAAAGTTTTTTTTGGAGGCCGGATTTCCAATCATGTGCGAGGTCGTATTCGACAATTAGTGGGATGCATATGGGCGCTTTCCTACAATCTACTTGGGCGCCCCCATCTTCAAGGTGCGCCAAAGTGGCCACCTTCAATCCATTTTCGACAAGATTATTTTCAAGTTCGAGAAGGTGGAAAGGTTACTCGCTCTATTCTATTGCCGGCCGCATTTGTTTGGTGAATTCGGTGATTACCAGCTCCTTTGTGCACACGATGATGGTATACAAGTGGCCCCGAGAACTTTGTTACTGACAAATGGAAAAAGCTATGCGTAATTTCATCCGGGTCGCGATGTGAACTCGAAAGGATCTGTGGTGGTTAATTGGAGCCGTTGTTGCATGCCGCGGGCGGAAGGCGGTTTGGGCGTCACGGTCTATTGTGGTCGCCAACAATGCTTTCCTTATGAAGTTGGGATGGAAGATTATGACTTCAAACTCTTTGGTTTACAACATCCTTCGTAGGCGTTTCTTGGCTTCTGATGGATCTCCACGCCGTTCTTTCATCCCCTCTTCCATCCGGAGAGGGATTCGCCTATGATCTCGGGTTTCTTGGAGGATCATCCATTTGGATTCCGGGATGCAATTCGAGTTCGATTCTGGGCCGGATAATTGGTTGGGTTACATCATCACTTTGATAGGATTGGGATTCTGAGGAGTACAGGCACTTATTTCGACATCGCATCTCGGATTATTTTTATGATGGGACATGGCACTTTACTTTCTCATTCATTGATGCTTATTTGGATATGGTCCGAGATATTGTTAGAGTCCCCATCGCTCCAAAGATCGCTCGGATACACGGGTGTGGCTTCACTCGATGATGGTTGTATCACTTCGAAATCGCTACACACATTTACTGCCCTCGCGCCCAACGCTTCATTGGGGTTCCCGGATTTGGTCTCCTCACATTCCGAAAGACGTTCGATTGTGGCTTGGCGGGCTATCCACAATCGTCTTGCGGTTTTAGACGTTAACGTTCGCGTGGCTCCTTCCACAGGACCCTCGGTTTGCGGTCTTTGTTGTGCTAACAATGAATCATTGATCATTTATTTGTCTCTTGTGGTTTTGCGGAGGCCCTATGGCAATGGATTTTTGATGCCTTTAATATCAATTACTTTAGGGCTTATAGCTTTAATGAATTTAAGTGCGTTTGATGCGTTTTCATTTCGATGATCGGTGGGCTTTCTTTGGCGCCGCCGGGTGTTCTTTTTTCCGATTTTTGCTCATCCGGGAAATCGAAATGACTTGACCTTCAACAACAAGACTTGACACCGGAGGCGGCCATCCTACGCCTTCGTGTCCTACTGCGAGTCATCTTCCTTGGACGAGGTTGCATGCACAATGATCAACAGGACCTCTTTATTCTCCGTAGACTTCGTGTTCTGGATGCCCTAGACAGGCCCCAAGATTGTGCGGGCAGTCACTTGGCGTAAAACCTTTGCGGGATGGATCAAAGTTAACACAGACGGTAGCGCTACGGGGCACCTTAAATCTCACGACTTCCGGTGTCTTTCGCAATTGTAGGGGTTTTTTTCGCGGGTGCTTCGTGGAACGAAGTGGTTTTGGTTTTGCTTTTGAGGCGGAACTTACAGCGGCTATGCGGGCCATCCAATACGTGTCCTCGAAGGGTTGGAACCAACTATGGTGAGTCGGACTCGGTGTATGTGGTGGAGTTGCTGCGTAAGAAATCCATTGGTGTTCCTTGGCGCCATTTGAGTATGTGGAGATACACTCTCCACCTTCTTTCTCAAATGGATTTTGTGGTCTCGCACATCTTTAGGGAAGGAAACCGGGTAGCGATATTCTAAGCAAGTCGTCGCGGTGGATACGTGGTGGGGTTCGCCCCGGCGTCCATTATCCATCCCTCACTCGGGATTATGTTGGCCAATCGAATTATAGGTTTGTCCCTTAGTGCGTCGCATTTTCAATCTTGTCGGCTTTTGGGGCGCTTTTATCATGGGGGTACTCTTTTTCCTTCCAGGGGTTTTTCCCACATAGGTGGGTTTTACCTTGGAAGGTTTTAACGAGCCCCAACCATTCAAACCATATGGTCGGCTTGTGACCTTTTCGTTATTTTCTTTTGTCTTTGTTAACGGGCTTTACTTTGGTTACTCGATCGACTGTGATCAGAATACTCTTTTTCATTTTTATATATATTATCGCATTTATTTAAAAAAAATCGACCTCTTTAAATTATTTTGGTTTGTAATCATCAAAAAGGGGGAGTTTGTTAGATAAATGTTTTTATCATGATTTTGATGATTTTGTTTTTACACCAAAATAATATTTTTAAATGTTGTCCAAATACTCCTAAATGATTTAAAATATTTTTACTAATTTTTCGGAGTATTTCTTAAAGTTTATTTTCGACAAAAATTGGACAACACTTTTGATGATTTTGTGTTAATGTGTTTTTACACCAAAACAATGTTTCTAAATATTGTCCAAATACTCCCGGTCGGTCTAAAATATTTTTACTATTTTCTCGGAGTATTTCTTGAAGTCATTTTCGACAAAAATTGGACAACTCCTCTGTTTTGAGGTCAACCGGTCGCCCTATAGGACAACCCATATCTGAAAGTTGTGCAAAACAGAGAACATCCTGTTTGCTGAAAAGAGGGAGGTGGACCGGTCAACCTATAGGGCGACCGGTGGCGTCGACCGGTCGCCCTATAGGGCATCCGGTGTCTGAGTTTGGTTCGAATTTTGCAAACTTCTCTGTATTGCATTTTTGAAGAGGGCAACCGGTCCAAGGGGATGTCGACCGGTCTAACCCCATGGTGATCGGTCGCCCTGTGTAAAATCTCAGTGTTTTCAAGGTTTTCTCATTTCTACGTGACCGGTCGCCATACCGTTTTGACAGCAAATTCTGACCGTTGTGCAACAGACAACTTTTCCTCAATTTATGGTGTTGATCTCTAACAGCTATATTCTTCAACTGTCTTGCAATTTTTACAGATTTTCAATCCCCAAGAGGAGCCTATCAAGTTCAAGACATTCTCTATAAATAGATGAAGAATTGAGTCAACACAAGAAGAGAGAATACTACAACACAACAAGATACATTCAAGCAAACACTTTTGTCCTTCAATTTCTATATTCTTGTTGTAATAGCCTAAAGTCTTTCACTTTCACATCTTGAGGTCTAAGCTTTATTCTTGATTACACTTGCACTCAAAATAGTATTATTCATTATCGAGTTGTAATCTTGAATTTGGACAACTCTTTTTCATTTATATATATATATATATATATATATATATTCGCATTTATTCAAAAAAAAAAACAACATTTTGCAAGTTAAAGGATATCATACTCATCTTTTTAATTTTTTGAAATTTAATTAAAATATGACTCTCATAAATACATGAAATATTTCATAAAATACTATTGCCACATGAGCATGCATTTTATGCAATTAGTAGAAAGAATCATGGATTCTATAGAAATATTTTTCACCCATCTTAATAGCTTTCAGGTAATACTTCAAAATGAACAATATGATTTATTGAAATATTGAGTCAAACCACATAAAAATGGACCTGAAACTCAAATGATATTTTGAACCTTTAGTTCACATTTCATAACAATCGAACTTGAAAGAAGTACTTAACGACAAAAATCCCTTTTGGGTCAAAATTGTAATTTTCGAAAATGGGGTACCTAACTTGCAATTTTCTAAAATTATTTTTACCAAAACTTATTATTGTCCTAATAAATATTTAAAACTTGGAATCACCTCAAAACTCTTCCCGATTTAAGAGATACCTATTTTTAAAAATATCGATTCAAAATTCGTAATTTTGGAAACTAGACGGAAAATTAGCAAATTTCCAACATCTGGTAAGAAAATACATTCCTTAGTAAAAGAAAATAAAGATTTTATTTTAAACTAAGGACCCAAAAAATTTATATTTCCAAATTCAGGTTTCTTATATTATATTAAGATATATTTTTCATAATTATCCAACGAAAAATTATATTTTTAACGATTTAATTATGTTAATAGTCGGTTATTTTACCCGAGTAAATACACAATTAATAAGGCGACTTCCTCGCCCGAATGATCAAATACGAACTTAAGCATAATGTTTAATGTCGTGGAGTACATGGAACATCTAATGTCGTGATATTTATAAAAATATAAGCAAACCTAATTTCCTTAGAAAACTGAAATTTTGCTCACCTTTGACTCATATGTGCTTTAATGATACGCGCAATGATGGTACAGGTTGCAAGTCCTAGTTGTCGGGTTTGATCTCGTCTCCTGCACTTTATTAATTATTATTATTAGCTTTGACCTCGTTTCTACAGAGGTCCAGATAATGATCAGATATTTATTAACCAATATGATCCTTTGATTTATTAATAGTACTTTAATAATTCTTAAACGAAAAAATGGACAATTAACCCTTAAGTAGTTAAGAATAAGATTCAGTTCCAACTTGAATAGATTTACTAAATTAATCCCCTGATAATGTCAAGGTCAATCCGAAATTTCGGCAATTGTATCAGCTCTTAAGGTTTTTAAATATCCCTTATATTCCAATTAGTCACTATTCAACTTCAGAATTAATCTGGATATAAATACCAATTTCCCAAATTAGTCTTTTGAATATATATATATATAGGCAATTGATTACAATCTGGAAATCAGTCTTTTACCTACACCGTTTATTCCTTTAATAGTTGTGGCTAGTCGTCTAAAAATCAGTCTACTAATTGGGGTTTTGTTTCAAGTCTTTTTTTTAATCATTATTATTATTATTAACACAAGATCATAAGACTAAAAAAAAATCCAAAAATCAAGAAAGAATGAGAACCAGACTGATGTGTGTACAACAATTCTGATTTTCTTTATTTTTCTTCCAAGTTTTATTAAATAAATTATGTACCCACATTTGATAAACCAAGATCTTCCCTTCCAAATTGCAACTGCAACTCAAGCCTTCTTGAGAAATTGAGCCCAAATCTTGTACCAGATTGATTACTAAATAGCTAATTGGTAGGTTAATGCCCAAACCTGGTTGTATAGGAATTGGAAGTATCCAATTCTATGTGTAGGAAAAAATTAAAAGGAGAAACTCAATCTCTCTATGTCAACTGTTGGTCGAGCACCGGAGTAAAAACAGAGAGAGGGGTTTGGTGTGTTCTCGTGTTTGAGAGACAAAAGTGAGAATTGGGTTTTGGCTTGGATCACTATTTAATGGGCTAAGAGATAAGTACAAGAAATGGGTCTTCACTTCTCTTTTAGCCAATTATGGATAAGCATAAAGGAAAACTAAAATTGTAAATTGTGAGGATATCTTAAAATTAATAATTCCTCTAGAAATCAAATGAGTTGGCCTCCCAACAGGCCTTGACTTATTGATAACAAATGCGTATGCTAAGTTTCGGCATGCTTCCCACAACTTAATGATGATGCTGCAAATTTAAGGCGGCGTAACTTCTTCAATCTAGAAAATGGTTATAAAGTACTTTTGAAAAGCTATGTAGTAGGTTATTTAAGTTACTCTAATTAAATTCATTATCAGGTTCTAATTAAATTAAGTCCTTAGCAACATATTGGTTTGATAGCCGTAAAATTACCGTATGTGTCCTAATAATCCCTAAATATAAATATAACCATAAATCCCTCATATTTGTGCTAATGGAAATATCATTCTCGAAATATTATAAATAATTAAGGAATAATTGGATTAACACAAAATCACAAAATATATTCATATAATTATATCCAAATATTATATTTCGTCAACTATATCATTATTTACATATAGGGTCTCACATTCTCCCCTCCTTAAAAGAATTTGGTCCCAAATTCATTCCTTAAATATTTCTGGGTAATTCTTAACCCTCAAAATCTAATGATAAGTCCATACTCAAGTCAACCCACTTTGTTACAAGTTAGTACAAAACCCAAACTTTATATGTATATAGAAGAATCTAGAACATTTAAGCATCACTAGTTTAATCTTATCACATAAATCACAAACTCTTATATTAATCAATTATTTCTATCATTCTCCTTAAAAAATTATATCTTGTTTATAAGATCAAAGATCTTACTCTGATTAAACTCT
This sequence comes from Rehmannia glutinosa, assembly GCA_016081115.2. Classification (NCBI taxonomy): domain Eukaryota; kingdom Viridiplantae; phylum Streptophyta; class Magnoliopsida; order Lamiales; family Orobanchaceae; genus Rehmannia; species Rehmannia glutinosa. The sequence goes on along the minus strand of CM071932.1, from coordinate 37,743,583 downwards.
ATACTCATTGTTCACTCTTATAGTAATAATCTAAATCGCAAGGAAAAGTCTCGGTTCACATCTCTAAAGGTACCAAAACTTATAAACTAATTATTAGTTGGAAATCAATAGACAGTCGGTAAGAGATTGAAATCTAATTGCAAAGTACTTTATTCCTATCAATATCTTTATCACCTTAAAAATAAGTTTCCTATTAGTTTCTCTTGAGCCACGACGAGTAAACACTTAAAGTTTTATAACAAAATTTAAACTCATAACTTAGCCGTTTAATGAGTTAGAATAACTAGCAACGATTTCTACTCTCGCCCAAGCACACACAGTCCTACTATTATCATGGATCACTCTTCTCCTGTATTATATAAACTCAAGTATCAGTAGTAAAATTACATTCCTTAAATTGGTACGATAATTAAACAAAATATAACCCAAGAAATAGTTATGCACAAGAGGGATTCCTACACCTTATTATAATATATATACATTATTTCCGTAGTCATTCATATATAATCCCAAAATGGCATACATGTGTCAGTGTTATACCCAACATAAATACTGTTTATCTAGATCAGTGGCTATCTTTATCGTGACAATACTTTTACGCATGCACTGTGCATATATACTACCTAATCAATTACACATACAAAATTTTAAAGTCATATTCCTAACCAGTGGTCTCATCACAATGTGCTTCATCATTCACCTCATTTATCATCTTCTCTTTCGCGTTTATTTATTCTCTGAGACCCTTTAGTTATTTGTTGATTGTTGTTTCTTATAAGGCAATCTCTCACCTGATGCTGATTGTTGCCACATCTAAGACATTTTCCCAATTTTTTCCAATACTGCGATAGTTCATGTCTTTTTCCATTACAATAAGAACAAAACATCATTGGTACTTCTGGTTTCTTTTCTTTTTCAACATCACCAATCATTTCGTGATTTATCTTCTGAATTTTCTTTCCACGTTCTGCTGCCTGGTTGGACGATGATAGTTTGAATTTTTCACTCGTCTTGTTCTCCTGCCTTTGATGTTCATTATCATTTTGATCGAAAGTACCATGAGGTGCCTCGGTTTGGATGACAAAAGGATCACATGATTTTTTCTTCTTAAATTGTATAAGTGTTTTGCGATATCAACTTGTTTCAAAGAAAGACAACTATATGCTCTTTTTGTTGTTGGTTTATTTATTCTCTTCTGCTGCGCAGGCTTTGTATCAACTGCTAGCTTTGCGGATACAAAATAGAGTTCTCATGGTTTAATTCCTCTCGAGGTTTTCCAAATTGAAAATACGATCTCGCATCATTTGCATTTCCTCACTAGAATTGGTGTCAAGTCTTGAATTCCATATAAACCGTTCCTTCATGAGGCCATTCCTAAACACAAACAATACCTTAGTTAATATGTCAATCAAATAATAAAGCAAATATGATGTACATACATTTACTATATTGGCTAATATTTGAGTGCTACTTTAAATCAGCACTCGATGTGGCACGATCACGACCCAAACCTAGACAACATTCCAATATCAAATGACCAATAAACCAATTTAATATTTAAGAAAACTCATTAGCCACTTAGATGTATCTCAACTAATCATATATCCTCTATTAAGCCTCCGAACACTAATACACCAAGCCAACAATTATAGGACTAATAATGATAAAAAGGAATTCAACTCTCAACAAGAAAAGAAAGGTGCTACACTCTTTAATTAAGGTTATGCACAAGTAAAGAGCGAACGAAAATTAATATCTCAAATACCAAGTTACAACAAAGGTTTCAAAACAACAAAGCACTCGAAAGGCGAGACGAAATACAAAGTGTTGTTAGCGAGAAGTTAAATGCAAATTCAATAAAAAGAACTAACATGGGCAAGGATAATGATTTCCAAGAGATTAACAAAAGATTCAGAATCAAATTGGACTACCTTAAGAGTAGATGTGTTAAAAGAACTTAACATTCAGAAGATAAAAATCAAGGAGAGTGAACAACCGATAATTTCATAAGCAAATGTTGATGCCAAAAGTGAGGGAAAGTGATATCATAATTCACTAAAATTCAAGAAAACTACAATCATGAATGTGTAGAGGTGATTGCATGATAAATCGGCACCAATAATTGAAAATCTACACAATTCAGTGGAAAAGGTTCTGATGAAGGATCAAGATGTTGCTCCAATAAGCATTATCTCCCTACAGAGAAAGAGAAGTCAATTGAGATCTTGACGATACAATAGACATTGTCATTCTTGAGAGAATCATAAAAATGATGTTCTTCTTAAGATAGATATTCTGGTGCCTAGAAGAAATTAAAATCGTGAATCACTTGATGAGATTAATAAATAGCCACTAAACCCATTGAGTGACTTGAAGGACGTAGAGCAAAAGTGCATCTATAGGGAAAAATTAAGAAGGAAGAAAGTGATACTAGATAAAGAAGGGAAATCCAAAAGATGAAGGTACATATAAAGCATCAGAAATGAACCACTTAGTCAGTGAAGACGCAAAACAAGTTACAATCTGAAGATGGTTCAGGTTTCATTATAAATAGTTCTGTCGCGAATGAAAGCCAGGCACATAATATGCAAAACATACAAACTTAGGAAAAAAAATGAAAGTTTGCAAAGCAATTTGGATGAAATTCAGTTGAATCAAATTAAGTTAGCTACAAAGTATCTATAATCTGTCTTAGGAGCTTGCAACGTGACATTATATCCCTGATTTCTGCACAAGTTTCTAATGATCTCCAAACAGTGATATGATGTTATACTCGTAAAGAAGGAACTAGAGCTCAAGGAAGTAGTAATATTAAGATAAAATATGTAAAATCAGATGTTCTTTAATATAGAAGATGCATTTTTCATGCTTAACAATCCTAAAGATAGACAATACTCATACTAACCAATCAAACACTAAGATTGCGAGTACCTACTCCTCAAACTGTCACAACATAAAACCCAAATTCATCACTCAAACTCAATTCTTAGGTCTCAAAATCATAGTAACCCAACTACAAACCGAAGATCATATCATGGGTCAGCTCGGGTGTAGATCGTTTTACACCCAAACTTTGATACCATATCTGTCACGCCCCAATTTACAAACCCAATAAAATAGAATAGCATCCAATAGGGGTACAACCCAAATATTCAACCACTTAGGTTCATCAAGAGCTATTATCTAAGTACAAACCACTAAAAAAAATATAAATACAGCGGAAGTCTATAAATCATAACATACAATTATAATAGAGTTGTAACTCACCTAACTATTACAAGATCAAATAGTTATATTGTTCAAGCACCGACGGATAAGCCCTTCAAGTAGAAACTTTGTTAGGAAATTTATTTGTTAGATTTTTATGATACCATGTAAAACTTAGACTAGGAAGTTGGCACCCTATCTTTTCTTGTAATTCTGCATTGTAATAGATATGATCGAAAAGAGCCGAGTGAATTCAAATAAGTCAAGAATGCAAGAAGCCAACTTGACTGCAGACTAGAGTGAGGACTCTTTCGTGTGTCACCGAGTATGGCCATGAAGGAAGACAGGGACTCGACTGAAGGAGAATCAGCTGAGGAACAGATGTGTGAAGTGTCAGCCAAGTCAATGAAAGGAGCCAAGTCTATCGGTTGAAGTGATAGTTGAGTCAATCTTATGATTGGAGCGGACTCAAATCACAAGGGTAAAGCGGCGATCAAGTTGAGACAACCGACATTGATCCATTGGAAGGAAGTCAAGAATATTACTCGATATAGTAATATGTCCAAGTCGCCAGTCTTAAAGTGTTTGGCCCAAAACATGCAAAAGGAATAAGCCAATGGGAAACACCAAACTTGTGTCGGGCCTGTAAAAAGCCTGCAAAGCCATTTAATACGAGGAAGGCTCAACATCACAAGTCTTTGCTGAGACCAAGAAAAGACAAGCCAACGAACAAGAAGTGTCATTTCAAATTAGCCAATCTTTTCAACGGGTAAATTTCAAATGAGCACTATAAAAGGCTGAGGAAGCAATTGAGAAAAGGTTACCTTGATTACCTGAACCTAGTAAGAACAAAGCAATATTCAAGCAAGCATAACCTGCAATATTCTCAAAGCTTATCATAGGATTCCTCAAGCCTAAAACTCGAAGAAACTCGATCCAACACACGCTGTGAAGGAAAGACAACTTCAACCAGTTGAAGAGGAAACATTTGAAGAACAAAAAGGGGTCTACTCTCCAAGTTGGAGGAGTTGTAGAAAGGTTCAAGGTCGAACCAAGAGATTCAAGTTTGTTGGAGGGTCAGTGTGAACAAATCCAAGGACTTGAAAGTGAGTCAAGTAGTAAAGCGCAAATTTGCCTCGTGAAGAAGGCGAGTCGCGGAGAAGCTAGTTGTGTGATCAAGGTCGCTCTCTCAGACTTTTCACTTTTGTAACTTGATTTGTTACTTAGTGGATTTCTCCAGGAGTTGGAGAAGAGTGGATTAGAGGAATTACCCCATCCTCGAACCACTGCATATACTTTTATATATGTTGTTAGTTAAATCTGTTATCCAACTGATAATAACAAGTGCTAAAACAAGTGTTAAAAACAAGCCTTAATCAATCTAAATGGTGTTAAGACTTTCCATTTGTTAAAAAACAAATCAACTAAAGTTAAGTGTTAGCTTAAGCAACCGAGTTATACTATCAACAGCTCTATCGAGTCTGTTGAGTGGGTAACTTAGTTGAATATAGCCAACCTAGCTGTCCCCCAAGGACACAACTGATTTGAGTCAACTCTGTTGAAAATCTTAAAAAGACTAAAAGTGAAAATTTGGTAAGGTTTATTCAACCCCCCCTTCTAAACCTTACACCACACCCGTTGGGACCTACAAGTGGTATCAGAGCGGTTGGTTCATTGAGTCTTCCGTACTGGTTACTGAACTAGATCTCAATCTTTTTCAAAAGGTTTGACACTTGTGTTTTTCAAAGTCTTTCATTTTTAAAGTAAAGTTATTATCATGGAAGCAAATCTAACTCGTATTCCAATGTTCACTGTGGAAGAGTTTGATGACTGGAAGATTCATATGCAGGCTCATCTATCCGCTTTACATGATGAAATGTGCTTGTGATAGAGGATGGGCCATTGGAAATACTTAAAGTCAATACGATCAGTAAGAAGAAGCAGCGACTACAAATGAGGAGAGGAAGATGTTCTTTCAAGCTAGACCAGCCATGGTTGAAAAGCCACGCACTGAATGGACAAATGAAGATCGAAAGAGGTATAACCTGTAAAATGTGGCCAAGGATATATTCTACAAGACGTTGGACAAGAATATCTTTGTTCAACAAAGTCAAGTCGTGTTCAAATCAACCAAAGAAATGCGGGATAAGCTAACCCGATTTGTGAAGGATTAGAACAAATTAAGGAGAATAAATTAATTTCTTTGTTCAAAAATTAGAAAATTTGAAAATGCTTGCAGGTGAGAGTCTGGATTAGCTAGATGCCAGATTCACAGAGATGACAAATGAGCTTTCAGCTCTTGGGAAAGAACACACTCAGAAGGAGATGTGTATGAAGATATTAAGAGCCCTCCCAGCTAAATGGGAAATGAAGGTCATGGCCCTGAGACATTGAATGGACCTCTCAAAAACATCTAATCATGAGCTATTCTCGGACCTCAAAGCTTATGAGTTTGAACGAGAAAGGAAAGAGCAAGAGGAAACAACTGTACCAAAGACAACCGCATTATTGGCCGATGATGGGAAGAAAGGCGAGCCAAAGGAGACCATTGACCAGGAGGAGATTGCCCTCATGGTAAAAAGATTCAACAAGTTCTTTAACAAGAACTATAAAAGAAACAAGGGTGAAACCTCCAGAAGACATTTAGCACCTTCCAAAGCAAGGGAGGACAGGCCACCCAAGAGAGTTGAACATCAAAAAGCTGATTATCAGAGAGCTGATAATCAAAGGACCGACAGAGCTGATCAAAGAGCTGAAAACCCGTGTTAGAATTGCGAACAACCAGGACACTTTGGTGTTGGTCGGTGGAGAGCCGATCAAAGAGAAACCTTGTGTTGGAATTGCGGACAACCAGGACACTTTGGTGTTGACTGTTCTTATCCACCAGTCAACACATACAAAAATGAGGAAGAAAGAAGAGTCTTCAGAGAAAGAAGATAAGAAAAGAAGAAAGCCATATTGGCTGTTGAGACTGCTGAGCCAGCCAAGTGCAAAGAAGCAGCAGACTCAGATAGTAGTGAAGCTGACTACTCAAGTGATACAGAGGAAGAGGCTTTGATCTGCCTCATGGACAAAGAACATGATCAACAAGATCAAGAAGAGGAGGTATATTCTAACTCATCTCATTCTGATTCAGGTGATAGTGACTGTGATACACACACTTCATCACCCACAGATCTTTATTATTCATTAGGCAAAATGATGAAAGATCTTGAGCACATTAAAACCTCTCACACACTTTTGAATGAGGAAAACAGCAAGCTTAAAAGCCAAAACTCACAACTGACAAAAGAGTTGAGTACTCTGAGTCACATAGCTAAAGAACACTAAGTTGAAGGCTGAAAATACCAAGATTATATCAGAGTTAGCTGCTACAGAAAAGAGAGAAAATGATCTCAAAAATGTGATTGCCTCATTTACAAAAGCATCCAAATCATTAGATGAACTTATTATGAGTCAAAAAGGATGTGGAGACAAGACAGGCATAGGATTCAATTCCTTTGTGCATAGTCAAACTCCAAGAGTGATTTTGGAAAAAGGATCTTCAAGCAATGAAGGAATCCAAAAACCCAAAACACCACATGTTGCACCCACATTCACACCAAAGCACAGTTACAATCATACTGACTTTGGTTATAAAGGAAAAGGAAAGAAGTCAGTAGAGTATGCTGAAAGGACAGCTGAGAAGAAATCCAGACAGGTCCATCAACAGAAAATTCCTAATAAAAAAATACTCTGTGAGAGCCAAACAGAGCTACCAAAAGCCCCAGAAATTTCATCAAAGAAATAGATATGATGGTAATGGTAGAAACTATCCAAACCAAGCTGATTGGAATAATGTGAAATATCAACAAAGACCTATGGGATACCAACCAAAATGGCAAAGACCTCAACCTCAGCAAAGGTCATTCCCAAGGCAAAAGAGTTATTATCAGCACACTTATGCATCCAAGTACTGCGCTCAGAAATTTCACAACTATCCCAAGAAAGCAATTGCTAAAACAAACACACAGGCATACAGACAAAAGAGACAAATGTATGATCCTAAAACCCCCAAGCAATTTGCTAATGTGCATTATGATTATGGTACTAATAGATGGCAACCACTTAGAGTCAGATCATCTGGCTACAGGTTGGTTGGAACATCTTATAGCACTAACCCCCCAGGACCCAGGAAAGTATGGTGCCTAAACACTGATTTCCTTGATTGCAAGTTCGAGGAATAGCTGAGTGCCAAGGAACCTAGTACATGGATAATAGTTGTTCCAGACATATGACAGGGAATAAAAGAAATATGTCAAGATTCAAGGAGATTAAAGGTGCTAAAGTCATATTTGGAGGCAATGAAGCTCCAGGGGAGATCAAAGGCACAGGATCCATCAAGAAGAATGGACTGAAAATCACAGATATTGCTTATGTTGAAGGTCTCAACTTCCACCTGTTAAGCATCAGCCAACTCTGTGACAAAGGCTACAATGTAGGATTCAACATGGGGATATGCCAGATCAAAGATGCTGAATCAAATGAAATTGTCTTTGCAAGGAACAAGACAAAAGAATATGTATGTGGTAGATTGGTCTCTTTGCTACACCAAGCACATGTCTGCTGCAAGAGCACACAAACCGAATCCGATTGGGTCGTGGCATAAGAAAAAGCTAGTCAGTCACGAATTTCAAGACAATTAACAAGCTTGCAAGGAGTCATCTTGTGGAAGAATTGCGAGACTTAGTGTACAAGAAAGAAAGCATATGTGATGCATGCCAAATGGGAAAGCAAATCAAATTATCATTCAAGGATAAGCCAAGTCCTTCTTCAACAAGGATATTGCATCATTGCATATGGATTTATTTGGTCCAATTGAGCCAGGCTAGCATCGGTGGAAATAAATACACCTTAGTGGTGGTGGATGACTATTCAAGATATACATGGACAATTTTCATGTGTAAAAAGAAGGAAACAACTGAAATTGCCCTCGGTGATGAGAAGAGTTCAAAATGAAAATAGTCAAACCATTATAAAGATAAGATCTAACGGGGGAACTGAGTTTGTCAATGGAATAATAACTCAGTATTGCATTGAAAATGGTATTGCTTATGAGTTATCAGAAGCAAGGACTCCACAGCAGAATAGAGTAGCTGAAAGAATGAACAAAACTCTCAACGAAGCTGCAAGGACAATGTTAGCTGAAGATGGATTGCCTAAGAGATTTTGGGCTGAAGCCATAAATACAACATGTTATACTCAAAATAGATGCATGATAAACAGGCAATTGACCAAGACTCCCTATGAGATTTGGACAGGGTGAAAGCCAAATGTTGGATATTTCAAGATATTTGGATGTAAATGCTTCATCCACAACAATGGCAAGGATAATTTGAAGGCTTTTGATGCTAAAGCTGATGAAGGTATCTTTTTGGGATACTCAGCTGAGAGCAAAGTCTACAGAGTGCTGAAGAAGAGGACTATGGTCACAGAAGAGTCTATCAATGTGGTTTTTGATGAACCAAATATGAATAGAGAAGACATTGATGAATTAGCTGATAAGCTGAATCAGCCAACTATGCAGAAGAGTCCTTATATTGAAGTAGAAATGAAAGCACTCAACCTCGATGATGATGAGATAGTTGAATCTCAAAGACAGTTGGAAGGTCTACAGCTGAATGAAGATGAAGAAGCTGTTCAAGACAACTTAGTAGGCGAGAGGCAAATCCAAACTTCATGATGACTTACTCCAACCTGATGTGAGATGGGTTCCACCTGAGCTAATCATTGGAGATGTTAGAGATGGCGTAAGAACCAGGTCCAGAGCACAACATGAAGCAATGTTCACTTGTTTTATTTCCCAAATAGAGCCTAAAGATGTGTCTCCAGCATTGGAAGACACACATTGGATTCAGGCCATGCAAGAAGAGCTGAATCAGTTTGAAAGAAACAAAGTATGGGAATTAGTTCAAAGGCCAACCCACCAAAATGTTATTGGTACTAAGTGGGTTTTCAGGAACAAGATGAATAAGGAAGGATCTGTTGTAAGAAATAAAGTAAGATTGGTAGCCAAAGGGTATTGCCAAGAAGAAGGTATATATTTTGATGAAACCTTTGCTCATGTTGCCAGATTGGAAGTAATAAGGATGTTTCTTGCTTATGATGCACATAAGAACTTCACTGTATATCAAATGGATGTGAAGAGTGTATTTCTAAATGGACTGCTAGAGGAAGAAGTCTATGTTGAACAACCTCCAGGTTTTGAGCAGAAAACTATTGGAGACAAAGTCTACAAGCTCAAGAAAGCACTGTATGGATTGAAACAAGCCCAAGAGCATGGTGTAATACATTGTCTCAGTTTCTAATTGACATTGGATTCACCAAAGGCAATGTTTATAGAACACTCTTCAGGATTCAAGATGGAGAAAGTATACTGCTTGTTCAGATATATGTGGATGATATTATTTTTGGATCCACAAACAAAGAGCTGTGTGACAAGTTCTCAAACCTCATGCAAGGCAAATTTGAGATGAGCATGATGGGAAAGCTAACTTTCTTTTAGGACTTCAAGTCAAGCAATTGAAGGATGGAACCTTTATAAGCAATACCAAGTATACCGAGAGATTTAATGAAGAAATTTGGTATGGAAGAGAAGTCATCGTTGAAGATTCCTATGAATACATCGATCAAGATGGACATGGATGCGGATGGCAAAGTCTGTTGATCAAACCATATATAGAGCCCTTATTTGATCACTCGCTCTATCTAATAGCAAGCAAGTCGGATCACCTTTGCGGTAGGTGTATGTGCTTTCAATGCACCAAAAGAGAGTCACATAACCTGCAGAATAAGAAAATCCTAAGATATTTGAAGGGATGTCAAGAAGTTTCGGCTTATGGTATCCAAGGAAGGAGGATTCAAGGCGGTAGGATACTGGACTGGATATGTAGAGTTGACGGGAAGAGTACTTCGGTACATGTCAAATGCTTGAAATAGATTAGTTTCTTGGTTCAACAAGAAACAAAATTCAATAGCTACATCCACAAAATGAGGAGGTAGAGTACATAGGCTGCGGGCAAATTGTTGTGCCCAAGTCTTATGGATGAGACAAAGAAATGAAAGACTATGATATTGAAGAAAGAGAGATTGCAATTATGTGTGATAACACTAGTGCTATAGCAATCACTCGAGAATCTATTATTGCATTCAAGAACAAAGCACATTGATGTCACCTTTTCATAAGAATATATCTCAATACATCTCAGATAAGCGGTTAGCGGATATATTCACAAAGCCATTATGTGAATCAAGGTTTGAAGAGCTTAAGAATGAGTTAGGATTAATTGGTGATTTAGGATACTCGGAAGACTCAATCAACAGAGACAAAAGAAGAGAAATGGAAAATGAGCAAGCTTCACATCTCGGCCAAGTGAAACGACTGGTCGGGAAGTCACCAGATCGAGTTAGGTGACAAGCGAATGATTTCATGTGAAGAGAGAAGCGAGTTAAGTCACTTTAAAATGAAAGCTAAATTATTTATGAGCTAAGTGACAAAAACGCAATCATTTTATTCGGCGAGAATGTTTTGAAGGATGACGTAAGCATAATTATATTTGTAGTACAAAAGCCGCGAGAAAAACCATATGATTGGATATAAATCTTTGTTGCATTTAATGTGGGAAAATTAATGCGGTTTTGAAGAGTCAATCGACCATTGATCTTGATCAAATTTTTCAAATTCCAAAAACCGTCCTTTCGAGTCCCATATATACCCAAATTCACTTTCTCTCTCCTCACACAAACACTCTCGTCTTCAGTAAGCAAGAAAAAATTCTCTCTGCAAACTTTTCAAAACCCTACTCTCTAAAATCATGTTTTTTGTATATTTCTCCATTCAATCGCTTTGAAAATGGCTGCTAATCATGATTTTGGAAGCTTTCTGAGAAGATCCACTCCGGTGCTTTAGTGGATTTCAAGGGGATGATCAAGCGGGGCGATGAGGCCTTAGTGAAGAAAGATTGCCGACAAGTTTGAGAAGTCGGTTTGAAGGACTTTTTCTCGATGGAGTTCACGCATACGTACTTGGAGGAGGTTGCCATGTTTTACGTGAACGCTGAGGTTCATGACGATGGAATTCGCTCATCCGTCCACGGCAAGGCCATCAAGATTATTGCTAAGGACCTTGTTGAACACTACTTCCTGCAGTCGGAAGGTTTGAAGGATATCGCTGAGAAAGACGTTAACTTAGCTGCAGCTTGGAAGGAAGTTACTGCAAAGCCCGAGTATCTTTGCGAAAGCTATGTATACATAAGAAGGATTTTATTAAAGATGATTACCACAAGTTGATGGACATCGTGTCCAATTGTGTGGATATGAAGTTTGGGAGCTTCAACCAAATCATCACGGACAAAGATGATTGTGATGGCTATGATTATGCAGACAAAAAAAAGTGAACTAGCCGAGTTCGTCTTCAGCCGCGTATGCCAGAATGTGATCAAAAAGTCCTACAAAGAGGATGAGACTTTTGGTTGTTCCCTGGGGCATGGCCTTATCATTGGCCATTTGATGGAAGTTAAGGGAATTGCACCGCGCCATGGGAAGCCCTTCCATATGAATAAGAGGATGTTTAATGAAACCTCTCGGCGCGCATAAAGAAAGCCCATGCAAGGAAAGCTGATACCAGTGAGGGGGAATCAGGTGACCCAGAAGAAGAAATAGATTCGTCCGCTCCAGCTCTCTCGCCGAAGCCTATTTCTAAGAAGAGAGCTGCGGCAGCTAAACCTGCTCTGCCCCAACAGCCAAATCCAAGAAGGCACCTGCCCAAGCAGCCAAACCCCAAGCACCTGCCCGAGCAGCCGATGCCCCTACAGCCGAGACTGAGGAGGAACCCCTACCTTCCTCTCGATCGTGAAGAAAAAAAATCGCCAAATCTCGGAAGTCGATTGCATCGAAGAAGGATGGTATTGAAACACATGCCTTCACCCTTGAAGAGACTCAAAATGTTGAACCAGAGATTCTTTTGGTTTCCACTAAGAGAAGATGGTTGTTCAAGAGGTCTAGATTGGAAAGATAGCCGAGTCCGATACTCAGCCGGAGAAGCCCATCGAGACTGCTGATGCTCAAGAGGAGCAGTCTCAAGAGAAAGTGGATGAGACCGTGTCGATCAGGAGAAAGACCCGGATGTGAAACAAGGAGATGGAAGGAGCCGAGACAGCCAAGACCTAGGAAGAAAAGATTGTCTCACCCCTCGGACCGATGCTTGAACCGAGGAAGAGCAAGCTCCATTGGCTACTATTTCCGGAGGGCGAGATGATGATGATGACGATTGAATTATGTACTCTCGAGTCTATTTGGACATCCAAGGGGCTAAGGAATTGGAGAGGTTGGATGCTAGATTACTCCAGACAACAATTCACTCGTCTAGAGTTCATCGACGAAGAGGAGGAACTTCTCAGCTTCCTAGGGAATGTATCTGTCCAATATGCCCTGGATGAAAATTTCTGCATGGAGGCCCTCCGTACTATCAAAGAAGATGAAAAAGAGAAGGACCTGGAGAAAGCGAAAGCCTTGGAGAAATCCAAGATGTGTATGCAGACTGGAACCCATGAACATCTCATGAAGTCCACTGACAGCAGCGATCTGGAGGAGATGGACGCAACTACTGCAATCAAAAAGGTCGAGTTACAACAGGCCGTTAGAGAATCCCGAGCCATGCACGAGCAAAGCCTTCAATAAGGTCCAGGAGAGTCTTCCAGAATCTCTCCTCAATCTGACCCATTGGGAGTGGCGCAGGAGATTGCAACCGTCATTGTAGCGACCACATCCCCAATGCATTCTCAAGATGGCTCTCAGGGAACATCGATGAATCTGGGAACGCGGGTACCCAAGCCAAGCCTACTCCCGTAGAAAGTGTTGAGACACCTGCCCCAACGACTGATTACTCAACAGGAAACCCAACCGTGTCTTAGGAGCTGAGTAACCCCACTATCGTTCACTCGGCTGCGCCCGATTGAGGGAAGCTCTCTCCACCACAAACGGGGTCGGAGGATGCTATGGGAGACAACTCAATGAAGTTTGGAGTCGAAGGAAAGAAATCACAACGAGAAGCGAGTGGAAATTAACAAAGCTCGGACAGTTGAGACTATTCGATTAAGATTTCCTCGATGTGCAAGTCGATGAAGTCACTTGATGCATCTAAGGCAAAGGATGGAAAGGAGGCCATGAGAGTTGAGACTCTTGGCCATGAAAGTGCAATCCTAGGAGTTGAGACTCCGAAGGATGGCATTGAAGACCTCAAGACAGCTGAGTCTGTCGAAGAGAATGTAGAAGACTCAAAGACAATGAGTGCACGAAGGGATTGTAGAAGGCTCTATGGCGGTTAAGACTGGCTGGGGGGTAACGAAGGCTAAAGGAGGTTGAGACTTCCTTAGGTAAGGAACCGAATAACAAGAGAGCATTCCTCGAGTTGAAGGAGGCGATGAGAAGAGGAGATCAGTGCCCTTCATGATTCCCAAGAACATATTGATACATCTTTTCTGGGATCCGATGATGAAGCCGAGTCCACTCACAATGAAGATTCTACGATGGATGAGGCTGAGGATGTTCTTAACTCACGGAGTCATGTTAGTGACAAGACAACTCTGATGAGATTCAACTTTGATGATGAGCCATTGCCTCAGGCCACATCACACTCCAAGGATGCTATTAAGACAGCCGAGGACCCATTACCTCAACAGGACAAACCCACTAAGATCAAGACAAGTTGTTAAGATAGCTAAAGCTCGATCCCATGAAAGCAAACACATACAATCGCTCGGCTAAAACACGATCAACCCCAAAGCTACCACAAGCGCAATAATAACGACTCAACGATTCAGTCGTTATCTCCCTGATGATGCTTAGCTCTGCCGATGGCACAACGAGAGCGAGAAATTGCAACAAGAACAAGGAAAGCCCCCAACATGGACCCTCGGGATTCATTTGTTCGAGACGATGCCTTTGAAGATATTTTTCCCTTCAATGTTGAAGCGCGACATGGAAGGCTGAGTCCGCGCCGTGAACAAGAGAAATACACCATGCGATTAAGAGCCCATCATTCCAACTAATATGATTGCGCCTACGGGTTTTAATTTTGATGCAGTGTGGCCGGAAGAAGAGTTGGCTTCGACAGCCGAGTTCTGTAATGCTTTCAAGAAAATATATGATGAAATAGTGAATGGAATGCCACCATGCATCGATGGATCTTCGATTGGACAATCATGATGCAACCCTCAGCGCTGACATTAGATGAGTTGTCCTTCGTATCAGGGAATGCGCTGCACAACAAACTGTCATGCGCTCAGAGCAGGTCCGTTACTTCAAGGCTTTATTTGCAAAGATGTTGGTATGGAGTGCGGATACGTCAAAGTTTCAGCATAGAATGAAGGAATACATAGTCAGAATGGAAACCTCGCACAAGTCGGACAAGGAGTTGCTTAAGCTGCACCACCAAAGCGAAATTACACACCTAGAGGACAACATGAACCAGAAGTTTAGTCTTCTAATGGCAGAGATGAAGTTGGTGGCGTAGGCGAGGTCGAAGGCTACCAGTCGGGGTTCAACAACCCACTCTGAGTAGATATCAAGCATAATTTTAACCATCGGCCCATTTGGATTTCCTTCGATTTATTCCCTGGCCTAACCCTTCCATTTGGTGATGATACCAAAAAGGGGATGATGAGGCCTTAAAGGGGTGAAGGAGGAGAAAGGGAGAAATAAGGTGGCGAAGAGATGTGACAAAATCTTCCTTTGAAACTCAGTGGGAAAAGGAAGTTTGAAAAATCTTCCTTTGAAACTCAAAGAATGTATCTTTGAAACCCCAAGATATCGAGAAAATAGTATGATGGTCCTCGGTAGATTACCCGCAATAAAGCCCCCAGAGAATTTGTAATGCACTCTCTTGAGAATTCAAACTCTAGAAGTAGAAGGTTATTTTAAAGATATGACTCTACCTCAAGCATTTCTCAACAAATTTCAAAAGAGTTCAAGTATCCAATGGGATCCTCGTCAAAAGCTCGAGCAATAATTTTAAAGATATGACTCCCCAAGCATAGGAAAAAGAGATGGTCTATGGGGGTAAACATGGTGGCGATTGAAGAAGTAGTCAACCACGACCAAGGAAAGAATCAAGTAGGAACGAAGAAGGGACATTGATATGGCCGCATGGAAGTTGCTTTCTGATTCGAAAAAAAGAAAGTAAAGGGTGAAGCAATGGGAGGAGCATCCAAGATATAAGAGAAAATAGTATGATGGTCCTCGAGTTTTCCTTGTAATAGCTCGGAAAATGGATTACCCAACAATAAAGCCCCTATTATGCAAGAGAATTTGTTTTTTAATGCTCGATTTAATAGAAAAAATGATCCGAGCCCAGCCCATCTCTTGAAAAACCTCCAAACTCTAGAAGTAGAAGGTTATTTTAAAGATATGACTCTACCTCAAGTCATAGGAGATAATATCCATTGGGGGGCATCCCACGAGAGGAGTCACGTGAACTTCTTGGAGAAAGGTAATTGAGCTATGCAAGAAAGCACAAAGAGAGAATAACGCCATTGATTAAGCGGCCGCCACGGGATGGAGCCCGTCACCTAAGTTCCAACGATTCGGCCAAATATTAGTCACCCTTGCGAAAAGCATAGAAGTGCGGTCGGAAAATCAAAAGCTTCCAAACACCCACGAAAAAATCCTCAATATACTCCCCGTGTAATCGACACAGCTCGCGAGAAAGGGAAGGGAAGTCGGGGATAATGGGGTAAACATGGTGGCAAAGAAGATTGAAGAAGTAGTCAACCACGACCAAGACTAGAAGATATCAAGTATGTGGATCCACGAAGAAGGGACTAATATATCGCACCGGATATGACCGTGTTTGTGATTAAAGATCTAACTAAATGGAAGTTGCTCGCAAGATTCCATTAAATGAACCATAAAATCGTTGAAGCAAAAAGAGGCAAAATGAACCCGCAATCCGAAGAAAAAACAAAAATGAAATGAAAGGGTGAATCGCGAATGGAAGGGGTGGTGAGGTCCATGAAGGGGTGACCGAATATCGCCCGCTAACCACAACCGAGCCTATGAAAAGAAGAAAGAGAAATAAGAGAGTCCACACTCGTTTAAGAGGCAAGGAGAACAATATCCCGAACAATATCAAGATGACATGACATAGTGAGATGCCATTTGTTATCAAAAAGAAGTCCGAATGGGATTATGAAAGAGAAGAAGGCGTAGCCAAGCAACAAATGCGTCCATCTCGAAGACAATCCTCCCTTGCGAGTTTTCCTTGTAATAGCTCCAATGGAAATGTTCCTTCTAATGTTTTGCATTCTCCTTGTAACTTAGCTTAGATTAATACGTTGTAATGATATACTTTCTCTAAGTATTAGGCCATTTGTAAATGAGCATCTTTGTGAACCAGGAAGTAATAATAGAGTTAACCAAGACTTTTGTAGAAGAAGAACCTTTCGAAACGCAAGAATGCTTAACCATAATCTTATCAAACAAAGATCAATAAATATGGAATTATTCAAAAGCATACATTATTTATTCTTGCCTTTGCTTGTGTTTGTTGTTTACTTATTTTTGTTTGTTTTAAGTTTTGGCATCATCAAAAAGGGAAAAATTGTTAGGAAATTTATTTGTTAGATTTTGATGATACCATGTAAAACTTAGACTAGGAAGTTGGCACCTCATTTTTCCTTGTAATTATGTATTGTAATAGATAGGACTGAAAGAGCTGAGTGACGTCAATTAAGTCAAGAATGCAAGAAGTCAATTGCAGACTAGAGTGAAGACTCTGCTGTGTGTCAGCTGAATATGGCCATGAAGGAAGACAAGGACTCGGCTGAAGGAGAATCAGCTGAGGAAC
Organism: Rehmannia glutinosa; assembly: GCA_016081115.2. Taxonomy (NCBI): domain Eukaryota; kingdom Viridiplantae; phylum Streptophyta; class Magnoliopsida; order Lamiales; family Orobanchaceae; genus Rehmannia; species Rehmannia glutinosa. Next base: position 37,726,494 of record CM071932.1, on the reverse strand, counting down.
TGCTCTGTGAAGTATCAGTCAAGTCAATGAAAGGAGCCAAGTCTATCAGTTGAAGTGATAGTTGAGTCAATCTTATGATTGGAGCAGACTCAAATCACAAGGGGTAAAGGTAGCAGTCAAGTTGAGACAACTGACATTGATCCGTTGGAAGAAAGTCAAGAATATTACTCGATATAGTAATATGTCCAAGCTGCCAGGTCTTAAAGTGTTAGGCCCAGAAACATGTCTTAAACTGTTAGGCCCAGAAACATGCAAAAGAAATAAGCCAATGGAAAACACTAAAACTTGTGTCAGGCCCTGTAAAAGCTACAAAGCCATTTAATACGAGAAAGGGTCAACATCACAAGTGTTGCAGACTAAGAAAAGATAAGCCAACGAACAAGAAGTGTCATTTGAAATTAGCCTATCTCTTCAACAGGCAAATTTCAAATAAGCACTATAAAAGGCCGAGGAAGCAATTGAGAAAATGTTACCTTGATTACCTGAACCTAGCAAGAACAAAGCAATATTCAAGCAAGCATAACCTGCAATATTCTCAAAGCTTATCATAGAATTCCTCAAGCCTAAAACTCGAAGAAACTTGATCCAACACACGCTGTGTAGGAAAGACAACTTCAACCAGTTGAAGAGGAAACATTTGAAGAACAAAAAGGGGTCTACTCTCCAAGTTGAAGGAGTTGCAGAAAGGTTCAAGGTCGAACCAAGAGATTCAAGTTTGTTGGAGGGCAGTGTGAACAAATCCAAGGACTTGAAAGTGAGCTGAAGTAGGAAGGTAGTGCCTCGTGAAGAAGGTAGTCGCAGAAGAAGCGGTAGTGTAATAATCAAAATTTGTCTCGGTATTCCTCACCGCTTTGTAACTTGATCTGTTACTTAGTGGATTTCTCCAGGAGTTGGAGAAGAGTGGATTAGAGGAATTACCCCATCCTCGAACCACTATAAAAATTACTTGTGTCAATTTATTTTCAGCACTTACATTCTTGCATATACTTTTATATCTGCTGTTAGTTAAATCTACTATCCAACTGATAAATAACAAGTGCTAAAACAAGTGTTAAAAAACTAGCTTTAATCAATCTAAAGGGTGTTAAGTCTTCCGTTGTTAAAAAATAAATCAACTAAAGTTAAGTGTTAGCTTAAGCAGCCGAGTTATACTATCAACAGCTCTATGGAGTCTGTTGAGTGGGTAACTTAGCTGAATATAGCCAACCTTGTTGTCCCCCAAGGACACAGCTGATTTGAGTCAACTCCGTTAAAAATCTTAAAAAGACTATAAGTGAAAATTTGGTAAGGTTTATTTAACTCCCCCCTTTCTAAACCTTACACTACACCCCTTGGGACCAACAAACTTCTATGTAGAGTCAATTCTGAGCTAGAAGTCTTATGTCAATCTCACCGATCTCAAAATATTCGGTCTCTGAAAAGTTTTTTATGAAAACCGTGGGGTGAGCTAAATGAGCTCAATGGGTTGGGGTAGAGGAATGCAATATTTGTTTAATGAAAATCGCCGATCCGATTTTGACCAAATCGCCAAAAAAAATCGTTTTGGCCAAAAATCGGGCTAGGCAGCCTAGGCGGCACCAAATCGGAGCCAGGCGCTCTCGAGCGGCCGAGAAAATCGGGCCTGGCGCCGCCAGCGGGCTGGTGGGAAAAATCGGCCAAAAATCGGCCAAAAATAAAAAATTGAAAACAAAAGTAAAAAAATAGTGTTAGTCCTAGGCGGCCGCCTAGGCGCTAGGCGCTGGTCAGCCGCTAGACTAGCGCCTAGCGATTTCTGCAACCATGCTCAATACACCACTTCAAGACAAGTTTCTTTTCCTTTTTCTCCTCATGAAGTCTTGAAATCTATGGTTCTAAATTCCAAAGGGCAGTACCTAACAAGGTCCACACCACATGGTCAACAATCAACTTAAAGTGGGAAGAAAGAACCTAAGAAAAATTCACTTTCATACCTCCTTGAAGACTAAGAGGGTTGGACTTGCTTCTTGATATTTCACCACCAAAATGGCATCTCCTCCTCCACCTAGAAGCTCACGGTCTTAAGCAAAAATAAGAAAGGAAGGTGTCTTAGTGTTTTAAATTGAAGAAGGTGAAAGTTGTTTCGAGAAGTAGAAGGATTGGAAAATAAATTCTCACCTTTTGTTCTTGTTATTTTCGGCACTTAGCTTCAAGAAGAGGGGTATTTTTGCTTCTTATTTTGGAGAAATATTTGTCTAAGTATTGGAGGAAATGATAGAGTGAAAGAGAGTGTAATAGCAAAAAAATAAAAAAAAAATCATTCTCTTCCATTAGCCTTGATGGATGATTACACAAGCGCACACATACACATTTTTTTTGTTTTGCTTGTCTTGTGTCTTGTATGGGGGGGGGGGGCAAAGAGGTGGTCAAATTTATGGGTAGATTTTGTCTCATTTATGGATAGAATTAAAAAAAAAAAAGATGTCTAGCATTTTGTCCCATTCCTTCCCTTCATGACCGTCCATATCATCACTTATTTCTTCAATTTTTTCCTTTTTTTCCCGTCCAAATAGGTAATAATGGTGCTAAATATCAATTCCAAAAAAAACCATTTGTCATTCTCATAATCACTTATCAATTCCATAATCACTTATTCCACATCAAGCTTCTTATTCTATAAGCTATATATATCACTAATGAAACAAGTCTTCTAAGTTATAAGGAGTCTAATAATCCCCAAGTGTAGTATTATCACTTATCGTCTAAAGTACTAAATAAAATTAGAACTAATAATACGAGTCAAATATATCAATCAAACAATTAATTAAATTATGAACATTATTTCGTAATATATAAATTTAATTATTGAAAATGATAAAATATTTAATTAAAATTTTTCTACAAGAAAATAGTTAGTACGTTGTTAAGAAAGACATCCAACCGGTTAATGCATCCGTTCAAAGTTGAAAGAAATCGAC